>CAWUFW010007053.1:600000-1061125 GCA_963921515.1 Calotriton arnoldi | reverse complement strand
AAGTTGTTTTAATTAATGGCCTGCGGGCCCGATCGTTTTTTTTTTTTTTTTTTGTCCCCTGAAGGGGGGCTGTGTGGCCCCCCTTCCTTTTTCATGTTTTTGGGCCCTGGGGACCCCATCCCCCAGGGCCTTACCCCTTTTTTTAAATTAAATATTTTAAAAAAAAACGGGAAGGGGGCCGCGGGGCCCCCCTTCCCTGGGCCTGTATTGGCCCCGGGGACCCCATCCCCCGGGGCATGGCCTCGATTTATTTTTTTTCTTTGGAGGGGGGCTGCGTGGCCCCCCTCCTCAGGCCATTTAAGGCCCCGGGGACCCCATCCCCCGGGGCTGGCCTTTCCGTTTTTTTTTAAATTTAATTATTTTTAAACTTTGGGGAGGGGGGCCGCGTGGCCCCCCTCCCGGGCCACTACTTGCCCCGGGGACCCCATCCCCCGGGGCTGGCCCTCTCCGTTGGGGACTGTGGGGGGGTCCCCAAGCCCCCCACAGTCCCGCCGGCTCCCCGCGTCCCTTGGGAGCCGGCATTGCTTTTACACATGGGGAGCTGCTAAGATGCAACTCCCCATGTGGAAAGCAATCGGCTTTGGATATTGGAAGAGAGAGCAGGTTTCCCTGCTCTCTCTTCCAATATCCAAAGCAGTTTGCTATGGCAGGACGGGAGCCGCGAGGCTCCCGTCCTGCCATAGCAAACTACAGTGTCCCGGGGGTAGGCACCCCGGGACACTGCAGGAGCCGGCCCTGGGGGGTGGTGGTCCCCAGGGCCATCAAGGGCTCCAGGAGGGGGGCCGCGCGGCCCCCCTCCCATTCAGGTCACAGCCCCGGGGAGGTGGTGGTCCCCGGGGCTCTGGGGGTCCGTAACGGACCCCCATATTTAAATGTTTAGTGCCCCGGGGAGGTGGCGGTCCCCGGGGCGTGTGGGGGGGCTGGAGCCCCCCCACACAGGTTTTTTAATTTAAAAAAAAAAAAGCCCCGGGGAGGTGGTGGTCCCCGGGGCTGCGGGAGGGCTCAGAGCTCTCCCGCACCATTTAAAAAAAAAAGCCCCGGGGGGTGGCGGTCCCCGGGGCTTGGGGGGCCCTTTGTGGCCCCCCACACATATAATTAACCCCCCCCACCATGCCCCCGGGACTTGGGCCACCCGGGGGCCAATTAACATCGAAGCGCGGGAGACCGCACTTCGATTTTTTTTTTTTCGGCAGGATTCGCGCACCCTGAGCGCATCCTGCCGATTTTTTAAAAATGTTTTATTTCTTTTTTGCCCAGGGGGTCCTTGTGGGACCCCCTGAGCAGACCTAGGGGGTCAGGGTGTTTCTACCCTGCCCCCTTTGTGCGCTTTGCGCACTTGTTTCTGTCCCTCTGTTCTACCGAGGGACAAAATGGCTGCCAACATTTCCTGAATCGGAATGTTGACAGCCAGCTGACAGCCAATTAACATGCAGCTCGTGATCGGGACGGTGCGCGCAGGGTGCGCTGAGGGTACGCGGACCCTACTCGGCCATAGATATCACTAACTTTTTACTTTTCATTTTCTCAGCAACTACTGAACGGATTTACACCATTTAACAAAAGGGTTCTTTCTGAACCAAGAACTACCTCTTTGCCAAATTTGGTGTAATTCCGTTCAGCAGTTCGGGCTGTAGCCGTGTCTAAAGTTTCCTATGGAAAAGTGCATGGGGAAAACGCGTTTTGGGACCCCCTTTTTCTCGGCCCCCGCTTGACGAATCCCCCCGAGACTTTCAGGGTAGGAGCGGACCGGAGCGGGCCACAAAGTTTGAAAATTTCGCGAAGATACGTCAACCGGCAAGAGAGTTATTTCAAATAGAATGTCGCGGATTTCCTATGGATAATAGGTTGTAACTATAACTATCTACTGGCGACCGCCAGTAGATAATATATATATATATATATATGTTCAACCACATGCCCGTGGGCTCGAGGAAGCACTCGACAGCTCGCTCACCGTTTGGTGTTTAAAGATCAGCTTTCCTTTCAATTCTGGTTTCTTTATTCATGCCTGACGCGTTTCGCGGCTTCAGCGCCGCTTTCTCAAAGGCAATTAACAACCAAGTAGCGCGGAGGATGCTTTGTTCTTTTCTAATGAAAGGCATGTTTTTATTGGATAGTTACCCCTTGTGGGGCTCGCTGAGTGCGTCTTCTTTTTTAACAGCCTGATGGGACTTGTAGTCCTTGAAGCAATATGTACATTACCCTGAGTGGGTTCCATGCGCCGTATGGTTGAAAAATAACATCAATTAATATCCTTTAGTAGGTTTCCAGAAATCTTAAGGTAAGACACTTTTCATTATCGCTTACTGTGCTGACTGGCATGGATATAGTTCCGGACCTCAGCCCCTCAACATGAAGAGGTGGTGCATTCCCCCACGGCCGGGCGCCGTGTCCTTAAAATGTTCAACCAAATGCCCGTGGGCAAGAGGAAGCACTCGACAGCTCGCTCACCGTTTGGTGTTTAAAGATCAGCTTTCCTTTCAATTCTGGTTTCTTTATTCATGCCTGACGCGTTTCGCGGCTTCAGCGCCGCTTTCTCAAGGCAAAACACGCCTTGCATTATAAAAGAAGGAAGCGTCCTGCGTCAACCTTATGCAAATTGCCTTTGAAAAAGCGGCGGAGAGCCGTGAAACGCGTCAGGCACAGAGAATTCATGCAGTGAGAATCAAGACAAGTTGATCGTGAATGCCGGAAGGTGGGCGAACTGTCGAGTGCTTCCCTGAGCTCCTTGGGCATTTGATTGAAAAAATAGTGACACGGCGCCCTGGCCGTGGGGGAATGCACCATCTCCTAATATTGAGAGGCTGAGGCGAGGAACTGCATCCATGCCAGTCAGCACAGTGAGCCGTTTTGAAAAGAAGCCTTGCCTTGATACTTCTGTAACCTACCAAGGATAACATAAAGCTTTTTATTTACAGGTTGACGCATGGAACCCACTCAGGGTATTGAACTCATTGCTTCGAGGACTACATGTCCCATCAGGCTGTACACCAAGAGACGCACTTAGCGAGTCCCACGAGGGTTAATTACTTCAATAAAACACGTCTTGCATTATAAAAGAAGGAAGCGTCCTGCGTCAACCTTATGCAAATTGCCTTTGAAAAAGTGGCGGAGAGCCGTGAAACGCGTCAGGCACAGAGAATTCATGCAGTGAGAATCAAGACAAGTTGATCGTGAATGCCAGAAGGTGGGCGAACTGTCGAGTGCTTCCCTGAGCTCCTTGGGCATTTGATTGAAAATATATGTATATATATATATATATATATATATATATATATATATATATGTATGTATGTATATATAGATATATATATATATATATCAATTAACGCTCATAGATGCATGCAGGCACCACAACGAGAAACAGACACTCCAATACGCTGTTTCTGCTTGTCAAGATTTCGTTTTTTATTTTTCAAATATTAACGGTGCAAAGCGGTCATTACGCGTTTCGGCCAACGCAGTGGCCTTGATCACATGAGCGCATGACAGGTAAGTGAAACAAATTTATTGGATACTAGTGTACCCCGTGATAGACTGTCAGCTGACACCATAGACACAGTAAAAATACTCTGTATGGTAATGGCCATAAACAAAGAATGCACTTATAAAGATATTCACTTTAGCCAACATATGAAGATCGTAATCAACTGCTTAAACCAGGAAAATTAGGAACAAATGTATTTTCAAGGAATTGGCAATATTACCATGACATAAAAAATGTAGTCATGGGTGTTGAATCTGAAATCAACCAGCCTATAAGACTTAAGATATAAAATGCACAAATGCAGTAATAAATTAAGTAAAAGTCAAATACATATAGATGTTACCACTGAATTTAAAAACAAGTAATGTTTAAAAATTCTAAAACCACCTGGTACTAATATAAATATGTGCAAATATGAATATATATATATATATATATTACCTACTGGCAATAGCCAGTAGGTAGTTATAGTTAAGACCAAAGTTTCCATAGGAAAAGCGTTTTTTGTTTTGCCAATAACGCTTTATGAATCTTCACACAATTTTCAAAAAACTTCCCCTTTTTGGTTCAGCTGCTGTGTTGAAAGTTTTGAGGTGATCCGTCAAGCGGGGGCTGAGAAAAAGAGGGGTCCCAAAATACGTTTTCCCTATTTTATGTCTATAGGGATATTTCATTTTTTGAGCTTGGCTACAGCCCGAACCGCAGAATGCGTGCTTTTTTTGATTTGGTGTAAACTTGTTGAGTAGTTTCCAAGATATTTAGGTTTAAAAAATATAGATGTCTGGGAGCCCAAAATCCTACTGAAATCCTACTGAAATGTGATTGGCTGCCAACAGTTCAACCAGGAAGTGTTGGCAGCCATCATGGGACTCGGCTTGAAATGAGTCCCACGAAAAATAAAAAAAATTAAGAAAAGAGGGCAGGGTAGAAATACCCAGGGCCCAAAAAAACATTTTTTTAAATAAAAGATAAAAGCTCGGGCTATGTGTAGTAAGGGAGGGAGGGTGCACGGGCCCCCCCTTCTGGGGCTTATTATTGCCCCAGGGACCACTAACTCCCCAGGGCTTATTGTACTATAAATGGGAGGGGCCTTTCTGACCCCCAGGGACCACCCCGTCCACAGGGCCACATGCCAAATATAAATAGGGGGCACCTCTTGGACCCCCTCGCCCCAGAGTCCACCACCACCCCAGAGCTCATGTCTTTAAATAATGTGGGGGGCTGCACATACCCCCCTGAAGCCCCCGAGGGCCGCAACCTCCCTGGGCTTTCATTTTAAATAATGCAGGGGGCTGCACAGACCCCCCCGTAGCCCCGGAGACCACCAACTCCATGGGGCAAAATTAAAGCAATGAGGGAGCTCCTGCTAAGCCATAGCAAATGTTGTTCTACTTTCAACAAGTGAGAGCAGAATTACTTTTGGACAGAGGGAGCTGCATGTTCAGCAGCTCCCTTAGTCCAAAAGCAATGCCGGCTCCCACAGGATGTGGTGAGCTAGAAGGGACCGTGGGGGCCTTGAGGCTCCCCCCATGGTCCCAGTGGTGAGTGGGTGCCCTGGAGTCACCCAATTTAATTGCCAGGCTCTGGGGATGGGGTCTCTGGGACCCATTTTGGCCTGGGGAGGGGGGTCGTTCTGCCCCTTCCCCCATTCAAAATAGCCTGGCCCCGGGGGATGTGGCCAGGGAAGGGGGGCACACCTAAAAAAAAAATCAGAACGGCAAGTCACCAGGGGCCCTGCCCCCTTTTTGCACCACTGCACACATGCCTCCTGGTGCACAACTGGTTGGGGGATGAAGTCCCCTTGCCTGCAGAGGGTCCTTGGGGGCCAAGCACCCCTCTTGTTACCTCCAGTAAGTCCCACACAGTGGGATTGATGAGAGGTCATTGGCGGCCACGCCCCTTTCTCCACACCCTGCAAACGTGCCTCCCGGTGCGCTGCTTGCAAGGGGGTGAAGTCCCCTTGGCTCCAAAAGGTCCTTGGGGGTCAATTAGATCTCCTGTTACCAGCAGTATGGCCTACAAAGTATGATTGCTGCGAGGACTTCATAGGCCATGCCCCCTTTCTCCACCACTCTGCAAACACACTTCCTGGTACACTGCTGGTTGAGGGATAAAGTCCCCTTGGCCCCAGAATGTCCTTGGGGCAAACAAGCCCTCCTGTTACTTCCAGTAACTCCCACAGAGCATGATTGCTGAGAAGACTTCAGAGGCCATGCTCCCTTTCTCCACAACTCCTGGCACACTTCTGGTTGGGGGATGAAGTCCCCTTCGATGCCAAGGGTCCTTGGGGCCAGGAACCCCTTCTGTTACCTCCAGTAAGTCCCAGAGAGCAGGATTGCTGAGAGCTAGTCAGAGGCCCGCCCCCTTTCTCCACCTCTTTGCAAATACGACTACTAGTTAAAAAACCTTAGAAATTCACTGAAAAAAACAAAGTTTACAGGGACAATATAGTTAGCCTCAAGTTTCACTCATACAAAACCAGTTAAATTAAGCAGGTATAGTTAGCTGTGCAAACTATAACTTGCACCCCCGCAATGCACTGCTTATGACCTCACATATTACATCACTCATGACATGGTCAGTGACATCACTAATGACATCACTGAGGACAACTCAAATGACATCACTGAGGACATCACCCCCGTAGAACCTTTCATACACCCAGGCCCACTCCCTCACAACCATTCACAGACCCATACCAGTACTTACACACCCACTCACTGATTCATAGATCTACACACCCATCCACTCACTGACCCATATATCCACTCATGCACCCAATCACTCACTAATACAGCCACTCACACACTGAGTCAGTCATCCATAGAGCTACTCACATAGCTAGTCACTCACCGATACAGTCAATCACACAGCCAATTACTCACCCATACAGATACACACAAACACACCCACTCACTAACTCATACAGATACTAACACATACTCACTCACCTATAGAGTCACTGACACAAGCACACACTCAGGAAACAGAACAAGATGATGGACGGAGTGCTGAAACTTTTCAACCACTCACCCCCAGTCAAGAGATCTGGATTTAATCCATCGTCTTTTGCTCACTATGCCACCTCAGTTTGGACCCAGCCATATGCAAATCAGTCTTGACCCTGGTTCTCATGGGAACAGTCCAGCCCAAATTGCTAGGCCAGGTCTTCCCTGGACCGGAAACAAGCATCCTGGGACCAGTTTCGGGGTATCACCCCTCATCAGCCAGGCTAGCTTAAATCCAGTGGCACAGCGGGCAAGGGACCCACATCTGGGCATACCCTTGGCCACTTGGGGTGAATATACCAAACACAACAGGATGATGGATGGAGTGCTGAAACTTTTTAACCACTCACCCCAGTCAAGCATGCACTCACCCATACAGCCACTGTCCCATTCACTTACTCGCCCATTCAGTCACTCATATACCCCATCACTCACCTATACTGCCATTCACATACCCAGTAACTCACCCATATACCACTGACACATTCGCTCACTCAATCACACAGCCATACACACACTCACTCACCCATACAGCCCCTCAAACACCTACCTACTAACCCATACAGCCACTGACTCACCCACTCACTCATCCATACAGGCAGTCACACACACCCTCAATGACCCACACAGACACTCAGACAACCATACAGGTACTCAGACAACCAATCACTCACCCATGCAGCCACTTAGACACAAACTGACAGATTTATACAGACATTCACACAAACACTTACTTTCCATACATTCACTGAGACACCTAATCACTCACTTATACAGTCAGTCATGCACCCACTGAATCATCCAAACAGGCATTAATACAAGATATGCTCTGTTGAGGTGGCGGTCCCCAGGGCACAGCAGTTGCCTAGGTCAATCCTAGCATTAATTGTTAAGAATGGGCCAGGGAGGTGGCCGTCCCAGGGGCTGCGGGGGAGGCCATAGGGCCTCCCCCACACAAATTTTATAAATCGCCCTGTGGAGGTGGAGGTCCCAGGGACTGCAGGGGGGCCGTGCGGCCCTCCCGTACCATATTATTGTTTACCCCAGGGAGGTGGCGGTCACTGAGGCGCGAGGGTGCGACATAGGCATTCCCAACAACATTATAAAACACTCCCCCCGGGATTTGGCCCACACGGGGGCTTCAGTTGTAATGAATTTTTTGGGATGCTTTTATAGATCTGCAAGTCCACTCGCGGGGCTCAGCACGGACCCCAGTGTGAATTTGTGTGTGGGCTTGCAGATCTAGCAATAAGCTCAAAATAAAAAGGGCACATGCAAAAAGAACAATTGATGGACAGAACAGTCCAGCCCGAACTGCCAGGCCAGGTCCTCTCTGGACTGGAAACAAGCATCCTAGGACCAGTTTCAGGGTTTTAACCCTCATCAGTCAGGCTAGCTTGACTCCAATAGCATGGAGAGCACGGGACCCATGCCTGGGCAAACCTGTCCCACTCACGGCAACAAATGCAAAAAGAACAATTGATGAACAGAATGCAGAACAATGTCATACATTCACCCCAGTACAGAGATATGGATCAAAATCCATAGTTTTCTTGCTCCCTATGCCATTCCAGTTTGAACCCAGCCATTTGCAAATCAGTCTTGACCCTGTTCAGCCCGAACTGCTAGGCGAGGTCCTCCTGTACCCTGATCTCATTCTCTACATATATATTTGTTTATTTTAATTTTTTTTTTAAATTAAAGGTAGGAGGACCTAACGTCCCTCATCCTCGGGCTGCTTTCGGCCCCGGGGACCCCATCCCCGGGGCCTGGCCTGTACTATGGTAGTCCGTGTCCCACCCAGGGCGCCCACTGTCTATTGTTGGAGACCGCGGGGGAGCCTTAAGGCACCCGTGGTCCCTGCCGACTCCAAGCCTTCTGCCGGAGCTGGCATTGCTTTGACACAGAGGGAGCTGCTAATATGCAGCTACCTCTGTGTCAAAGCAATTGGGCTCACTTTCAGCAAGCGAGAGCATTTTCTATGCTCTCACTTGTTGAAAGTTAGTACAGTTTGCTATGGCTTGATGGCAGTGGTAAAGCTGCTGTCAAGCCATAGCAAACAGCTATGTCCCAGGGGTGGGCACCCCGAGATATAGCTGGAGCCAGCCCTGGGGGATAGCGGTCCCCAAGGCCTTCTTTGGCTCCAGGAGACAGCACAGCCCCCCTCCAATCTTCACTTTAGCCCTGGGTAGGTGGTGGTCCCCAGGGCCGGGTGTCCGCCACACATTATATTATTTGAAGCCCGGGGAGATGGCTGTGGGGTGGCCTAGTGGGCCCCTTCACATTTCTATGATTCATTGCCCCAGGGAGGTGGTGGTCCCTTGGGCATAGGGGTGCCCCAGGGGGACCCCCGCATAATTAATAAACACTGCCCCGTGATTTAGCCCCCCGGGGCTTCATAATAAAGATGCGAGGGAGTCTGCATGTCTTTTTTTAGAAATGTTGCTGCAGGTCTGCAGATGAATTTGCAGCAAAAATAAAGTAAAAAATACTTTTAACCCTCGGCGGGGTCTCTGTGGGACACCCCCACCATATCTGGGAGGGTGCCCCCTTTTCTTTATTTTTTACTTTATTTGTGGGACTCTGCATCCAGCCGAGTCCCAAGATGGCTGCCAACACTTCCTGGTTGAAGTGTTGGCAGCTAATCAAATTTTAGTAGGATCCGTGAGTCCACTGCAAGTCGACGTCCCCAGATAACTATATTTCCTAAACTTAAATATCTCTGAAACTACTGAACAGAATTACACTAAATCATTTCTGCCAAATTTGGTGTAATTCTGTTCAGCGGTTCGGGCTGTAGTCATGATGGGAAAAACGCATTTTGGGACCCCCCATTTTTCTCGGCCCCCACTAGACGGATCACCCCGAAACTTTCAACACACCAGCTGAATAAAAAAGGGGAAGTTTTTTGTAAATTTTGTGAAAATTTGTTACTGGCAACAACAAAAAATGCTTTTCCTATGGAAACATTGGTCCTAACTATATCTACTTACCACCGACCATATATATATATATGTATGTATGTGTGTAGATGTCTATATATGTGTTTATATACATATGTATCCATGTATATATATATATAAATGTATTACTTACTTACGCCAGTGGGTAGTTATAGTTTGAACCTAGCTTCCATAGGAAAAGCATTTCTTGACTTGCTTATAACTTTGACACCATTTGACAGATCTTCATGGAATTTGTGAAAGAAATTCCCCACTTTCTCTAGTTGTGCATTGAGAGTTTTCAAGGTGATCCATCAAGTGGGGACTGACAAAAAGGGGGAGCAAAAAAAACTGTGTTTCCAATGTTAATTGCCATAGAGATTTTAGACACAACTACAATCTGAACTGTTGGACTTAACTACACCAAATCTGTCAGAAAGCTAGCTTTTGGTCCAAAAAGAACCCTTTTTCTGATTTGGTGTAAATCTGTTTAGTAGTGATTGAAATATTAATGGAAAAAGAAATATAGATATTTAGGGGTGTGAATCCTTCACAAATCCATTGTTGCACTTCGCAAATCCATGTGCCAACAGCACTGCTGTGATTGACTAGCCGCAGCCCGAGTAGAAAGTTGTGCCCGTTATTTTAGATATTGGGGAATGGTCCCTGACTGCAAAAATTGAGAGGAAATGTAGTAGAAGGGCTCAGGGCAGATGTACCTTGACCCCATGAGTGCAATATAGGGGTTTCTGAGGGACCCTGATGGGTAAGAAAAAGCCCATAAAAGATTTTTTTCCACGTGGGAGGGTTCCCGGATCTGCCGTGATGCTCAGCGCTGGCCCCCTGTGTACCACTGGGGCAGATTCGTGAATTCGGTAAAAAATGTAAAAGAAAATATACACTTGCACACTCACTCACATTAAAGCACCCACTCACAGACCTACTCAGACCATCACACAGCCACTCACAGACCCACCTAGATACTCATGCACCTACTCACAGACCCAATCAGACACTCTCATACACACTCACAAAAACACAAATGTGCCCAGTCACAGTCCCACTCAGACAGTCACACACCCACTCAGACACTGATGTACCCACTCGCCAGCCCACTCAGACACTTTCACACCCACTGACAGATCCGCACAGGCACACACATACTCACTTGCAGACCCAGACACTCTCATACACTCTGACAGACCCACACAGACACTTACATACCCACTCACAGACTCACTCAAAAACTCTCCACCCACTCACAGACCCACTCAGACACTCACATACCCACTCAGACATTCACACATCTATTCAGACACCTACTCAGACACTCTCACACTCACTCACAGATTCCATCAGACACTCAAGCACACACCCACAGGTCAACTCAGACACTCACGCACCCACTCACAAACTGCCTCAGACACTGACACACCCACTCACACACCCAGAGACATTGATGCACCCACTCTCAAAACCACTCAGACACTCTCACACCCACTGACAGACTCACTCAGACACACTACCACCTACTCACAGACCCACTCAGACAATCACGTACCCACTCACAGACCTACTCAGACACTCATGCAACCACTCACAGACCCAGTCAAACACTGACACACCCAATCACTGACCAACTTGGACACTTACACACCTGCTCAGAGATCTACTCTGACACTAACATACTGACTCACGGACACACATAGACACTCACACCCCAACTCACTAACCCACTGAGACACTCATGCCCCAACTCACAGACCCAGTCAGAGACTCTCACACCCACTGACAGACCCACATACACACACTCACACACCCACTCAGACCCTCACGCACCCACTCACAGACCTATTCAGACACTCACACACCAACTCACAGACCCACTCAGAAACTCTCACACCCACTCACAGACCCACTCAGACACTCGCTCACCCACTCACAGATCTACTTAGACACTCTAATTCTTACACACAGACCCAATCAGAAACACACACACACTCACAGACCCATTCAGACATTCTCACACCTACTCACTGACTCACTCAGACACTCGCACAACCACTCACAGACCCATTCAAACACTTGGACACCAATTCATTGACCCACTCAGACACTCACACACCCATACAGCCACTCACATACCTACTCACAGACCCACACAGCCACTCACACAGCCACTCAAAGACCCACACAGCTAGTCACTCATGTACTCACACACACACCACACACTCAGATACCCACTTACACATTCATACAACCACTCACACACCCATGTTACAGGGATGTCATGGTTAGGAAATAACATTAAAAAACCATAGAAATTCACTGAACAAACCAAAGGTTGCAGTGGGCGTTATAGTTATGAAATAGAATTTTAAAAAACTTCATGTGATGTCATCAGTGATATCACTGACGATGACATGAGTGTTGTAATATTTGAGGTCATAAGCAGCGCATTGCAGGGGCATAAGTTATAGTTATGTGAGGTAACTATAACTGCTAAATGTCTATGGTTTTGCGACTATAACATCCCTGTAACCTTTGTTTTTTTCAGTGACTATCTAATGTATTTTAAAAAAACAAGTGTTTATAATCAGGCGCTGAAATAAGATACAAATTAACAGTTAAATCCCACAAAAAAGTAACATTTTCCAGTTATAATTTACTGAGTAACTTGCACCTACATATTACATCACTCATTACATGTTAAATTATATCATTGATGATATCACTAATTACATCATCCAGTCATTGTACCAGCATCATATATGGTTTGTGTAATTCAACACAGTTCATGGCCAACTCTCTATCATCAATCACATGATAATGGCCATATCCTTGGACACATAGCTTATCTGTCAAGTCAACCACATTTGGTGGATGTTAACTTCTTTCTAGTAGTATCTACCCAGATTACAAACAAAATATCTCCATAGACTCTAAAAAGAGTTTGTATTCGATTCACCTTATGGGGATCACCTTTGTAAAGGCTTCACATGGCCCACAAATTTAAGTCAAGAGGTTGACAGATATGCATTTGCCACTGAAAAAAAAACACCTTCTACCAGGCCCTTTGGACAAAACTCTGTAGTTCGGTAAAATGCACTACACACAGTCCTGAAGATGACACAATGGGACATCCCATATTTCTACTTTATTCAGTAACCTGAAATGCATCAACATTTTCTGTAAAGTTCTGAATATTAACATCCCCATCTTATAAACATTCTCATTACATAGAATTCTTCTATAGCATTCAGTGCTAGAATCGGAAGAAAATTCCTCCGGGAACCCATAAATTAGGAGTCAAGTTGTGGCAGAGGATATGGGGTGGAGTCATGAAGGGTGGAGCTTGAAAAGCAAAGTCTGACAGTCAGCCTATGCATTTATTTAAAAAATAATCTGCTGCAGAGAAATTGGCAATAAGGACAGATGTGACAGTAAATCTGTTCTAGATTACTTGATTGATCACAAAGAGGCTGCATTTTAAAATATATAACAGGGTTAAGACACCTGCTGCAGAGATTGTTTGCCTAGTAATTTTGAGGGAATTAAATAGCAGTAAGATAACTCTAGTGGTTTACACAGCTCTGTGAGAGTTCTGTGTTTTGTCCAGTCACAGTTTCGACTCATACAGTGGCACAAAGGGTTAAAGTGCCTGCTGCAAATCATGTAACTTGCTGATTGCAGATTTGTTTTTTATTTAGATAGGTAAGTGGGCTCCTGCTTTTGACACTGAGATCATTTTGTTACTTTCAATTTGTAAGTTGCATATAGCTAAGTGATCAATGTACCGGCATCAAGGAGCCTCATGCAAACTGTAAGTCATGGGTTTAGATCCTTTATGTTTTTTTTCTCAATCTGTTGTTCTTTCCGCTTAAAATTAAGATTTCCATTGGGAAGGACTAAAGTCTTATTAGTAAAGGCAACCGGAATCACTGTGTTAAGTGTTATATTCTAACTTTGTGTTTCTGCTGACCATTCAGTCTTAACAGATAATGTCTATCAGTATGGATGATATGTGACTCCTACACCTTATAACCCTCATTGTATTCTTTAACATTTCCTGTGCATTGATGTACACACATGTAAGGGTTTTTGTGGATCTGATTGTGATGTAAAGTTGGCCTATACACTATACTGGGATGAGTAACGCTATAAGAGAAATAAATGAAAAAAACAGTAGATGCTATTTACATCAACATTTGTGCAATTACTCATACAGACAGATAAATCGTGTATTTTTACAGTGCAAGCATATCTCTTACATAGGGAGTTAAACAAAGTTAAAAACCTGCCTCCTAATCAGTGTCTTTTAAGTACTTGTGAAGTGATAACATGTGTTTCCTTCTATTGCTTTTGATTCTAGGTATTAGGTTCCGGATAACTCCCATCCAGTATTATTCTCAAACAAAATGAGGGTCGATGGGCCTTAAATCATGCCTTTGTTTTGGCCCAAGCTGGAAGTGTAAATGAGAAAGCCCCCTCGTGGCCTGCATGTTGCTGCTCCAAATGGAATGCAGACAATATGCGGGTGCAGCTGAAATATGTCCTGGTGTCAGAAAATGACACCAGGACAAATTCAGCATATTCCCTGGTTCTGTTGGATCCCAGATCTGGCCCAGAAATAACTGCCCTGACCGGGACCCGGTGCAGTTCCCCTGCATCCAGGACTGATAGAACTGTATTACAACTGTTTAACTGAGCTATAAGCTGCTCTATTATCTATTGTCAACAGAATTGCAGCCTTTACCTTATTTGAATTTATTAATTCAAGGACTTACGTTATTTCCATGCTATGCACCCACACATGTTCACACAGTAACTCTATGCAGCATATGAGTATGGTGTAATCAATGATGTAATTTAAGAATATTAGTGATGTAATATAATTTGCAAGGTTATAGCAGTGCATGGCAGGATATCAAGTTATAGTTAGGTCAGTTAAATATAATATAACATGTGTATTTCACTGTTTTTTAAATGTTAGTTTTTATCTTATTTTAACACCTAACTATAAAGCCATTTTAACCTTTATTAAAATGACCCAGTCTCTGCCTCCATCCCCTGCAGGCAGACAGCCCATGCTGTGCACAGCCGAATTGGCCAGGACACGCGTCCTACCCCACATTGCCCAACCAATATATATATATATATATATATTATATTTGACAAAGACTGCTTGTGCAGTTGAAACGCGTTACCTGGATCAACGTGGCTTGAAAATAAATCCCTTTTCAGCTATCCCGAGCGTGCTGGAGTCTGTTTCTTATGAGGGAACAGTCGTTTTGCTAAAAATAAAAAAATAAAAATATATATATATATGGGTCATCCTTTTGTATGCACCCCTGCACTTTGCTGTTATAGGCTTCGTATGAGAGAGGCTTGTTGCTACAACAAAATGAAATAAAGCCCTTTTGAAGTCAGGTTCTACGAGTGCCGTGCTTCATTACTGCCCTGGGATTGTGTGGAAAAGGCTAAGGGCAACCATTTGGAGCAAGTGTGGAAATATATATATATATATATATATATATATATATATATATATATATATATATCCACTCCAGTACTCACTCCCATCAAGAATGAGCCCGACACAGCGAAGGTACGTTGCATAGTTGGTTTATTTGCATGGCAGAAGCAAATAGCAGTGAAAGCTGAAACACTTAGGCAGACGCATTTCAGCAAAATAAACGTGATTGATCACCGCGGTTCAATTATCTCTCAGAGTCCAATAACAAACAGGAGTGTCACGTTTTGAATAGACAGCAGCATGATAACTATTTTAAAACACTGTCCCCAATAAATTACCGCAGTGATAAATCACGTGGTTCAGTGAAAGGCAGAGACTCTACCCATGATCAAGCCTCTGGGAGAGGATCCTCTCCCAGAGGCTTGATCATGGGTAGAGTCTCTGCCTTTCACTGAACCACATGATTTATCACCACGGTAATTTATTGGGGACAGTGTTTTAAAATAGTTATCATGCTGCTGTCTATTCAAAACGTGACACTCCTGTTTGTTATTGGACTCTGAGAGATAATTGAACCGCGGTGATCAATCACGTTTATTTGGCTGAAACGCGTCTGCCTAAGTGTTTCAGTTTTCACTGCTATTTGCTCCTGCCATGCAAATAAACCAACTATGCAACGTACCTTCGCTGTGTCGGGCTCATTCTTGATGGGAGTGAGTACTGGAGTGGATGTTTGAGCCAGTCTCTGCAGGCACTGGCTTACCGACACGCCCTCTTGATCTGGAGCAACACGCTAGCCAGCAGGATTTGGGACATAGATATATATATACTAATATGTGGTGGTTGGGAAATGAGGTCCCCTTGAATGCTGAGGGTCCTTGGGGTCCGGGAACCCCTTCTGTTACCTCCAGTAATTCCCAGACAGAGGGATTGCTGAGAGGACTTGGAGGCCACGCCCCTTTCTCCACCACTCTGCAAACACGCCTCCTGGCATGCTGCTGGTTGGGGAATTAATTCCACTTTACTCCTGAGGGCCTCAGGACTAAAGTGGACTTCTTGCCCCAAACAGTAGTGCACCAAGAGGCGCGTTTGCAGAGTGGTGGAGAAAGGGGGCGTGGCCTCTGAAGACTTCCCAGCAGTCTAGCTGTGTGGGTTTTAATGGAGGCAACAGGAGGGGTAGTTGGCCCCGAGGACCCTCAATAGCCAAGGAGACTTCATCCCCCTACTAGTAGTGTGCCAGAAGGCGCATTTGCAGAGTAGTAGAGAAAGAGGCCGACAACCTCTCAGCAATCCTGCTGTGCGGGACTTACTGGAGGTAACAGGAGAGGTAGTTGCCCCACCAAGGATGTCCTTGGGGCCAACTACCCCTTCTGTTACCTCCAGTAAGTCGCACACAGCGGGATTGCTAGGAGGTCTTCAGAGGCCACGCCCCCTTTCTACACAACTCTGCAAACTCACCTCCTGGCACACTTCTGGTTGGTGAATAAAGTCCACTTTACTCCTGCGAGACCTTGGGGACCAAGAAGCCTGCCTAGTACCTCCTGTAAGTCTTACACAGCGGGATTCCTGAAAGCTGGTCGGAGGCCTAGCCCCCTTTCTCAACCACTCTGCAAACACTACTACTACTTAAAAAACCATAGAAATCCACTGAAAAAACCAAAGGTTACAGGGAAATCATAGTTAGGAATTAGCATTTAAAAACCTTAGGAATTCACTGAAAAAAACAAAGGTTACAGAGACGTTATAGTTAGGCTCAGGTTTCACTCATGCAGAACCAGTGAAATTCAGCTGTTATAGTTAGCTGAGCAAATTATAACTCACGCCCCCACAATGCACTGCTTATGACCTCACTTATTACATCACAGTGTGTCGCACAGAAGCAGTTGGCATTCGGCTATTGCGGCTTGTGCATACATTGGTGCTTGTATCCTTCACAGCCCCTACATCTAATAGTAATCCATCAAAACCTGCTATTAATTATTACTAACCTGAGCACCAGTTGCCTTTAACAACTACTGGATGCAAATATTTGGGAAGATTGGAATACCCTCTCAATATTACCATTTAAACCTCACTTAGGGCGGGGGTGATAAATTACAAAGTATCACCTTCCAGTGACAACATAGTGACCTGTAAGACCAATGCCAAAATAAAAAAAAAAAATAAAAAAAAAAATAGGTGCTACTAAAAAAGTTGAAACACCCAGAACACTAGAGTATTAGCTGACAAGGAAGGCGGAAAAACATGTGATCAGGTCGTGAAAGGGTGCCATTCCCCCCTACGAGGAGAAAGCATAAACTTCAAGCCCTTCCAGCAGTAAAAAACTCTAAAGCTAAATCCGTCTGGGATGCCAGCCGCTAATATCTCCAGGATCTCTTTTGAATGCTTGAAAAGTCAACTAAAATTCCGCACAAGATTGACTTCTTAAAGGACCCAGTGGGGCCAAGTTCTCCATATCCGAGGTTACATATGCCCTCCCAGAACCAGTTTTACCAACAATAAATATCAACCACACCTCGGGCGACCAAGGTCATAACATTGGGCCATGTAAGGATACAAAGGATGCAGCAGCCTTAGTAGCAAACTCAGAGTTGATAGAAAATCTGCATTTGGGGATGATAACTGGCCTGGAACTACTTTCATTGAAGTCCTTGTCACCACAAATTTCCCCAGCTCACTTTCACCTCAAAATTTCTCTGTGTCATTACTGAGGACTGTTGCCCCACTACCAATCATGGTTAATGTAAAAATTATCAAAAAACCCTTGAAGGACCTTCGATTCGATCTCCCCAAAATCAACCGTATTCAGCTAAGGGACAACGAGATCACCGCAACCCACTTCCAAAACTCAAGCTAGTACAATAACCAACGTCTCATGCTGTCACAGTCCAACCCCTGTAAGATAAAATCAGGGGCCAACTGATGTACATTCACCTGAAAAATGGACTCTTCATCTCTGGAGTACCCCGTGTTTATCTATCAAACATATAAATACTAAATAAAGCACTCAAACTGTACAACCTAAACTGGATACTGAGAGTCAAGCGGGATTCAAACCAGAAAGTAATAACCCCATTAAAATAAATCCTGTTCCTCGTAGAAACAAGGTTCCCCAAATGTATCATCAACAGGGGCAGTGGCTGTATGGGACATCCTGTTTAGAACATCACAAAACACAATTTAATTGTCCAATGACTGCCCTTACAAAATGAAAAGGCAGACATATTGTTTTGAACAAATTTGTGTGCGTTCTGTGTTTCAATATCAAATCTATGTGAAGACTGTTTTTCCCATGTCTAGGAACACATGTGGGAGTTTACGTAACTTGGGAAAGGTAATAAAAGTTGCTCTTTTGAAAAACTATATGTTTTAAAATAAGTTTGCGGAGCTGCGATACTACCTTGAACGTACTGCAGAACTAAAAAAAATATTTTTTTAAAAGCCACTGCACTGTATGGCTTTGTACGCCACTGCACTCTACTCTGCCCCACCGTATGCCACTGCACTGTATGGCACTGTACGCTCTGCCACTGCACTTTATGCTATGCCACTGCCCTATGTGCCATATCTAACCCTGGGCGGAGTTGCACTACGCGAAGTGCAAAAAAAAACCTGTTGCACTACGCGGAGCTCCGCGAGCGGCGGAGTACGATAGAAAAATGCAGTTCGCGGTGATTGCACAGTGCCGTATGCTTGTCCGCACTGTGCAATCATTGCGAACAGCTCCATGCACAGCGCAAGCTTACCTTTTCTGCCGCTCGAGTAGATTTTTATTCGAGCAGCGGCTTTCTCAACGTGAACGGGCAGTTTCTCAACGCGAGCTGTTGCGAGCATACGCGACCACTCGCAATGAGAAACCTGACCCCCCGCGTTGAGAAATCTCGCCGGGAGGTTTATTTTCCACGCTCGCGCTCGCCAACTTGATGTTGGCGATTACGAACGAGGAAAAATCTCGCTGGGAGGTGGATTTTCCCCGCTCGCCAACTTGACGTTGGTGAACGCGAGCGAGGAAAAAAACTCCGCTCCGCGAAGCGGAGTTTTTCGGAACTCCGCGAGCTCCGCGTAACGAGGAGTGCGGGAAACTCTGCAAACTCCGCAAGCGGAGTTCACCGCCCAGGCCTAGCCATATCACGTGTGCCACTGTCCTCTGCACCACTCGACTCTGCTACAGTGCACTCTATGTCATTGCAGTCTATACCACTCCACTCTATGCCACTTCACTTTATGCCACTGCACTCTATGCCACTACATTCTAAGCTACTACACTCTATGCCACTGAACTCTGCACCACTTTACTCTATGCCACTACACTCTGCACCATTACACTCTACGCGACTACACTCTATGCCACTGCACTGTATGCCACGGTATGCCACTACACTCAATGCCACTTCACTTTGCGTCACTGCACTTTTTTCCACTGCACTACGCCACTGAACTGTATGCCACTGCAGTTTACCCACAGCATTCTGCCACTGCACTGTATGCCACTGCATTGTATGCCACTCCACTCTGCTCTATGACACGCCGCTCCATTGAACTCCACTCCACTCTACACCAATCCACTCTACGCTATTCCTCTCTATTGAACGCCACTCTACGCCACTCCACTCTCCACAATTCCACTCAACATCACTCTACTCTACCCCTCTACACTATTCTATTTTACACCACTCCACTCTATGGCACTCCACTCTATTCCACTCCCAGGTTTGCCACCTACCTGGACTGATCTGCTGACCAGTCAAGGCCCTTTTGGACCCAGCACTCAGCTGCACCAGCAACCACTGCTCCTGTTTGCAGACTCCTCTCTCCTCCTCGTCTCCACTCATACTCCTTCATTTTTGCTTTCTCGCTCTCTCTCACTCACATTCTTAGCACCTCTATGCCTGTTTGCGTTGCTCTAGTCTCTCTCTCACTCATTGCCCCTATTCTCTCTCTCACTCACTGTCCCTTTCTCTCTCTCGCTCACTTCCATGCTTGGCTGTTTTGCCCTTTTTAACACTCCCTACCATCGCCCTTCCTCTCTCTCAATTGCTTTCTGGATTTCTAACCTTTTGCTCTGTCACCTGACTGCTTTGTCCATTTTCGCTCTCTTGCTTCTGTGTTCTGTTTTGTCACCTCTTTGTGCTTTGCGCTTGACTTCTTTGCCCCCTTTCTTGCCCCTCACAGCCGTTTACCTGTTTCCCCATACAGCACCAAAACAAGTGCACCAGCTCGCATGTGCACTTCTCAATACACGCTCACTATGCAAAAACACCACCGAGATTCAAGACCTTTATCACCATCCTCTGCACCCGATGTACTCTTTCTCACAAAGACCTGGCTCAACACTACATCCTAGCCTGGCATTGCCCCTGTGAGAACAGAAGGATACATGATAACCCACCGCAACTGCTTCAACAAGCCAGGCAAAGGCTTTGCCATCATACACAAGGAATCAATCCAATGCACCGCTACAACTGACGACATCACCCTTAACTTCTGGCTCCAAACGGATGGCAAAACCACCATCAGGGGTACCCTCGCAAACCACTCCATGGACCATGACCAAGATTCTGCAACTTTATTGCCAACTTCATCATCCCTCTCGACAAAGACTCCAATGACTGCATATTCCTCAGCGACCTCAACTTCAGTCTCGACGACCACAGTAACACCAACACCACCACCAACCTCCTTGACAGCTTGAACAACATCGGCCTCAACCAAATCATCCATGACCCCATGCACACTGCAAGCCACACACTAGACCACATCTTCACCTCCAGCGACCACATCAAGTATAGCCACACCACAGCTCTCACCTGGACTGACCACTCCATTGTCCGCTTCAATGTCACCAGCTCACGGACATCCTTTCTAAATCTGCCCAGCGCCGCCCACTGCAGCTGGAGCAATGTCCCAGATGACGAATGGCTAAATGCACTCAACACAACCCACCCCAACTCCTCTAACAACCTAGACCAGAATGTCAGAAACTTCAACACATGGATCCCTAACTGAGCTGACATCATCGCTCCCATCAGCAACAGCACTTACAAAAAGTCCACCAAGCTGGCAAGCTGGTACACTGAAGACCTCAGAACCACGAAACACCACTGTAAACAACTGGAAAGGAGATGGCGCACGAGCAAGGACACCACCAACAAGACCTCCTTCAAGACCTCAACCACCACAACCTCTACCACCGACAGTTGATAGAATCGAAGAAAAAAGTTCTAGCATCACACATCAAATTAAGCTCTAACAACAGCAAAGAACTCTTGTTAGACCTGGCATTTTTAGCGGGTTTACCCCCAGACCTTTTGCTTTTCGACCTCCTGATCTTGACTTATTTTTTCGTTGTCTTTAGGACTCTGGGCACTTTACCACGGCTGAGCAGTGCTAAAGTGCATATGCTCGCCATGTAAATCATGTTACTCGTTGGTATATCCATGATTGGCATATTTTGGTTTACTAATAAGTGAATAGTAATGTGCACATGTGTTCCCAGGGCCTGTACATCAAATACTACTAGTGGGCCTGCAGCACTGGTTGTGCCAACCACACAACTAGCTCTTCCAATGTGTCTCAGACCTGCCACTGCACTGTCTGTGCACGCAGTTTTAAACTGCCCAGTAGTGGCTGGTGTAAGGGAAATGTGGCAGGACAGTGCGGGGGCAGTGCGAGGGGGCTGAAACACTAAAAAAGAAAAACTTACCTGCCAGTCTTCTGCTCGCCGCTGTGCTCGCAGGTCCTCTCCTCTGGGCACAGGCTGAAGCTCCCAGCTTCCCCTGCAGACAATCCCGAGGCTGCTCTCACCATGAGAGCAGTGTCAGGATTGGGCAGAGTGGGCTTGTTTTGTGCTCCATATGGTGCTGGGAGCCTGTGCCTGCTGATCTCTCCACCCAGCAACAGAGCTGGGTTGGATAGATGTCAGTGCGCATGACGGTTTGGCCATCCTAAAATGGCCAGGCAAACCACCATGCGCACCAACAGCAGGGCCCACCACTCTTCCCCCCTGCTGCAGTGCTGTGGCCCCGCCCACAGTCTCAGCCCAGGTCAAAAAATAAAATGATTTGCATTAGGATAAATTTTATGTTTAATTTGCCTCTGTGGGCAGTGGGGTGACGCTCCTCTGCCATAGCAGAGGAGCCGCCCCTGAAACTGCAATGTCGACCTTGCAAGTGAACCCACTTGCCAGACCTATCCCCTCCCTTTTATTACATATAAGTCACCCCTAAAGTAGGCCCAAGGTACTCCCCTGAGCAGGATGAGCGACCCCTGACCTTGACTGGTAGGTCGCTCCCCCACCACACAGCTCCGTCTGTGTGCCCTGCTGCTGCCCCTGATTGTGCTCGTTTTCCTTTCTGTGCCCCCTTGCTGCCCCTGATTGTGCTCGTTTTTCCTTTCTGTGCCCCCCTTGCTGCCCCTGATTGTGCTAGTTTTTTCCTTTCTGTGCCCCCTTGCTGCCCCTGATTGTGCTCGTTTTTCCTTTCTGTGCCCCCTTGCTGCCCCTGATTGTGCTCGTTTTTCCTTTCTGTGCCCCCCTTGCTGCCCCTGATTGTGCTCGTTTTTCCTTTCTGTGGCCCCTTGCTGCCCCTCATTGTGCTAGTTTTTCCTTTCTGTGCCCCCTTGCTGCCCCTGATTGTGCTAGTTTTTTTTTCCCTTTCTGTGCCCCCTTGCTGCCCCTGATTGTGCTCATTTTTTCCTTTCTGTGCCCCCTTGCTGCCCCTCATTGTGCTAGTTTTTTCCTTTCTGTGCCCCCTTGCTGCCCCTCATTGTGCTCGTTTTTTTTCCTTTCTGTGCCCTCTTGATGCCCTGATTGTGCTCGTTTTCCCTTCTGTGCCTGTTTCCCGCCGCTGCGCCCCTGCGGCCCCGCCCCCTCACTGCCCATTCGCTGCCCCATTCCCTGCTCCTCCCTCCCACCTCCCCATTTATGGTGGCCGCTGTGCGGCCGCGCAGCGGACGTGCGCAGCGGGCGCGCCGCTGGCGCGCCTAAGGCAAGCCCGTCTGCGCCCGTCCGCGCCGTGACCACGCCCAGCGCCAGACCCCCTGGTCCGGGCATCCCCCGCGCCCGCCACATCAACAGACGCCGATACGAAGCCACCACCCACCCCGCACTCAACCCCGGAAAAGATCACGCCTGCTACCAGGCCACCCCGAAGCGCACCCAAGGGCCCTTCACCTGCCGGAACTGCAGCTTCGCCAGCACCCGCCCCGCCAAACCACCGCCCAGGAAAGAACCCAACTACCTCAGATGCATCCTCCTCAACACCCGCTCCGCCCGCAAACACGCCATCGAACTCTGGGACCTTCTCGACTCAACCTCCCCAGACGTCGCATTCCTGACGGAGACCTGGCTGAATCCCGCTTCAGCCCCCGACATCGCCATTGCCATCCCGGACGGATACAAGATCACCCGCAGGGACCGCACCAACGGAGTCGGAGGAGGCATCGCCATCGTCCACAGGAACACCCTCAGAGTCTCAACCAACACCGACGACACCCTCAGCACCGCCGAACACATGCACTTCCAGATCCACACCGATCCCAACACCACCCTCAGAGGAACCCTCATCTACAGACCCCCGGACCCTGACCACAGTTCAGCGATTCCATCGCTGACTTCGTCAGCACACACGCCATCGCCTCCACGGACTACATCCTCCTCGGGGACCTGAACTTCCACCTCGAGAACAACAAGGACACCAACTCCACCACCCTGATCGACAACCTCGCCACCCTCGGACTCAGACAGCTCGTGACTACACCCACCCACGCCGCCGGCCACACGCTCGACTCCATCTTTTCCGCAAGCCCACACGTCTCCTTTAACCACACCTCCGAACCCCACTGGACTGACCACCACTGCATCCACTTCACCTACAGGAAGCCCACCACGCACCACCGCACCGAACAAATGCCTCGCCGCTGCTGGAGCAGAGTCACGGAAGACCAGCTAACCACAACCCTCGCCCTGAGCCCACCCGCCGAACCCTCCGACCCCGACACCGCCGCCCGCAACCTCAGACAGTGGATCGACGACTGCGCCAACACCCTCGCCCCGCTCAAGAATCCGCCCAACAGCCACACCAGCAAGAAAGCCACCTGGTTCACCGAAGACCTCCAGGCCTCCAAACGAACATGCCGAAAACTGGAGAAGATCTGACTCCACGAACGGACAGCGGACAGCTACGCCGCCCACAAGAGCGCCACCCGCAGTCACCATCACCTCATCAGATCCGCCAAAAGGGCCTCACTCAAAGACCGCCTAGACAACAACGCACACAACAGCAAAGAGCTCTTCAACATCGTGAAGGAACTCTCCAACCCCAGCTCCAACACCAACGACATCCAGCCGTCGCGAGACCTGTGCGACTCACTGGCCACCTTCTTCCACCGCAAAATCGCCGACATCCACGACAGCTTCAACACCACGACCGCCCCGGCAACCACCGAGACCACTGCCCCCACAACCACCAACCGCCTGCTCTCCTGGACCAACATCAACGACGAGGACACCAGCGAGATCATGAACACCATCCACTCCGGTTCCCCGCTAGACCCGTGCCCTCACCACATCTTCAACAAAGCCAGTACAGCCATCGCGCCCCATCTCCGGAAAATAATCAACATCTCCTTCGAGACAGCAACCTTCCCGGAAAGCTGGAAGCACGCCGAGATCACCGCCTTACTCAAGAAACCCAAGGCAGACCCCAAGGACCTCAAGAACTTCCGACCCATCTCTCTGCTCCCGTTCCCCGCGAAGGTCACCGAGAAAATCGTCAACAAACAACTGACCCGCTACCTCGAGGAGAACAACATCCTGGACCCTTCCCAGTCCGGCTTCCGCAGCAACCACAGCACCGAAACCGCCCTCATCGCCGCCACCGATGACATCAGGACCCTGCTAGACAACGGAGAAACAGCAGCCCTCATCCTCCTGGACCTATCAGCCGCCTTCGACACGGTCTGCCACCACACACTACGAACACGCCTTCACGACGCCGGGATCCAAGAGAAGGCCCTGGACTAGACCACATCCTTCCTTTCCGGCAGAACACAAAGCGTCCGCCTCGCCCCCTTCCGATCCAAGGCCACCAAGATCATCTGCGGCGTACCCCAAGGCTCCTCCCTCAGCCCAACGCTGTTCAACATCTACATGGCACCCCTCGCCCACGTCGCCCGTCAGCACAACCTCAACATCATCTCCTACGCCGACGACACCCAGCTGATCCTCTCCCTCACCAAAGACCCTCACACCGCCAAAGCCCACCTCCACGAAGGAATGAAGGCCATCGCCGAATGGATCAGCCGCCTGAAGCTGAACTCGGACAAGACGGAGGTCCTCATCCTTGGTTCCAACCCTTCAGCCTGGGACGACTCCTGGTGGCCAACATCACTGGGAACAGCCCCGCCACCCACCGACCACGTACGCAACCTAGGGGTCATCCTCGACCCCACCCTCTCCATGACTAAGCAGGTCAACGCCGTTTCCTCATCCTGCTTCAACATCCTCCTAATGCTCCGCAGGATCTTCAAGTGGATCCCCACCGAAACAAGAAAAACAGTCACCCAGGCCCTCGTCACCAGCAGGCTGGACTACGGGAACGCCCTCTACGCAGGAACGACGGCTAAGCTCCTGAGACGGCTGCAACGCATCCAGAACGCCTCTGCACGTCTTATCCTCGACATCCCCCGACGCAGCCACATCACACCCCACCTGAGAGACCTGCACTGGCTCCCTGTCAACAAGAGGATAACCTTCAAGCTCCTCACCCACGCACACAAAGCACTCCACAACTCCGGACCAGCCTACCTCAACAGACGACTCAGCTTCTACACCCCCACCCGCCAGCTCCGCTCGACCAGCCTCGCCCTCGCCACAGTCCCCCGCATCCGGAAAACGACCGCCGGCGGCAGATCCTTCTCCCACCTCGCCGCCAAGACCTGGAACACCCTCCCCACCAACCTCCGACAGACCCAAGACCTACTGGCCTTCAGAAGACTCCTCAAGACCTGGCTCTTCGATCAGTAGCAGCACCACCCCCCTCTTCCCCCAGCGCCTTGAGACCCTCGCGGGTATGTAGTGCGCTTTATAAGTGACATGATTGATTGATTGATTAAGTGAAAGGTAGGACATGTAGTGGAGTGTTTTACATGTCCTGATAGTGAAATACTATAGGGCATATTTACTAGAAAATGTTGGAGTGCGGAGCTGAGCCAAATTTGGCAGCGCCGTGCTCTGACATTTTCAAAATGCAGGGATGCGCCGTATTCAGTACAATACGACACACCCCTGTGTTTTCCCTAGTGCTGGTGCTAAATTTAGCTGCCTAGCGCCAACTCAGGCACTCTTGCACAATAGTGAAAGGGTGCAGGGAATGATTGTTTATGTGAAGGAAGATGTCCCTTCCTGCACATAAACAATCCATAATGGCTATTTGGTACTTCTATGTGTGCTGCATTGTAAATATGTTACCCTTTCACGCAGATACCTGCGTGAAAGGGTAACATATTTACAAAGCGTTGTTAAGCCACAAAAAGTAGCTCAACGCCACTTTGTAAATATGGTGCTGGGCATAACGCCACCGGAGTGTCAAAAAAGTGCCTCTAGGGGCTTGTACATATGCCCCTGTGATTTTCATTTTTCACTATTGCAAGGACTAGCTCTCCCATATGCTAACATTGGAGCTGCCTTGTAACATTTTACAAGTGTAACTTTCAATTGGGAACAGCTAGAGATTTGGAGTTTAGGCTCTCTGAATAACACACCTTTTACTAAAGGTGGTTTCTAATTTGTGTTTGAAAATGCCACTTTTAGAAACTGAAAGCAAAAGACACACAATTGATGGACAGAATGCAGAACCAATCAAAACATTCACCTCCAGTCAAGAGATCTGGGTTAAATCCGTCATTCTTTTGCTCACCATGCCACCCTAGTTTAGACCTGGCCATATGCAAATCAGTCTAGACCCTGTGCCTCATTGGAAAAGTCCATCCCGAACTGCAAAGCCAGGTCCTCCCTGGACCGGAAACAAGCATCCTAGGACTGGTTTCTGGGTTTCACCCCTCATCAGCCAAAATAGCTTGAATCCAGTGGCACAGTGAGCCCGGGACCCCACGTGTGGTAATACCCGGTGCACTTAGGGCGAGAAAACAAAAGACACACAATTGATGGACAAAATGCAGAACAAATCAAAACATTCACCTCCAGTCAAGAGATCTGGGTTAAATCCATCATTCTTTTGCTCAACATGCCACCCCATTTTAGACCTGGCCATATGCAAATCAGTCTTTACCCTGTGCCTCATGGGAACAATCCAGCCCGAACTGCCAAGACAGGTCCTCCCTGGAATGGCATGGTGAGCAAAAAAACGATGGATTTAGGCCCAGATCTCTGTAATGGGGTGAATGTATGACATTGTTCTGCATTCTGTCCATCAATTGTTCTTTTTGCATTTGTCACCCCAAGTGGGAAGGGTATTCCCAGACGTGGGTCCTGTGCTCTCCATGCCACTGGAGTCAAGCTATCCTGGCTGATGAGGAGTGAAACCCCGAAACCGGTCCTAGGATGCTTGTTTCTAGTCCAGGGTGGACCTGGCATGGCAGTTCGGGCTGGACTGTTCCCATTGGGCGGAGGGTCAAGACTGATTTGCATATGGCTGGGTCCAAACTGGAATGGCATGGTGAGCAAAAAAACTATGGCTTTAGGCCCAGATCTCTGTACTGGGGTGAATGTATGACATTGTTCTGCATTCTGTCCATCAATTGTTCTTTTTGCATTTGTCACCCCGAGTGGGACGGGTATGCCCAGATGTGGGTCCCTTGCTCTCCATGCCACTGGAGTCAACCTATCCTGGCTGATGAGGGATGAAACCCCGAAACCGGTCCTAGGATGCCTGTTCCCAGTCCAGGGAGAACCTGGCCTGGAAATTTGGGCTGGACTGTTCCCATTGGGTGCAGGGTCAACAGGGTCAAGACTGATTTGCATATGGCTGGGTCCAAACTGAAATGGCATGATGAGCAAAAAACGGATGGATTTAGGCCCAGATCTCTGTACTGGGGTGAATGTATGACATTGTTCTGCATTCTGTCCATCAATTGTGTTTTTTGCATTTGTCACCCGAGTGGGACAGGTATGCCCAGAAGTGGGTCCTGTGCTCTCCATGCCACTGGAGTCAAGCTATCTTGGCTGATGAGGGGTGAAACCCCGAAACGGTCCTAGGATGCTTGTTTCTAGTCCAGGGAGTACCTGGCCAGGCAGTTCGGGCTGGACTGTTCCCATTGGGCGCAGGGTCAAGACGGATTTGCATATGGTTGGGTCCAAACTGGAATGGCACGGTGAGCAAAAAAATGATGGATTTAGGCCCAGATCTCTTTACTGGGGTGAATGTATGACATTGTTCTGCATTCTGTCCATCAATTGTTCTTTTTGCATTTGTCACCTTGAGTGGGACGGGTATGCCCAGACATGGGTCCCGTGCTCTCCATGCCACTGGAGTCAAGCTATCCTAGCTGATGAGGGGTGAAACCCCAAAACCGGTCCTAGGATGCTTGTTTCCAGTCCAGGGAAGACCTGGCCGGGCAGTTCGGGCTGGACTGTTCCCATTGGGTGCATGGTCAAGACTGATTTGCATATGCCTGGGTCCAAACTGGAATGGCATGGTGAGCAAAGAAACAATGGATTTAGGCCCAGATCTCTGTACTGGGGTGAATGTATGACATTGTTCTGCATTCTGCCCATCAATGGTTCTTTTTGCACTTTTAGAAACTGGGCATTTTCTTGTTTAACCATCCCATGGGTCTCTGCCTGCTTGTGGATTCAACAATTCACCATCTGGTTTTAGATTGACTGGGGCTGTTTGTGCATTCACTCCAGACACTCACACAAAGGTGAGGTGCGCCCAGCATATGCTAATGGGCCATCCCAGGTTAGAGTGGTGGGAGGAGTTGTCACTAACACCTGAATAGGCTGTGGCTGCCCGGCACAATGCTGTCTCCACCCCCTGTAGTGTGGTGGGACCAGGGAGGACAGAACTGGTTTTCACTGAGCAAGAAGACTTTCTTACAAAGACTTCAAAGGGAAAAAGGGGTATAAGTATTATTATTATTATTATTATTATCAGCACTTATAAAGCGCACTATCACCCTACGGGTACCCTGGCGCTGTGATACATGTGTCCAGCTCAACGCAGATGACAGTGGAGCACGATTAACAGAAAAAAGAAGATTAAAGGAGTGGCGGAGGACAGACTCTAGGATAGAGCCATGTCTTTATCCTTTTTCTGAACTGAAAGAGATCATCCACCTGTCTGATCTCAAGTGGGAGTTTGTTCCAGAGTCGCGAAGCTGCGGTGCTGAAAGCCCTGCCTCCTGATTTAGTTCTTCTAACTCTGGGCACCTTCACCAGTTTAGCAGAGGATGAACGAAGATTTCGGGTGGGGGCATACCACGCAAATTTGTCCTGCAATGGTTTGGGTCCAGTACCATGCAAGGCTTTAAACACTATACAAAGTGACTTGAATTGTATCCTTTGCGAAACTGGAAGCCAGTGCAACTCAGAGTGCCTGAGAGGCGGAGGAGCGTCGTGGCCTCACTAATACTAGCTTAGCCGCCATAGTCTGTATTCTCTGGAGACTCTCAATCAAATATCTTGGAGACTCCAGCATCAAGGTGTTACAATAATCTAGCCTACTCAGAATAGTACTACGTACTATCAGTGCTCTGTCCTGTTTTGAGAACATCGGAAGGATCTTCTGAAGTACTCGGATCAAGGAAAAACAGCTTCCAGCTGTCTTATTCACATGAATTTCAAGAGTCAGTTTACTGTCAAACATAACTCCCAGGTTACGCACCGACTCAGTAGGGACCAATGGGGTAGCTGTAGGAATGGGCCAAAAATCAGTAGGGAGTGTGGGAGGAATCCTCCCAGCAAGTGCAAGACATCTGTTTTATCGGCGTTAAATTGAAGAGAATTCTCTCTGAGCCAAAGTACTGTGTCCTGCATACAGGCATGAAAATCTTCCAGGGATACGGATTGATCTCCCTCTAGAGACAGAATAAGTTGCGTGTCATCTGCGTAGTTCACACAATTGATGTTGTGAGCCCTTATAACAGCAAGTAAAGGGCTCATATAGATGTTGAACAATATTGGACTAATCGCAGATCCCTGCGGGACACCGTGCACAATGGTGGTGAACTTGGATCGGTAGGGGGGGAGGGCCACTGCCTGTTGTCTATTAAATAAATACGATTGAAACCACTTCAGGGCAGTGCCCACAACCCCAATCTCTTTGAGTCTGGACAGAATAACCTCATGGTTAACCATATCGAATGTGGCAGACAGGTCAAGCAAAATCAGTATAGCCGATTGTCCCCGGTCTGCTCGCATTCGTAGATCGTCCATAACGGTCACCAGAGCAGTCTCCGTTCCATGTCCAGGACGGAAGCCAAATTGCACGTCTTCCAGTGTGTTACTGGTTTCTAGGAACTGGGAGAGTGATTTACTGACTAAACGTTCAAGGATTTTGACTGGGTAGGGTAGAAGAGAAATGGGTCTGTAGTTTTTAGGACAAGCTGGATCAAGCGATGCTTTTTTCAGAAGAGGTGTCACCAGCGCTTGTTTCCAGCAAGTCGGCACAGATCCACGTGAACCTATAGAAGTGCCTACGCGCACCATTAAGTGGTTTTTGAGGATGTATCCTTTACTCGTTTAGCTGATGAAGACCTGGATCCAAAGCGCATATGGGTCAAAACTTTGACAACGAAAAGAATTATGAGCTTGCTGCTGATTGACAGTAACGGGCAAAATTGACGACTTGCCCCCGGGTTTTGACTAACTCTGAGTATGAAAGTTCACAGGCTCTCATTGATGTAATATATGTTGTACATTGTTCTGTTGTGATCTCACTTTCATGAGCACTGCACCGATCTCTCTGTGTGAAACACCAATATATACTGTTGCTGTCTTACAATTCTTAAATATATTGTGTTTTGGTGAGGCACTGTGTTGCTTTAAGTCACTACACAATCTGTTGAGGGTAATTCTGGGACCCCTTACCAAATAATGTTGTATTAAATATCCTTTTTGTTACCTTCCTGGCAGAATAATTCAGGAATTATACACCATCTTTAGAAGGCAGCATGTTTTGATTTTTCTACTCATATTCTGTTCTTTTATCTTGCATATTTTGTTGAGTTTGTGTGTGTTTAATTGCAGTTGTGTCAGGAAGTGAATGGAAGAATGAGTCAAAGTATTGGTGAAAGGATGCATGAGTGCACAGATGAGAGCCAGAGTGTGTGTATGGTGACCTATTGAGTGTCTACACCCATCAGTGACCCAAAAGGTACTTTCATTCATGAGCCAGATCTATCTGCATTGCCAGTGCGTATTATATAAAATAGAAGGAGCTTGTATTTACAAAGTGGCACTGCTAAGAGAAGTGTCACTGATTTGCAATGTGTAATTAAGTAGAACAAACATTACATCCCATTACAAAACAATACAGCCTCTTACTAAAAGTCTTCAATAAATAATGTTGCATTAACAATATTTATATAAGGTACGTAATGTGCTTATAATGACGCTAGTGGCTGCATTAGACTCTGTAAATGCATGTTTTTCTCTGAGCAATTCATAACGCTATTTCACAAAAAAGCATATAAAGGTGTTAAATGGCATTTCGATTTCAGCATGAAACGTCTTTAGAGTGCTCTTATATTTACACTTCTGTGCCAATTTGTTTTTTCCTTTCCTGCTGCAGTTCCTAGTTCAGTATTTGATGGGATATCATGTAGGAGAATTTTAATCAGCTGAAATATGGCTTTAGCATTTCTCTTTTAGTTGGCACATGAAAGCATATTTAGAAAATGGATCTGTCGATTCAGTCGACCAATGTATCGGCTCCAGAAACATGTGTTTGATCTTTTGGTTACAGACAGGTTTGAATTCCTGTAGGCCCACTTAGTCTTTCATCCTTCTGAGGTCAATAATATGAGTACCATTGAGTTCTATAACAATAACTTCTGCTGTAGATTGCGGTGTCTCTTCACCATTCTCTTTTTTAAGGTGTGTGATGTACCGCTAGTAAAGCCAATAGGTCTGACTTTCATAGGCTAAAGCATGCATACTCCAGCATGTACAATGCCATTTATATGCATTAGCACATAAGAGTGGAAGATATTGGTCTTTAGAGGGGTGTTGCACAAACCATAGAAAGGGAATGGCGAAGATATACCACACACATAGATAGTATCAGTGTTTTCACATATTGCATACTTGTAAAGCAAATGTTAATGGCTTGGGACGTCTTGAAACTTATTGACATCCAACTCATTTTATTGACTGCAGAGGATGAAGTGCTGATGAGATCCACCGATATTGACTTTGACAAAAAGCTTTCCAAGGTGCCTGCTCAGAAGTGCACAAATGTGCTCATGGGCGAGCCGCCATCTTTGATTGTTTTTAAGCAAAGTGTAACAAAAACCTTTCCAAGAAGGCTGTGTCCTCAGTCATGTGGGCCTTTTTTAATGCTTTTGTCATTTTTTACCATTTCAAGAAGGTCGACACATTGCTTCCAAATATGTCCGCCATCTTGCAATGATAAAGTTATTTTGAACGCTAGAAAAGGAAACAAGTATTGGCACAGCCAAGAACTCTGTATCCAAGGCCAGACCTATTGACTTTGCCAATGCTTGTTTAAGACTTAGTAACAGACGTTGCTTATCACACCACACCAAAAGGAAAAAAGAATCCTGAAGGCCCCTGTTAGAAATGGGGGTCTCTAGTTGGCAGGTTGATAACGCTGTCCGAGTAGGGACCCTTCTTCCTAGTCAGGATAAGGGACTTAGGGCCATATGTAGGTAGTTTTTATTTACCGATTCCTAAATACCGAATTTTACCGATTCGGTATTTAAGAATCGGTAAATAGTATGTAGGTAAACATTCGGTAAATATTACCGAATCGGTAATATTCGGTATTACCGATTCGGTATTTACCGAATCGGTAATAAGGAATACCTTCCCATTCATTCCTATGGGCCTGGAGGCCCATAGGAATGATTGGGAAGCCATTCACTATTACCGATTCGGTAAATACCGAATCGGTAATAGAGGGAGCATATTCAAGGGTGGCAGGGTGTCAAATTGACACCCTGTTGCACCCTGAATCGTGCATGTGTGCACATGTGGCGCACATACATGCCCTAAGGGCATGGATGTGTGCCACATGGCACTTTAAACATTATTCAAAATTGAATTTTTAAAGGAATACGTTAATTACCACCAACTTGAAGTTGGTGGTAATTAACGAATTCTTAAACCACATAAGCACTCTTTTATGTGCTTCCTACATTGCATTTACCGATTCGGTAAATAGCGAATCGGTAGATACTGATTCGGTAAATACTGATTCGGTATTTACCGAATCATCACCTACATTAGGAATGGCTAAATACCGGTCGGTAACCCTGAAATTTACCGAATTTCAGGGTTACCGACCGGTATTTAGGCCACCTACATATGGCCCCTAGACTTCTAAAATAACCCTGCTCACCCCCTTGGTAGCTTGCAATCGGCAGTCAGGCTTATATAGAGGCAATGTGTAAAGCAATTGCATATAACACACAGTAATACAGTGAAAACACTACAAAAGGACATCACACCAGTTTTAGAAAAATAGCCAATATTTATCTGTGTAAAATAAGACCAAAACGATAAGAATCCAACATACAGTTAATCAAAATCTCAATAAGCAAAAGTACACCTTAAAAACAGTTCCTTGAAGTCGATAGCTCTGTCCGGGGCTATCACGGCGTCGTGAGCACACAAATCCAGCAGTTCTGGCTGACCGCAGCGTCGCGGGCCCACTACGGTCTCAGGAAGACCCGCAAACAGTAACTTTAGAAATGCAGGGTGTCTGGGACCTCGTGATGAACTCTGAAGAGCCAGCGTCAGCAGGCGTCGGTTCCAGAGGTAGGTGCATGCAGGAGTCATCAAGCCCTTGAAGTCACACACATTGCAGGTCGAACTCCATGCAGTTGCAGTCCTGGGCACCGGCATCGGGGCTGTGGTGCAACGTGCAGCGGTGCAGCATGTGGTTCCCTCAGGTCACGGTGCAGGCAGCGGCTCGGTGACGGCATCCAGCGGCATCAGTGAGACCAGGGCTGTGGTACAAAGTGGGATGGTGCTCGTTGCAGTGCTGGAAGGTCACGGTGCAGGCAGAGGTGTTGTTGTCGGCTGACGAACTGGAGTCGATGGCGCCGGTGGGCCAAGGCTGCGGTGTGGGATGGGGCAGTGCGTTGTGTAACTTACAAGCAGTGCCCCCAAACCACGGTGCAGGCAGCTTCGTCGAGGTCGGCGTAGAGCAGCGGCAGGGATACCAGGGCGGTGTTGTGAAGTGAGGCGGTGCAAAGTGCGGTGCCCACAGGTCATGGTGCAAGCAGCAGCTCGGTGGCGTCATCGGTCATCGTCATCGGTGAGACCACGGTTGTGGTGTGAGATGGATGGTGTCCTCTGCGGTACCTTCAGGTCACAGAGCCGGCAGCGACGTCGAACAGCATTGGGGTGCTTTTTCTTCAGTTGCAACACAACAGACACAGTTCCTCGTGCTGGAAGCAAATGAACTTGAAGTCTTTGCTGTTCCTGAGTTCTTGAACAAGGGTCAAGCTCTACCTCAAGCCCTTGGAGAAACTCAGGAAAATAAGATGCAGAAAGTCCAGTCCTTTCACTGCCCAAGATAAAAGCAGCCACTGCAGGCCAACACAGCAAAGCACACAGCAAAGAGGTAGTCTCCCCTCACAGCTTCTCCAGCTCTTCCTCTTGGCTGGTTTCTTGATCCAAAAGAGTTTTAAAGTTCTGATGTCAGGGCCCCAATATATATATATACCACATTTCCCTTTGAAGATGGTACAAACAAAGTTCCACTGGCATACATAAACCAGTTCTGCCTGGCTCAGGCCAGGTTCACTCCAGGAGGGGGAGACAGCTTTGTGGAAGGCAGCCACAGTCCATTCAGGTGCAAGTGACAACTCCCACTACTCTAAATGCAGCCAGGTCTATTCAGCCTGGCTATGAGCCACCCAGTAAAGGCAGGACACACATCAAACCCCCGCCCCCCCTTTTGTCTGTCTAGTGTGAATGCACATCCTCTGCCCCTGTCACTCTAAACCCAGACAGGGAATAAATACACAAAAGGCAGAGGCACACGGGATGGTTAAGCAAGAAAATGCCCACTTTCTAAAAGTGGCATTTTCAAACACATAATATAAAAAACATCTTTACTAAAAGATGCATTTTTAAATTCTGAGTTCAGGAAGCCTAAACTCCAATTCTTGACTTTTATGTAGTTTTCTGGTGTGCAATTATTGTGTATGAAATTTTTTGTATGTATTAAATGAAAAACCAATTTTTAATGACTTTTTTAAAGATTTGTCAATCATGTTTTTTAAAAAATAGAACTTATGAATAAAATCGATTTTGTATATTTTAACATTGTGTTGGGATTATTGTCTGTTTGATTCTCAAGTGTTATTGAAACAATTGGAAAAGGGTACTATTGGGCTTGTTATGTAGGAGTATACTCACTGTGGATAGTTTTGCCTTGAGGTTTTTGCACATTTGGATTACAGTATTTGGTCCACACATTTTTATGAGGGACTTGTTGTTTGGAGATCACTAGATGGGGTAACATGGTTGCTTCTCACGTCGATCCTTGCCATTTTTCCAGAGCTGATAAACTCTATTGAGGTCAACTTTCCCATTCAGGAGGTAGGCCTTTGTCCTCATCAGCATATCCAAATGCTTCTGCTCTAGTCTATTTCTCAATTTACTCTTGATATTATTAATGAGGCTGAATCCTCGTTCACAATCTGCACTAGAAGCTTGAAATGTTGCGCAGACATCAACAAGCTGAGACACCACACTATACTGAGCAGCATTGCGTACAGTGAAATTCACCATGTCTTCAAAGGTCGTAAATAACCCAGCCTTTACATGTTCTTTCACCACATATTTATATTCTCTGTATTTTTGAACAACATCTTCCGATGTTTCACAATCACCCAGGACCAAGACATTTTTATACTTTTCAACAAGTCTTTGTACATACTCAGTCCCAAAATCAAAATGTGATTGTGTTGCTATTACCTGGAATTCAAAATTTGTCCATTCTATCAGTTCATCTTCAGGGAACCTTTTTTGCATGTGCTCACAAAGAAGGGAAACAAAAGACAAAATAGGCCCACTGTCAAACTCTTGCCTTTCCTTGTATAACACCATCAGATCTCTTACAGTGCTGCTCCAAAAGACAGTGTCCCCCAAATAATGTTCCTTAATTTGGCCAATCTTTGCTCTTGCATACTGTACAGCTTCAACAGTAGTCAAAGAACTTTTTTGGAACAGTTTGCACAAAGATGCAAATTCACCCAGAATGTCATTAAGTACTGCAAGGGAAATATGTTAGTTTGAGTCTGATAGGTTTTTGTAACAAGATTTAGCAACTGGATCATTCTCCTCAACTTTTGCATGCTCAAAGTACTTAAGAACAGCCTCGTAATTCCGAATTAGTGCACCAACTGCAAAATGCCTTGGAAGCCACCGGACTTCATTCAGTGGTCGAAAAGAGACCACTTCACATTCAGTGACCAATGCGATTTCATCCAGCTTGGATTTCCTTGCAGGAGATCTGGAGAACACAGTGTAGACTGTCCTCAATAATGTCTCCATCTCTTTAATCATTGGAACCCTCTTCCAGGCATCATCAACTCCCAAATCTTCTCGATGGGCGATACAATGCTGCTCAACTAGATGAGGAATAGATTGTTTAAGGCGAGTATTAACACCATTTTTCTTACGCAGCATCACAGACGCACCATCGGATGTGAACATGACCATTTTCATGAGGTCCAGTTCATTGGCAGTGTAGAAATCTTTCACAGCAGTTGTGATAGCCTCAGCATTACAACTAGTCAGCTTCACTATGCCCCCAAACAGTGTTTGGTGCTCTGTTGATGTTACAGGTCGGAACTTGAAGTACAGGATGAGCATTTTTGTAACAGAAATATCTGTGCTGTTATCAATTATCAATGTGTGATACAAAGCATTACGAAGTTCTGCCATAGCTTCACAGTGTATCACGATATTGATGGCCTCAAGGAACTCAAAGGCATAGTTCTGTCTCCTCCAGCTGTCTGGTATCTTCACATACAAAGCTAGGTGGTCATGGATGTCTTGTACAGACAACCTTGAAGTATTCATCTTGACTGCCAGCAACACGTTGTTGATGAGAATCTTTATCTCCTCAGGCAGGGATCTTTGTCGTTCAACCACTTCCATTCTATTTGCTTTGTCAGTGGCAGTTTCTGTCAGCATTGCCCGCACTCCATAACCAAACCTGGCAGCAGCACTTCTGTTTCTCAATATCACCAAGGCAGACTTGTGAACTTTGCTAATTAGATGGCGTTTCATGTAATCCAGTTTCCAGTTATCACTCCATTTCTTCCCTGTAGAAAAGTCCCCCACAATCTTGGCTTTGGCACATGCTTTGCAAATCAAGCCCACGTCTGGACTGTATTGAAATAGTTCCCCGAGTTGCACGCGAACCTTGCTTCATGATTTCTGTGTCTCAGCCTCCACAATTTCTTTCATCCACGCTTCCTTGAATACAAGCCAACATTTCTTACTTTGTGGGGAAGCACCGCACTCTCCCGAAGTTACAGATTTGCGCTTGAACATTTTCGTGCCCTCGGGTTTTAACCTGCTGTGCCACAAAGCCTGCAAAATAAAGGAACATCGCTTAAGTTGATGCCTATGTTCATGAATGCAATCTGTCACATAGTACTGAGGCATCGCCGGCAAAACGTAGGGTGTAATTACCTGGATTTTCCTGTTCTCTGCCCTGCCCTTCCAAACTTATATGTACCACTGTCCGTAGAGCCTTCAACAGAAGTAAAGATTGTTACGGCACATTGTGATACAGCACATTGTGATACAGCAATATACCATGTGCACCATAAGGGAACTCTACTAAAACAATTACCTGTTGTGCTTGTACTCATGTATGCCTGTTCAACTGTCAGATGTACTGTCTGTGAAACCTGCAACAGAAGAGAACATGGGTAAGTATGTTGTTATACTACAATGTACAAGATGCACCACAGTTTAACTCTACCAAACAATTACCTGTTCTGCTTGTACTCACGTATGCCCATTCAAATGTGTGGGGTACTGTCTGCGAAACCTGCAACAGAAGAAAACATGGGTAAGGTATGTTGTTATACTACAATGTACAAGATGCACCAGTTTAACTCTACCAAACAATTACCTGTTTGTTCTGCCTGTACCCACACCTGCCTGTGCAATTGTATTCGTAGTACGGTCTCACAAACCTGCAAAAGAAAATGGGTGCAGATTGTGAATCTATTTACCCAGGAACCCCCAATCAAACGAGGAACGTAAACAGAATTATCTTATCTTTGTGGGTACTCACGCCTGACCATTCAAATCCAAATACATTACAGACTGCAAACCTGCAATTGAAGACAAGATTGTTAGCAAAGGCTCGAAGAGTTACAAACTATGAATGGGACTGGTCTAGAGACTCCAATAGGAAAAACAATCAAATAGTTACCTGGGATTCTAGTTTAGGCCAAACAGGCACGTGCCCATGTGCTTCATTATTAGCATCCATTATGCTAAACTGGTCTATAAATCTGTATTGTGTGTTACACCTTCTGTGATGCAGCTTTTCCCTGGCATTCAAACTGCGCTAATGATTGAGTTGGGTGAACAAGGAAATTCACAAGGAGGACTGAGCAGCACACAAGCCATCAAAAGATCCCACCTGAAGATGATGCAGTGGCGTGCAAAAAATATGATAAAAACTTTCTAGCAATTTTCAGGCAACCATAAAAAATGTCAAGATAACTCTGAAGATTGATGGACATGCTGCAGAGAGACCTGAGTTTTGTCTAGTGGAAGTTTTGACACATCATAAAGTAGCGAAGGAGGTTAAATTGCCTGATGCAAAGAAGCTGGTGAACCATGCAGAACACAAAATACATGCAATGTAAATAGGTCAGTGCATTACTGCTTCTGTCAGAGAGCCCCTTTTGTTACTTGCAGTTTATAAGTTTAAATCCTAATATAGAACAGTGAGCTATTAACTATCAATGAGCTGCATGCAAACTGCAAGCTATATTTTACAGCACTGACTCAATGCGGCGGTGGTGGTGGTTCATTAGCAGCTCAGCTGCCCAGAGCACCGGGACCCCTGACTGGGCAGGTAGCTCTGAGTCGTGCGCGCCACATGATGCCCGGAAGCAGACTACCAGGCACAGAGAGGCGAGCCAGGCAGTGTTAATTGCAGCTGCCTGCTGTCGCTGCAAAAGTTGAAGGACAGGCCAAATGTTATTTGGCGCTATATCTAACTAAAGGAGAAAAAGCAGTTGAGTGTATCCTCCTTTAATTATTTTATGTTAGGATAATTTTAATACCATACTAGATTGTACATTTATTTAAAGGGCCCCGTGTCAATTTTAACTAATTATTCGCTGAAGTCCGAACATCCTCGTGTCTTGGAAGCACTTGTTTCAGGATAGCTATCTCCTCACAACACTTGTTTCCGAGTGGAACAAATGACTGAAGAGCAGAAAATTATTTCATCTCAGTTTACGGTATTGATAAATTTTCACCCAAAATGCAACGAGACACAGACAGAGAACATCGCAGCTCAATTTGCTGAATATCTTCGGCCCCATTTACAGTTGATGCAGAGGAGCCCCAAACTAACCCCTCAACGCTTTTTAATTTAACCTCCAACTTTCTGCGTGTTGTCTTGGGCCCGCTCTTGGCTCCTCTACCTTTTTCTCACTATGAATTTTTTTTTCATAACAAGCACTTTGGCAGAGAGGCCACCGCCCCCTCTTGCGTCAGCCCATGTCATTAGCTGGATTCCCAGAGGCTGATGGGAGGCAGTCAGCAGAAAGTCGACAGGCACATCCTTGTTGGAGACATACGCCCTACACATACGCTGTACACATATGACATGAATGCTGCCAGCTGCCATGTTTCACAAGAAGCATGAAACCCAAATCTACAAGATGGTTCTGTGGCCAGGATGAACTCAGTGTAAGTCATGATCTCCTACTGTTGCAATGACTTGCTATGCTATGAAAATGTGCTTTTGGTGGCACAGTCTCCTTGCCCAAATGGGTGTAATATCTGATATTTATAGGTTTCCCTCAACTTCAGTGCTTGATTTTGCTTGCAAGAAAGTGTCGCTCATAGTCATTGAATGTCACTCATAATTACAATGAAATTATGAAAATGTCACACTTAGTAATTTGAAACCTTGGCAGCTATGTTAACCTGAAATCTTTAACTAAGGCACACAATCACCCCACAGCCCAGCTCTATTAAGAAGAGAAATGCAGAAAATCTAAAAACATGGTGTGTACTTTCAGAATCACCTGAAAGCACATGCTGTGTTTGTAAACTTGCTGCATTTCCTTTCTTAATAGAGCTGGGCTATGGGGTGATGGTGTACCTTTGTTAAGGTTTTCAGGTTAATAGCAGCGCCTGTCATGAGCTGCAATTAACCTGAAAACTTTACAAAGGCACATAATCACCCCGCAGCCCCGCTCTATAAAGAAAGGAAATTCAGCAAGTTTAATGGAAATATGTTTTTAGCCTTGTTGGCTGAAAAACATTTACAAAGTCAATAGATTTGCATAGGTGATGCCTATTGGCTTTGCCAATGCTTGTTCTGTTTCTCTCTGTCAGGTGGGTGCAGGGAAGCAATAATGTCGAATGCATTAGTAGTAGATTCATTGAATTGAACAACTCCCCTAATGATATTTCCACATTGTTTTCTATCGGGTAGTACTAACTCTTCCAGGTCCTGCTCTTTGTTGTCTAAAGAATAGGGAGTATTCGTTCGAATAGGAACGCTGGCTGAAAACTGCAGAAGGATTAAGTGGTCTGTATTGTTTAACTAAAGATATCTTTGACAACATTCCCATTCATTGCAATGGCAGAAAACCTGCGACAGACCACCCGAGCGGAAGAGTAGCATAGCTTTTGATTGTAAGAACGTAATGATGTTTTTGAAAAGTAAATAAAAAAAGAATTTCTGCCTTAAATTTACAAAATCAGCATCAAGAGGAACAACCTTCAATCATGTTTTACCTGCAGAGAAGTTTAAACAAAACACAGAACAAGGCACAGTAGAGCGGCCTATTCAAGGGAGTTCCTCAAATACTAAAATAGATGCTTTGATCTTATTTTGTCATAGAAAACAGTTTAAGAAATGCGTGCCTTCGCCCAAGTAGCTCGCTCACCATGGGGTTTCCTTCTGTTTGATTTGGCTTGCCTGCTGCCAATTTCCCCTTATGCTAAGGAAGCTCCACTAATGAGTAACAGTTCTTATGTATTTAAAAGTCATCGACCCACTTCGCTTGTTATTAGTCACACATGCATGAGGACACAACAGGAATTTTAGGCACTTCTCTAAAGACAACAGCAAAGGCAATTATTTTTTACACATGCAGCGTGCTTTAACATGAATAGCAATGCAAAAAGAACAGGGAAATACATTTTGATCGGTACCCTCTATAGCTGGAGGGGTATTGGCAGATTGCAGACCTTTTATATTTCATCTTGCTCATGTAATTCAGATACAAATACATGCTGCTTATCTTCTCCCGATGGATCTGAAGTGCTGTTTATAGAAATAAGCCCAAAATACTGAAAAACGATAGATGAATCTGATCTAATCAAAGCAAACACAAGGAGATGATGGACGGAGCGCTGAAACTTTTCAGACACTCACTCCCAGTGACAGATCTGGGTTGAATCCATCATCATTTGTTAGCTCACTTTGCCACCTCAGTTCAGACCCAGCTATATGCAAATCAGTCTTGACCCAGTCCAGCCCGAACTGCCAAGCCAGGTCTTCCCTGGACCGGAAACAAGCATCCTGGGACCGGTTTCTGGGTAACACCCTTCATCAGCCAGGCTAGCTTGAATCCAGGGGGAAAGTGAGCAAGGGACCCACGTCTGGGCATACCCTGCCAACTTAGGGCGAACAAAGCAAACACAAGGAGATGATGGACGGAGCGCTGAAACTTTTCAGACACTCACCCCCAGTCACAGATCTGGGTTGAATCTATCATCATTCTTTAGCTCACTTCGCCACCTCAGTTCAGACCCAGCTATATGCAAATCAATCTTGACCCTGTGCCTCAATGGAACAGTCCAGCTCGAACTGCCAAGCCAGGTCTTCCCTGAACTGGAAACAAGCATCCTGGGACCGGTTTCTGGGTAACACCCTTCATCAGCCAGGCTAGCTTGAATCCAGTGGCACAGTGAGCAAGGGATCCACGTCTGGGCATATCCTGCCAACTTCAGGGCGAACAAAGCAAACACAAGGAGATGATGGATGGAGCACTGAAACTTTTCAGACACTCACCCCCAGTCACAGATCTGGGTTGAATTCATCATCATTCTTTAGCTCACCTCGCCACCTCAGTTCAGACCCAGCTATATGCAAATCAGTCTTGACCCTGTGCCTCATGGGAACAGTCCAACCCGAACTGCCAGGCCAGGTCTTCCCTGAACCGGAAACAAGCATCCTGGGACTGGTTTCTGGGTAACACCCTCCATCAGCCAGGCTAGCTTGAATCCAGTGGCAAAGTGAGCAAGGGACCCACGTCTGGGCATACCCTGCCAACTTAGGGCGAACAAAGCAAACACAAGGAGATGATGGACGCAGCGCTGAAACTTTTCAGACACTCACCCCCAGTCACAGATCTGGGTTGAATCTATCATCATTCTTTAGCTCACTTCGCCACCTCAGTTCAGACCCAGCTATATGCAAAACAGTCTTGACCCTGTGCCTCATGAGAACTGTCCAGCCCAAACGGCCAAGCCAGGTCTTCCCTGAACCGGAAACAAGCATCCTGGGACCAGTTTCTGGGTAACACCCTTCATCAGCCAGGCTAGCTTGAATCCAGTGGCAAAGTGAGCAAGGGACCCACGTCTGGGCATACCATGCCAAATTAGGGCAAACAAAATAAACACAAGGAGATGATGGACGGAGCGCTGAAACTTTTCAGACACTCACTGCCAGTCACAGATCTGGGTTGAATCCATCATCATTCTTTAGCTCACTTCGCCACCTCAGTTCAGACCCAGCTATATGCAAATCACTCTTGACCCTGTGCCTCATGGGAACAGTCCAGCCCGAGCTGCCAAGCTAGTTCTTCCCTGAACCGGAAACAAGCATCCTGGGACCGGTTTCTGGGTAACACCCTTCATCAGCCAGGCTAGTTTGAATCCAGTGGCAAAGTGAGCAAGGGACCCACGTCTGGGCATACCCTGCCAAATTAGGGCAAACAAAGTAAACACAAGGAGATGATGGACGGAGCGCTGAAACTTTTCAGACACTCACTCCCAGTCACAGATCTGGGTTGAATCCATCATCATTCTTTAGCTCACTTCGCCACCTCAGTTCAGACCCAGCTATAGGCAAATCACTCTTGACCCTGTGCCTCATGGGAACAGTACAGCTCGAACTGCCAAGCCAGGTCTTCCCTGAACCGGAAACAAGCATCCTGGGACCGGTTTCTGGGTAACCCCCTCAATCAGCCAGGCTAGCTTGAATCCAGTGGCAAAGTGAGCAATGGACCCACGTCTGGGCATACCCTGCCAACTTAGGGCAAACAAAGTAAACACAAGGAGATGATGGACGGAGCGCTGAAACTTTTCAGACACTCACCACCAGTCACAGATCTGGGTTGAATCCATCATCATTCTTTAGCTCACTTCGCCACCTCAGTTCAGACCCAGCTATATGCAAATCAATCTTGACCCTGTGCCTCAATGGAACAGTCCAGCTCGAACTGCCAAGCCAAGTCTTCCCTGAACCGGAAACAAGCATCCTGGGACCGGTTTCTGGGTAACACCCTTCATCAGCCAGGCTAGCTTGAATCCAGAGGCACAGTGAGCAAGGGACCCACGTCTGGGCATACCCTGCCAACTTAGGGCAGACAAAGCAAACACAAGGAGATGATGCATGGAGCGCTGAAACTTTTCAGACACTCACCCCCAGTCACAGATCTGGGTTGAATCCATCATCATTCTTTAGCTCACTTCGCCACCTCAGTTCAGACCCAGCTATATGCAAATCAGTCTTGACCCTGTGCCTCATGGGAACAGTCCAGCCCGAACTGCCAAGCTAGGTCTTCCCTGAACCGGAAACAAGCATCCTGGGACCGGTTTCTGGGTAACCCCCTCAATCAGCCAGGCTAGCTTGAATCCAGTGGCAAAGTGAGCAAGGGACCCACGTCTGGGCATACCCTGCCAACTTAGGGCAAACAAAGTAAACACAAGGAGATGATGGACGGAGCGCTGAAACTTTTCAGACACTCACCCCCAGTCACAGATCTGGGTTGAATCCATCATCATTCTTTAGCTCACTTCGCCACCTCAGTTCAGACCCAGCTATATGCAAATCAATCTTGACCCTGTGCCTCAATGGAACAGTCCAGCTCGAACTGCCAAGCCAAGTCTTCCCTGAACCGGAAACAAGCATCCTGGGACCGGTTTCTGGGTAACACCCTTCATCAGCCAGGCTAGCTTGAATCCAGAGGCACAGTGAGCAAGGGACCCACGTCTGGGCATATCCTGCCAACTTCAGGGCGAACAAAGCAAACACAAGGAGATGATGGATGGAGCGCTGAAACTTTTCAGACACTCACCTCCAGTCACAGATCTGGGTTGAATCCATCATCATTCTTTAGCTCACTTCGCCACCTCAGTTCAGACCCAGCTATATGCAAATCAGTCTTGACCCTGTGCCTCATGGGAACAGTCCAGCTTGAACTGCCAAGCCAGGTCTTCCCTGAACCGGAAACAAGCATCCTGGGACCGGTTTCTGGGTAACACCCTTCATCAGCCAGGCTAGCTTGAATCCAGTGGCAAAGTGAGCAAGGGACCCACGTCTGGGCATACCCTGCCAACTTAGGGCAGACAAAGCAAACACAAGGAGATGATGCATGGAGCGCTGAAACTTTTCAGACACTCACCCCCAGTCACAGATCTGGGTTGAATCCATCATCATTCTTTAGCTCACTTCGCCACCTCAGTTCAGACCCAGCTATATGCAGATCAGTCTTGACCCTGTGCCTCATGGGAACAGTCCAGCCCGAACTGCCAAGCTAGGTCTTCCCTGAACCGGAAACAAGCATCCGGGAACCATTTTCTGGGTAACACCCTTCATCAGCCAGGCTAACTTGAATCCAGTGGCAAAGTGAGCAAGGGACCCACGTCTGGGCATACCCTGCCAACTTAGGGCAAACAAGCTGTTATATCCCGCATAGAGGCCCTAATGTAGACCAGTTCATACATGCCCTAAAATGGACATACTCGTATTTGCCCTAATATGGTCATATTCGTACTTGCCCTATTATTGTCATAGCCGCATATGCCCTATTACGGTCATAACCATACATGTCCTATTATAGTCATGATTCCTTATATAGGCATGATCTTTCACCTACATTGGTCCCAGCTAGTACACAACGAGCTCTGAGGGCTGAACGTTATCTATCCTGTGGTTTTGAATACAGCAGGGTTTTTCCCAAACACAGGCCCACACTGTACTCATCAATTATGCATGGCTCTCTAGGAATACACCACCGGCATAATATGTATGTACAAAGTTCCCCCCTGACGTCTTCCTCATGTCTAACGACAGACCAATACAATCCATAATGAGGACCGAGACTCTTTAGGGTATAAATACACCACATCTTGCCCCGGTAAGACAGAGGGAACCGAGACTTCCATGCTGACACACTGACCAGAGACGCTGAGACTCCTGCATGCAGTCGCTCCAGCTGACAGTGGTCTGACACAGCCCTGACGGGGTGTCCAACCTGAGACCAGGACGGGGTCCCACACTCTCTCTATTCAGGTATGGGGGTTCGACTAAATCCTAGAGGGATTCTTGGCTCTTAGGCTTTAGACCTACACACACACACATATGCTAGGTACACTCAGGTACATCTAGTTAGGCATCGTAGGAGTACGCGCACTTTTCATAATGCTTTTATACTCATGTATGTATTCATGATTATTGCAATATGGTAGAACTGTTCTATCCCTTTGCTTTTATCGTACTGCTGATAATATATCTCTGCCATTGTCTGCTGGTTACCACAGCACATATATTTAACACTAGAATAACAACTGTTCAATAAATACTTATTGACACGCCCGACTGTTTATTCTGTGTAACTCTCTGAGATAAACCGAATAAGTGAGCACGAGTGACTGAGCGAAAGGTAGTACATTGTTTCCATGATTCTGAGGGAATCAGGGTTGTCATGTTCTAAGGTTGCCAGAAACTAATCTCTCCCCGATAAGAGGAGATTCTAGTGGCACTGTGAGCTAGCTAATGCAAACCAGGCTAACATTTCTCGGTGGGGTTGCACAGAGTTAGTCTGCCACCAAACCCACAGGTTATGTTATCCAAACGCGCAGGTCCTGCATGGGTAATATAGGAACTACACGACATGGCGCCACCAACGTTGGTTGGTTACTTATTTAACAGTAGAATCTGAGTAGTTCAGTCGTGCTATTCTCAGAGAACCTACTCACAAAACCCCAGAGACGGCTGGAGTGGGTGGGCACAAACTCCGCCGCAGCTGAGTAGTACGAGAATACTATTTATTTGCTGTTGGTTATTCAAGCTTGAAGGACATTTAGTTCCTACAATTGTGCATTAACACCTTATCTTAAAAATTCTTTAAACACCCTTCTTCCACTTAAAAATGGTGGAAGACGCGGAAGCAACAAGGAGAGTTGAAACAGCTCTCTTCGGAGAAGAAGACCCTGAAGATGCATTACAAATTGCACCAAATTACAGAAGGGCAGTCACCATAAAACTTCTAGAACATGGCTTAAGAGCCAGGGGTGGTAAAGTAATTTTCGTGATTGAGGCACACGAATCCAATAAAACAGAGGTGTTCTATTCATGGGTTACATTCCCAGCAGCGAATCCAGTTACAGATGTATTTCACTACTACCTAGAAGATGAAACACCAGCGGAGTATACTCCTTTTGAGGAGTTAGAGGTTTCGCTCACTTACCAGGAACATAATTACTGGTTTAAAGGTGCCCTACCCCACGTACGAGGAAGAGCAAGATTAGGCCCGCTCAGAGGAGCAGGAGCCACATGGCCCATATTAGCGGCATACACACCACATCCTGACATTGGCACAATGCCACAGCCAGACTTACTCGTACAACACAGAGATTTAATTAAAATCTACAGAAACCTCACACAGTTTGTGATGAGAACTTTAACAGTTCAACCTGCACCAGCTGCAGCACAAGATACTCCAGTCCAGAGTACAGTTAATAAAATTACTCCACAAACATTACACGCGGTAATGGGCAAAATGCCAGCAAAACGCGAACAACTCCCATTCTGGATAGCTCAAAAAATAACTCAGCTTGAGGCATGTTAGACCTGGCACCATTGGCGTGGGTCTCCCTTCCATTTTTCGCTGTTGTCTCCTCTGTTTTACTGGTGTTAGATGCTCTGGGCGCTGTGCCACTGCCATTCAGTGTCACAGCGCGAATGCTCCCTGTATAAATATGTCTATGTGAATTGGTATATCCCTGATTGGCTTATTTGGTTTACCTGTTAGTCCCTAGTAGTGTGGCCTATGTGTGCCCAGGGCTGGTAAACCAAATGCTGCTGGTGGGCCTGCAGCACTGATGTGTGCCACCCACAGAAGCAGCTTGTAAAGTGTGTCTCAGACCTGCCACTGCAGTGTCTGTGTGCAGTCCAGAACTGCCATCTTGGCTGTGAAGTGCACTCACTTCCCAGCCCCTGAACCTTCCCTTAGCATCCTGTAAGTCACCCCTATGGTAGGGTGCCTTGTATGTGTAAGGCAGGACATGCCTTGGTGTGTGTAGCATGTCCTGGTAGTGAATTATGCACCATTTCGTTTTTCACTACTGTAAGGCTACCTGTTCCTCATAGGCTAGAATGGGCAGTTTGACTATTACATGCTATAGTCCTAACTGACCCCAGGAACATGGTAGAAAAACGAATTTAGTATGCCTGAGCTCAGAATATTAAAATACACCTTTTAGTGAAGTTTATTTTTATATTCTGTGTTTGAAAATACCACTTTTAGAAAGTAGGTATTTTCTTGCCTAAGCCTTCCAGTGTGCTCTGCCGTTATGTGTATTGGCTGTCTGGTTTTAGAGGGGCAGGACAGGCTGAGTCAGACCTGGGTGGAATAGAGAGATCTGCATTTAGAGTGTGGGGAGGGGTGGCTCTTTGATCTGAATAGGGCTGTGCCTGGCAAGGTGAATGCTGGCTCCACCTCCCACTGTGTGTCTGCTAGCAGACCCCCTCTTTCTGAAAGGAAGGATGCAGCCTGGTAAACAAAGTGCTCCAGGCCTGAGCAGAACTGGTTCTGGCTAGGTTCAGGGACTGGTAGCTTCAAGGATCAAAGGTTTTTGGGGTATAAATATCTGTGCTCAAACCCCCTACTTTTGTATTGCTTTTGGATCTGGAGAGGAAGCTCTGTCCGTGCCACTGGAGGAATCTGCAGGAAGTGACTGTCCCTGTGCTGTGTGTTGTTTCTTGCACTGGCCTGCAGCAGTGACCACTGGACCTTGAAGAAGAGGAAAAGGAACTCTTGAGAGAACTTTTATTTTTGTACAGCAATCACCCAAGGGCTAGGAAAAGAGCTAGCCTCCTGCTGGAGTCTCAGGCACATCAGACTCCACCACCGACCTCCTGCTTCCTCCCTGCGAGGACTGCTATCTGCTGAGGAGGCTCCTGTGAGTTCCAGGGCCTCTAGTCTGCATCAGAGAAAAGAGGGTAAGAAATCGACGCTAACGCATCTTTGCGGGCCGCTGCAGTCGAGAGCGCTGGGAAAATCATCGCGCTACTGCCGCCGAGGGCCCGCAACCCGAAACCATCGCTGACGCCCCTTTGCGAGCCGCTGCAGCCGAGACGCGCTGGAAAGATCATCGCGCTGCTGTCGCCGCGCACTCGCAACCCTGAAAGAAATCATCGCTTCGAGACATCGCAGTGCGGACGCCGTGCGTTCGCCACTTTGATCGCATCGTACCGAATTTCGTCGCTCCCTCGCGGAGCGTCTTGTCTTCGCATCGCAACACGATCGCACAGCGCAACAGGATCACCGCATCGACTTCTCCCACGCGGCAAGAAAGTCATCGCATCGGCGGTCCAGCGTGCAGAAGTTTGTCGCATCGTCTCCGCACGCATCCCGCAGATCGGCGCATCATCCTCCCTTGCGGCAAGGATTTCAACGCATCGCCGGCCTCGCGTGCCGAGAATCATCGCTACAGCTTATTTGCGACACTTTGTTGGTTTTGCTACTAAACCCAGGTACTTTGTGAAAGAAAGGGTCGCAGAGACCACTGCTTTGAACTTGAACCTTATTTTTGCAACCTTTGAACTATTTTTGACAGCCCTTCAACAGCTATCCTATTTTTGACAGTATTGTGGCTTTTACAGTTATTGGTCTTGTGATAAATCTGCCTTTATATAAAGATACTTATTTTTTTATAATAACTACTTGTGTGGTGTCCCTTTGTAGTGTTCCTCATTGTGTTACTGTGTATGATCATAAATGCTTCACACCCTGCCTCTGAGATAAGCCTACCTGCTCGTGCTACGTTACCACAGGGTTGAGCAGGGGTATTAAAGAGGGTAGCCCTCTCACTCTGACTTAGGAAGAAGGGTCCCTACTTGGACAGTGGCCAGCCATTGCCAACTAGAGACCCCCATTTCTAACATTGGTGGTCAGCGGTGAGGATCTGGACTTGCATTTATGATCGCATACAGTAATTATAGTGTACACTACTAGTGAGTGCAGACCATAACGTACCGCATACATTTTTTTGGGGAGAATTTTTTTTTGCTCCTATATTGTGATTGATATTGCCGGTGATTTTTCACCCACGCACATTTCTGAGAGTTTTTGGGATCCTATATTGTGATTGATATTGCCGGTGATTTTTCACCCGCGCCCATTTATTGAAAGTTTTTTGATCCCCTATTGTGATTGATATTGCTGGTGATTTTTCACCCACGCACATTTCTGAGAGTTTTTGGGATCCTATATTGTGATTGATATTGCCGGTGATTTTTCACCCGCGCCCATTTATTGAAAGTTTTTGATCCCCTATTGTGATTGATATTGCTGGTGATTTTTCACCCACGCACATTTCTGAGAGTTTTTAGGATCCTATATTGTGATTGATATTGCCGGTGATTTTTCACCCGCTTACATTTTTTGAGAAGTTTTCTTCTGTCCTTTATTGATATTGCCAGTTATTTCTACAATGGGCAAGCCCAGATCCAATGCCTCAGAAGATCTCTCCTGGGAAGAAGAGAAAATAGAAACCTACAATGCCAAGCAGCTCAAATATTTTTGCAAGCAATTCACAGTCCCTATCACAGGTCTCACTAGGAGGGAGGAGTATTACAAGGCGCTGAAGGCCTGGCTAGAAGCCAGGGATGCCCCTAAGGATCTAGGAGAGCTTGTGGAGGGAGGAGAGCAGCAGGGCGATGTAGTAGACTTAGTAGGAGACCCAGCCCTTTCCAACCCGGGCTCTAGTGTGTCCGCTAAGGGTCTGTCCCCAGAAGAGCTGGAGGACAGGGAGAGAGATAGGCGGCATAATATGGAGATGGCTAAGCTTAAAATGGATGGTCACCGGGACCTAGAGAACAAGAAGTTAGAAATTGAGATTATGAGGATGAAGCTTGAGCATGAGAGAGTATTGAGGGAGTTGGAGATTAAAGCTAAGAGCATGGAAATCTCCCCTCTGGTGGCAGCGTACCTGTAGTGCACCCTGAGAGTAGGGTGTATATACCCAAGGAGGTTATTAAAGATTTCCACAAAAGTGAAGATATTGGGCAATGGTTTGCCGCTTATGAAGTAGCCATGGTGTCCCACCGGGTCCCTGAGAAGGATTGGGGAGCGGGGTTGTGGGGACGCTTTGTGAGTGAGGGGAGGGATACCTTGTTGGACCTGCCCCCAGAAAGTAGGATGGTTTATGCCCACATGAAGGAAGCGTTGGTGACCCGCTATGGTTTGACCCCTGAGATGTATAGACAGAGGTTTAGGGTCTGTAAGAAGCTAGAGGGTACCACGTGGGTTGAATATGTGTCCTTTTTTTGCAGAGCCATGGAACGCTGGGTAAGAGGTAGCAAAGTAGAAACTTTTGCACAGTTTTATGATTTGATTGCATGGGAGCATTTATCTAGTAATTGTTTTCCTGAGCTACGCCAGCACCTAATTGATTGCAAGCTGACTAACCCTAGAAAGCTTGCTGAGGAGGCGGACCGCTGGGTGAGCACCCGGGTCCGCAAGGGTCCAGTGGGAGACGTCGCCAAAGGTGGGCAGGGTCCCCAGCAGAGGAGTGGGGGGACAAGGGTCAACAGAGGGAGTTCCACCGAGGGCCCCAAAGTAATCCCCCAGGGAACCAAGCAGTGGTGTCCCAGCCCCCCCAAGAAAGGAGGACCGGGCCCCCAACAGGTAGGCCTGTTCCCAGGGGGCCCCCACGTGTTACAACTGTGGTCAAGTGGGCCACAGATATTTTGATCCCCAGTGCCCCCAAAGGGGGCCAGTGCACCCCCCGTGCACCACCCCGCCAGATTGCTAGTGTAGCCCTGGGAGAGGAGGAGATGGGTGCCCAAGAGGGGTGGGATCCCGTAGAATTGACCCTTGTCTCATTAGGGGACTTTGAGATGGTCCCCAAGCCTGCACTGCCTGCTAACACTAAAAAATACAGGCAGTGGGTGACCATCAATGGCCATAGGGTGGAGGCTCTAAGAGACACAGGGGCCAGTGTAACTGCTGTCAGCTCCCGGTTGGTGTCCAAAGAGCAGGTTGTCCCCCATGCATTCTACCCAGTAGTGTCCGCCGACAACTCAGAGAGCCAATGTGAGGTGGCTCAGGTTCCCTTTGAGTGGGGGGTCTCAGGAACTCTTCAGGTAGCTGTGAGGCCCGCCATGCCTGTAGACTGTCTGCTGGGCAATGATTTAGAGGACTCCCCGTGGGCTACGGTGGAGAGGAAGGCTCACTTAGAGATGTTGGGTCTGCCTGAGTGGGCGTGTGCTACCACTCGGTCCATGGCAGCCAAGGAGGGTGTTGAAAAGGATCTGGAGCCTGAGAGTAGGGCCCAGATCCCTGCCTTATAGAGAAGGGGCAGGGGGCGCGGGAAGCCGGCCCCCTTGGTTCCCACGGCCCAGGAAGGAGCAGACCCTGAGGGGGATGCCCTGGAGCCTACCGGGGAGCAGATCACCGAACTGGGGGACCTGCCTGAGCTGACCCATTGGCAGCAGGAAGGGGGACCCACCAGGGAGGAATTTTGTGAGCAGCAGAGAGTTTGCCCCTCTCTTGAGGGTATGCGGCGACAGGCTGCAGCCCAGGCAGAAGGTGACATGTCTGGTTCACATCTGATTTATTGGGAGAACAGTCTCCTGTATAGTGAGCCTAAGGTTGCTGAGCCAGGGTCAGCCCGTGTGCTCGTGGTACCCGAGTGCTTCAGAACCTTCCTACTGGGGTTGGCTCATGACATTCCATTGGCAGGACATCTGGGGCAGACCAAGACCTTTGAGAGGCTGGCTGCCCACTTTTATTGGCCCCAGATGCACAAGAGTTCAGACTCTCATTGCAGGACCTGTGAGACTTGCCAGGCAAGTGGGAAGAGTGGGGGAAGATCAAGGCCCCACTCCAGCCCTTTCCAGTTGTGAGTACCCCATTCGAGCGAGTGGGCATTGACATTGTGGGGCCTCTGGACCCCAAGACAGCCATGGGCAACAGGTTCATCCTGGTCTTGGTGGACCATGCCACCCGGTACCCTGAAGCCATCCCGCTCAGGACAGTGACGGCCCCCGTGGTGGGACGTGCACTGATGGGGATTTTCTCCCGTGTGGGATTCCCCAGAGAGGTGGTGTCTGACAGGGGGACCAACTTCATCTCCCAGTACATGAAGTCTCTGTGGAAGGAGTGTGGGGTAACGTACAAGTTCACCACTCCTTACCACCCCCAAGGTAATGGTCTGGTTGAAAGGTTCAACCGGACCTTGAAGGGCATGATCATGGGCCTAGAAGAGCCCCTGAGGCGTAAGTGGGACGTCCTCTTGCCATGCCTGTTGTTTGCCTACCGGGAGGTGCCACAGAAGTCCTTAGGGTTCAGTCCCTTTGAACTCCTCTATGGCCACCCGGTTAGAGGACCTCTGAGTCTGGTCAAGGAAGGCTGGGAGCAATCTCCCAGGAAACCTCCCCAAGATGTATTTAGCTACATGTTGGCCTTCAGGAACCAGACTCGGCGTTTCCAGAAAAATTGCTGAGGCAAATCTGGAAGCCAGCCAAGAAGAAATGAAACGTTGGCACGACAAGAATGCCACTCTGGTCGAATTTCAACCTGGTCAGAAGGTTTGGGTACTGGCCCCAGTGGAGCCTTGTGCGCTCCAAGATAAGTGGACCGGTCCCTTTGGGGTGGTGGAGCGCAAAAGTCCAGTTACCTACTTGGTGGACTTTCAGTCTCCCAGGAACCCCTTGCGGGTCCTGCATGTGAACCGCCTAAAGCCCCACTTTGAGAGGTCTGAAGTGGGCATGCTTCTTGCCACAGATGATGGGGTTGAGGAGGAGAGTGAGCCTCTCCCTGACCTCCTGTGTGCAGAAGAGAAGGATGGGTCAGTGGAGGGTGTGATCCTCTCCACCACACTGACCCCTGAGCAGCAGAGAGATTGTCACCACCTGTTGGGGCAATTTTCTGATTTGTTCTCCCTGGTACCTGGTGTCACTGATTGGTGCGTCCATGAGGTGGATACCGGGGACAGTTCTCCTGTCAAGCACAAGGCTTACAGGGTAACTGACAGGGTCAGGGCTTGCATTAAGGAGGAGGTCTCCAAAATGTTCGCCCTAGGGGTGGTTGAGTCCTCTAGCAGCCCCTGGTCCAGCCCCGTGGTCTTGGTACCAAAAGCTGCGACGCCTGGTGCCACTCCTGAACTTAGGTTCTGTGTGGACTACCGAGGTCTCAATTCGGTCACCAAGACCGACGCGCACCCCATCCCCAGAGCTGATGAGCTCATAGACCGGTTAGGGGCTGCCCGGTACCTCAGCACGTTTGATCTGACGTCTGGGTACTGGCAGATCGCCTTAACGGAGGGGGCAAAGGAGAGGTCAGCATTCTCCACACCAGATGGGCACTACCAGTTCCGTGTGATGCCCTTTGGGATGAAGAATGCCCCTGCCACCTTCCAGAGATTGGTCAACCAGGTGTTGGTTGGGCTGGAGGCTTTCAGTGCCGCCTACCTGGATGACATTGCAGTGTTTAGTTCCTCCTGGGAGGACCACTTGCGCCACCTCTGGGAAGTGTTGATGGCGCTGCGCAGAGCAGGCCTCACAATCAAGGCCAGTAAGTGCCAGATTGGGCAGGGTTCTGTGGTGTACTTGGGACACCAGGTGGGGAGCGGCCAGGTGGCGCCCCTGCAGCCCAAGATTGAAACCATCCTGACTTGGGAGCCCCCAAGGACCCAGACCCAGGTGAGGGCCTTCTTAGGACTCACGGGTTATTACAGGAGGTTTGTCAAGGGGTATGGCAACATTGTTGCACCCTTGACTGAGCTGACTTCCAAGAAGCGGCCAAAGATTGTGAACTGGACTGACACCTGTCAGAAAGCCTTTGATGCCCTCAAAACTGCTATGTGTACAGCACCCGTACTCCAGGCGCCCAATTTTGCTAAGGAATTTGTTGTCCAGACAGACGCTTCAGAGCATGGGGTGGGGGCCGTTCTGTCACAGATAAATGAGGAGGGACTAGACCAACCTGTAGCCTTCATCAGTAGGAGGTTACTTCCACGGGAACAGAGGTGGAGTGCAATTGAGCGTGAGGCATTTGCTGTGGTCTGGGCACTGAAGAAGCTGAGACCATACCTGTTTGGGACTCACTTCCGGGTTCAGACAGACCACAGGCCCCTCAGATGGCTGATGCAGATGAGGGGTGAGAATCCCAAGTTGTTGAGGTGGTCCATTTCCCTACAGGGTATGGACTTCACGGTGGAACACCGCCCTGGTACAGAACACGCCAATGCTGATGGTCTGTCCAGATTTTTCCGCCTTAGCGATGAGAACTTCCAAGGGGATGGGTAGTTCTCCCCACATTTCAGCTGGAGGGGACGTGTGTTAGACCTGGCACCATTGGCGTGGGTCTCCCTTCCATTTTTCGCTGTTGTCTCCTCTGTTTTACTGGTGTTAGATGCTCTGGGCGCTGTGCCACTGCCATTCAGTGTCACAGCGCGAATGCTCCCTGTATAAATATGTCTATGTGAATTGGTATATCCCTGATTGGCTTATTTGGTTTACCTGTTAGTCCCTAGTAGTGTGGCCTATGTGTGCCCAGGGCTGGTAAACCAAATGCTGCTGGTGGGCCTGCAGCACTGATGTGTGCCACCCACAGAAGCAGCTTGTAAAGTGTGTCTCAGACCTGCCACTGCAGTGTCTGTAAGCAGTCCAGAACTGCCATCTTGGCTGTGAAGTGCACTCACTTCCCAGCCCCTGAACCTTCCCTTAGCATCCTGTAAGTCACCCCTATGGTAGGGTGCCTTGTATGTGTAAGGCAGGACATGCCTTGGTGTGTGTAGCATGTCCTGGTAGTGAATTATGCACCATTTCGTTTTTCACTACTGTAAGGCTACCTGTTCCTCATAGGCTAGAATGGGCAGTTTGACTATTACATGCTATAGTCCTAACTGACCCCAGGAACATGGTACAAAAACGAATTTAGTATGCCTGAGCTCAGAATATTAAAATACACCTTTTAGTGAAGTTTATTTTTATATTCTGTGTTTGAAAATACCACTTTTAGAAAGTAGGTCTTTTCTTGCCTAAGCCTTCCAGTGTGCTCTGCCATTATGTGTATTGGCTGTCTGGTTTTAGAGGGGCAGGACAGGCTGAGTCAGACCTGGGTGGAATAGAGAGATCTGCATTTAGAGTGTGGGGAGGGGTGGCTCTTTGATCTGAATAGGGCTGTGCCTGGCAAGGTGAATGCTGGCTCCACCTCCCACTGTGTGTCTGCTAGCAGACCCCTCTTTCTGAAAGGAAGGATGCAGCCTGGTAAACAAAGTGCTCCAGGCCTGAGCAGAACTGGTTCTGGCTAGGTTCAGGGACTGGTAGCTTCAAGGATCAAAGGCTTTTGGGGTATAAATATCTGTGCTCAAACCCCTACTTTTGTATTGCTTTTGGATCTGGAGAGGAAGCTCTGTCCGTGCCACTGGAGGAATCTGCAGGAAGTGACTGCCCCTGTGCTGTGTGTTGTTTCTTGCACTGGCCTGCAGCAGTGACCACTGGACCTTGAAGAAGAGGAAAAGGAACTCTTGAGAGAACTTTTATTTTTGTACAGCAATCACCCAAGGGCTAGGAAAAGAGCTAGCCTCCTGCTGGAGTCTCAGGCACATCAGACTCCACCACCGACCTCCTGCTTCCTCCCTGCGAGGACTGCTATCTGCTGAGGAGGCTCCTGTGAGTTCCAGGGCCTCTAGTCTGCATTAGAGAAAAGAGGGTAAGAAATCGACGCTAACGCATCTTTGCGGGCCGCTGCAGTCGAGAGCGCTGGGAAAATCATCGGGCTACTGCCGCCGAGGGCCCGCAACCCGAAACCATGACTGACGCCCCTTTGCGAGCCGCTGCAGCCGAGACGCGCTGGAAAGATCATCGCGCTGCTGTCGCCGCGCACTCGCAACCCTGAAAGAAATCATCGCTTCGAGACATCGCAGTGCGGACGCCGTGCGTTCGCCACTTTGATCGCATCGTACCGAATTTCGTCGCTCCCTCGCGGAGCGTCTTGTCTTCGCATCGCAACACGATCGCACAGCGCAACAGGATCACCGCATCGACTTCTCCCACGCGGCAAGAAAGTCATCGCATCGGCGGTCCAGCGTGCAGAAGTTTGTCGCATCGTCTCCGCACGCATCCCGCAGATCGGCGCATCATCCTCCCTTGCGGCAAGGATTTCAACGCATCGCCGGCCTCGCGTGCCGAGAATCATCGCTACAGCTTATTTGCGACACTTTGTTGGTTTTGCTACTAAACCCAGGTACTTTGTGAAAGAAAGGGTCGCAGAGACCACTGCTTTGAACTTGAACCTTATTTTTGCAACCTTTGAACTATTTTTGACAGCCCTTCAACAGCTATCCTATTTTTGACAGTATTGTGGCTTTTACAGTTATTGGTCTTGTGATAAATCTGCCTTTTTATAAAGAAACTTATTTTTTTATAATAACTACTTGTGTGGTGTCCCTTTGTAGTGTTCCTCATTGTGTTACTGTGTATGATCATAAATGCTTCACACCCTGCCTCTGAGATAAGCCTACCTGCTCGTGCTACGTTACCACAGGGTTGAGCAGGGGTATTAAAGAGGGTAGCCCTCTCACTCTGACTTAGGAAGAAGGGTCCCTACTTGGACAGTGGCCAGCCATTGCCAACTAGAGACCCCCATTTCTAACAAGGCAGTATTCCCGAATACTACCACCTATGAAAAACACAGAATTCTAACAATCTGCTTGCCCATGGGGATCACACCACAACTAGAGGATTGCACCTCTTGGGGTTCAGTCTTTGCTGCCATATATACCAGAACACATGGTATCCCGTCACTAGCAGTAGTACCTGACGTATTGAGACAGATACAAAATGAATACGGAGCAGAGCCTGCCCTTAACTTAGGGATGACGTTGCTGAACAACTTTGAACAGGTCTCAGCCATAATTCTAGCTAACATTAAGGGGGAAGCAGCTTCAGTGGCGATCCGCCAACGCCTAAGGGAGTTCGGTCCAGTAGATCAACAACACGAACTACCCAAAATAATTGAAACTGCATTTGCAGAACTAGGCAGAGACAGTCTAGGTGGGAAAGCATTAAAACCACAACTAGTGGGCAGTCCTGAAAAGGACACTACAAAGCAGACACCTACTTCTTTTAAAAAGAAGTGGGAGAATAAAAAACAACAAAAGTCTAAAGACAGCAGATCTCAATCCAGAGGTAGGTCTCCTCAACAGGAGCCCTCGGAAAGGAGGTATAACCTCAGGAATAGGGATAATATTAAAAAACCTGACAGGTATCAGGATACTGATACACGTTCCTCTCGTTCCTTTCAGGATTCGTCAAGAAACTCCAAGAGGGAAGGACGGTCAGAACACAGACAAGAGGAGTGTACAAAGTCCAGAGACACGCAACGCGCTGCGGACTACGCACCTAAAAAAGAAGATAAACAAAAACAGATACCTCAGTTCAAAAAGAAGAAGGTAGCAGGTCTCAAGATCAGACATGCCCAGAATTCTGAGGACACAGCTTCTGAACGGGGAATGGGCTCTGACGATGCTAGACAGCACGGCAGAAGTAACGATAGCTCGCCAGAACCTGAAGGAATTTCTGGTGACAGCGGAGTTGAGTGATGAATATCCCTGTGGAAACACCTGATACTCGGGTAAGTGTCCCACATAAGTTACATGAGATAACACTCCGGATGGAGGGGGACAAGCCCAGGAAAGTTAAAGGTCTATTTTGGAAAAATCTGTCATCTGGATATGACATTTTATTAGCAGAGCAAGACTGGCTGCCAGCATTCGTCAGGGAGTGCCCTAGGGGAGAAGAGATAATTTTTCCAGCCTTTTCCGACCTCGTTCCCATACATCTTAAACATGCATATGCGCAGGAGTGGGCGGTTGCCCTAGCTCCAGCATTGTACAAAAATCATGCTGGTTGGGATGAGGATTCAACCCACCACGTGATCCCGTTAAAAGTTTCCCCAAATGCTCAAAGGCAATACCCTATAAAGCAGGAAGCTAAAAGACAAGTCAGGGAAATCCTAGGTCAACTAGAATACCAGGGGGTGATAGAAAATTGCACTTCACCTATGAACAATCCTTTGTACTCCGTAGCTAAAACTGACAATACATATCGTCTAGTTTTGGATTACAGACATTTAAACACTTGCACAAAGACATTTGCAGTTCAAAATGCACACAGTGCCGCATTAATGAATAACATTGTGCGACAAAAATACAAAACAACACTTGATATCTCAAATGGATTTTTCTGCCAAAATATAGCGCCTGAAAGCAGGTATCTGACCGCATTCAGTGCGTTGGGGTCCTACCGGCAATTTTGTCGACTCCCCCAAGGATATAAGAATAGCCCAGGGTTGTTTTCAGCAAGGGTAACAGAGTTACTCCAAAATTTGGATGAAGAAGGATTGTCCTACGTAGATGATATTTATCTGACGGACGATGACTTACCGAGGCACTTGACCAGGGTGAGCACCATTATTATGGGATTCGCCTCTGAGGGCTACAAATTTAACTTTAAAAAATCAAAGATTGCCCACCTCAGTGTCCTATTTTTAGGATATGAGCTGTCAAGTAAGGGAAAAAGCCTAGCAGCTAACTTTTTAGAAAAATGTGTGCTGCTCCAACCGCCTAAATCATTAAAGAATTTACAATCGATTCTGGGATTCCTACATTTTGGTCGAACATACATTTTGGATTACGCAGAAAGAGTAAAACCTTTCTACGTCTTAATAAAACCTGATTTTTCAGTCAGACAGTGGACACAGGAACATACAAATATCCTGCGTTCCCTACAGGAAGACATGATAGCTTCTAAACATTTACAGACACGTGTAAACGCACATAATTTGGTGATCCGAGTAATAGCGGGTCAATGCAGGTACACTTATTTAACTTTTAATGAAGGTGAAACTGTACCAATCGCATACAAATCACACCTGTACACAAACGCAGAGATGCGTTTCACTTCAACAGAGAAAATCCTGACAGCAGTGCAGACCGCTGTAGCAAGAGAAAGAGCTCTGGCTCAGGGAAAGCGCATAATTGTCATGACCCCAGTACCAGCTTCAGAAGCTGTTACAAAAGCTAGCATTCCAAATGCTAAAGCCTTACATCCAAGATGGATACAATGGGCTAATTCTCTTACTGCAACGGATGTTGAATACAGATTTGATCCAAGTTTAAAAACACAAGCATTCCTGCAATACGAAGAAGAATATCCTCTACCAAATGAAATTTTGCCTCTCGAATAGTATGAATACATTATTTACACTGACGGTTCTGCTCAACCAGCCACAGGAAGCAAGCAAGCTTACAGCGTGGCGTGTGCAATCGTTAAAGGTCGCATGCGTGATGGCAAGTTCCATCCAAACTGCACTAAGACGCAATCTCTAGGAGACTGCACGGATCAGTTGGCAGAACTCAAAGCTCTGATACTGGCACTTAAAAAATACGGATCACGAACTCCCCACACTAATCGTGTGTGATTCCTTTTACTGTGTACAGTCGTACAATGAATATCTGCATCATTGGGAACAAAACGGGTTCAAAGATGCAAAAGGTGGCACAATTAAGCATAAAATGCTATGGGAACAGGTAGTGGAGTTGAGAAACGAACTACCAAGGGCTCACGTGATACATACACTGAGTCATCAGCGTGATGGCGTTCACGTTGAAGGGAATTCATTGGCTGATGAAGCTGCAAAGGGGGCTGTACGTACAGCGTCCGTAGCTGCAATCACTCGTTCAAAAACGAGAATAGACGGCGAGATAATGGTAGCTGTCAATGCTTGGCGCAAAGGCAGCACAGCAGTACCAAAGACATTTCCACTCAAGTACTCCTACAAGTTAGATGCACAAAACATTCAAATATGCTCAGATTCATGGAGTGGGGGATAGAGTAATACCAAATATGGATCGTAGGTTAGGTTTAATTGTGGCGGCACACAAAGGGAAAGGTTCTGTACATAACGGACTTAGGGAGACTGTTTCTTTGTTGAAACAACGCTACGGGTGGCCCGTGATGAGAAGGCTGATTAGAGACTAAGGGGCCGATTCCGATCTCGGCCGGTAGGGCTCCGAATCGGATTTGGCTTAACCGGATCCGATTCGGAGCCCTATTGCCCGACCGATTCGTACGCGCGTCCGGGCAAGCGAGTACGATGCGAAATCGCCGACCGACTCGTCCGGGCGTCCCGACCGCTCCGACCGACTCGTTCCCGGGTCAAACCGCACCGACCGACTCGCTCGGACTCGACTCGCACCGCGCAATGGAGACGTTTCCCGGCCGGGTAAGTACGATGCGTGCCGCGAGCAGTCCGACCGAGCCGCGCACTCCGGCTCGAAAGAGCAGTCGGAGCCGTACTTTGGGGGTCTGTGTCGGACCCCCCTGTACGCGTAGCCGCGCGAGTCGCACACAGGCGTGTACGGCGCGAGTCGCTTCGCCGCGTACACGCTGTAGGGGGCGCCTTTGTCCGCCTCGCACCCATTGAGTCAATGGGAGCCCACGTACGCGTTGTACGACCGGCTCCCATTGACTTCAATGGGAGTCCGACCGACTCGAGTCCGATGGCATACGTGCGCATCGTACTCGTTCGGTCGGGCTGCACGGGTCCGATTCGGTCAGAAATCTCTCCGGGTCCGGCTCGGTCGGAGAGATTTCCGGCCCGAATCGGAATCGGCCCCTATGTCTGGAACTGCGACATCTGCAAGCAGATGAATGGGTCCACCGCAACACATCCATTGTTAGACAGCATTAGGTTGTCCGTTGGTGCGCATCCAGCTCAAGTTTCCTCAAGGTTTGGCCTCAGCGCTCGGCTGACGCTCGAACTGTTATAAAAGATTTGCGAGTCTTTATCGGCACATACGCAGTTGGCACGTTACATTCTGACCATGGTCCGGCGTTTAGCTCTCGGGCTTACAAAGAGGCCATGGAAGGAATGGGCGTAGCATTGCAGTACTCCTCTCCATACCATCCCGAGGGAAATTCTGTTGTGGAGAGGAAAAACCGGGACTTAAAGCAATCTTTAACAGCTAGTGTATTAGGCAAGGGCGGTAGATGGGTCAATCACCTTTATGGGGTACAGCGCGTGATCAATAATCAGCCAAGAAGCTCTCTAGGGGGTGTCACTCCTTACGAGGTCCTATTTGGGACGAGAATGTGGGTACCTGATCTTGATTGTGAAGCCGCAGTGGCGGATCAAAAACCATTTGATATCCATGATCGTTTGGCTGTTTTACAGGATCTAAATGAATCCAGGATACAACAAAGTAACGTGTTCCAGAAACAGACCGCCACTGAGGAAGTCAAGGCAGTAACGGAAGGACCTATGTGGATCCCAAAAATCGGGGATCTGGTCAGAGAGAAGATTGCTGACAAGAAAGAATTTGGACCATCCTACAGACAGCCTGTACCGGTCCTAGCAATCCAAGGCACAAGAACAGTACTGTTGCCGCCTCTTGCCGGGAAAAAGGAGAAAAGATTTGTCTCAATTGACTTAATCAAACCACACTATGTGGCCGATACTAAGCAGTAGGCCTTGTGGACTCCAAAGAAGCAGACGCCCTCCTCTTGCTACAATCCAAGAAGTTCAAACAGAAAGACTCATCACGTTTGAAGAGCCACCTGTACGGAATGAAGGACTAAGCAACAATGCTATGGAACTCGTTCCACTTCAACAAGAAGTACATCAACAAGAAGAAAATCAACTTAAAAACCAAGTTGCAATCAGACCTAATACAGACATCTACGTCAACATGCCTCATCAAGAGCAAAATCCGATTTCAACAAATCCCGATGCAATTCCAACAATTGATCGAACTGCTTCTGGCTATTTCATGAACTTTGATAAGTTTTCACTGGATCCAAGCGAACCGGAAACGACGCCAGCCAAAAAATCACTCAAACAGAAACTCAATGACTTTTTGAACTTTTTTAGAAAGACTTACCTGGTGTCACCTTGGATAGAACTATGGTATATCACTGGGATTTTATTTTTCATTTTCTGGCTAGGTTTAATTATAACTTTTAGTATGCTTATTAACGGACGATACCTCCAACAAAGCTCTACAGCCCAAAGAGTCAATTTGATTTTAAAACCACACCAGTCTTCACATTGTGAACCAAGAGACTTGTCTTCAGTGAACATCACAGCAGTTCCTATACCGGACGGTATAGTATGGGACAAGATTGATTATGATGTATTCGGTCCAACTGAACTTTTAAAGCTTAAACATGTATTTAAAATTTCTTTAAGTGATATCATTACCTCCAATACATTTTCTGATGATTGGGACATTGATACTGTGAATAATTTGATGTCTGATTTAGAAAAAACTGCTGCATTTCCGAACAATGAAATGTTAGAAGGTACTTCAGATTATGATACATTGTACTGTTACCAGCAATATGGTCATCATTTCTTACACAAGTCTATAACACCTAGAAATGTATTTGAGTACCACCAGTGGGAACATTGCCCAACACCACCGAAAGGTAGTTCGCAAGCATTTGCACAGAAATTCACATACTTCTCAGGGTTTAACACATCCGACCCGAAGTCATTTTATTATAAAGTGGCAAAAATTTCAGCTCAGAAAATTATATTAACAAACACCAAACATATTTACTCTGCATCTTTTCTGAACCAGTTGTCTAAACAGGGTTTCGACCTATGGAAAGACACAATAGATTCAAAATCGATCTGGGGTTCTAGGGACTGGCAAGTCCAGGGAATAGAAGCACTTTTTAGAGCATGCATCATTCCGCAGCAGATATTATTTCTGAATTAAACTGTGCAACAAACAACCTGTCTTGGATTAGCCAAAGGCAAGGAAATGAACACACCGGGGTTTCCAATACCATCACAGATGGGTGGGGGTCAGAATTCAACTACACATGGGGTGAAATTAGATGACATTTTCCAGTACAACAGATCAGATCCTGATTGGACAGAATGGCTGGTTTGGCCCATTGACACAAACAAATGTCAGCAGAGATTTATGAATACAACCGAAGGGTTTAGTATCCTTAGGCCAGATCCACGCTATGTACAGAGACAACACCCAGGGGTAGTGACATCCTATAGTGTTGGGAAGTTGTGCCTTGATTGGCTAGAGACCTCAACACTTACAGAAGTGAAGCACCACTTGACCTTACTCACACCTGACATGGATCTTAGAGATTTTCTACTGGGACCCAGGAAACAAAGTCAGAAACGTTTCATATATGCAGGCCTTTATGCCTACTATAATGAAAACTGGAAAATATCCCAACAAAAGGCCGCAGAGAGAATACGGGAAATAGACCCTATTAACTTAGAGAAGGCATTAGCTGTAGTGGATAATGGGTTAACAACTTTGACCTCCAGGATTTACTCCTTAGGCAACATTGTGTCTTCGGCGATCGACATACTAGAACAAGATTTGGCCTTGTTACAGCACGGGCAATCTCAACTACGTTCTATTATGATGTTGAGCTGGACGCCGCAATCTTTGCGTGCAGGCTATGTGCCCTGGCGTTTTATAAACACCACGTCTCTGTTTTCAGAATACAATCTAACTGATAAACAGACAGAAATGGCACAAAGGGGAGACAAATACACAATGTTGCGTATTGAGAAACTGGAAAGGTTACCATTCACTGTAGCCGAATCACCGTCAACTGAATGGTTAATCCATGGCCAAATCACTCTACCGGTCACTACGTTTCAGTTTCAATATTGCCTTGAGCAAAGGCAGGCAGGCAGGCAGATATGAAAAAATGGGTAAGGGATACATTAAGGAGTCTTGGGAGTTACCATATAGATATCGATTCCGGCATAGGGATCGAGAAGTGTATCTGAGCGGTACAAACTGCAAGAACGCTTTAAGCGGTTCTCTCGTGTGTCAGGATATTTCTCTACACGGAGTCTGCAGTGGTTCAGTAGCGAACCTATCTTGTCACATGTCAGGGACCCCAGCGGCCATGATCACGCCAGTTTTCCAGCTGCTCTCGAATGGGAGTTACTTAATGCTAAATGATCAAGGTTGCTGTGGGATGCTTCCGGGCGTCGCCTATCTGGTCACTGTTAACTCCAGGGTTACTTGCTCCTATGCAAGTATTGTTTCCGCCACTGAACACAGTCAGGGAGGCGCCGCTATGGCCTTCACTGAATGTTTCTTTCATACAATTTGATACTCTGAGCAGATTGAAAGCCATGCTTTTACAGCAACCCGTGCCCTTAACCTCCGCTCGAGAAACCTATGAACTTCAAGTTGCAAGGACCTCGACCGAGATACAGGCACTCATACGTAAAAACTGCCCCATTCATTTCGCAGAAATGGTTGGTCGTATCTTCAACATGTCTGATACGAGCGGTATTGTACACCTATTTAAGACCATAGGGTCAGGATTGTTAAGCACCTTTCAGACAGTCCTCGGAGTAATCCCAAATTTTATACACTCCGTATTGGGAAGCGTATTTGGAGGATTTCCGCTCATCCTGTTCCTAATTGCTGGAATCCTGATTATAATATTGCTGCTACGCAATGGACGGCCCAATTCCCGAGAGAATGGCGAACACGCTCCTGGAGCGGACATACCGTGAACGCATGGTACAACTTCTGGGCATTCCTTGTCTGCGAGAACTCAATGCCTCCTGGTTTCTATCATTTAGACCAGTCTGGGTAGACTGCATCTTACCTGTTCTTCGATGCCTGTTCTGCAGAGAAGAATGCACGTTGGATCTCTGTCTAACGTTTCCATCTGATGCGCCTCCGGACACGGATGCAATGCTGGACCCCATAAAGGCCCACGCTCTGCGTTGTCCTCAGCGGCTTCCAATCCTGATGAATGCATTCCTTGCGAATCCACAGGTGCCGTTTGCTCCTGCTGGGTTAGGTGACTCCTCCACAGGCACCCAGGTAACAACTGCCGCAGCACCGACTGTTGGCAATGCTACATTCCATCTGTGTGCGATTGACGTTCTCTGTGAGGCGTTGGATTTGTCGTCTGCAGCGGCTAACACCGATAATACTGTGCTTCCCAGCCAGGACGTTTAATCTCGAATTGGCTCATCGCGTCCTGGGAAAGAATTCAGCTTTTTCACTCGTTTCAAAACAAACGATCTAAATTTGGAACTTTCTCCTAAATTGACACTTTCGCTTGAGAAAAGCATGGCCTTCTCCTGCTTATGGTAATGCAACTTTTATAGAGAGACAATATTGACTTTTTCAAGTGGCAACTAGAAATAGCTGAATTTTAACATTTTTTTTAAACAACTCATTTTTAACGATTTTTAAAACCATGCTTTTACTTGCTTTTAAAAATATTTTTAAATTGTCTAGATTTTAAGTATGGTCATTGTTATCCAATTCGGAAGAGGAGTGGGTGTTATATCCCGCATAGAGGCCCTAATGTAGACCAGTTCATACATGCCCTAAAATGGACATACTCGTATTTGCCCTAATATGGTCATATTCGTACTTGCCCTATTATGGTCATAGCCGCATATGCCCTATTACGGTCATAACCATACATGTCCTATTATAGTCATGATTCCTTATATAGGCATGATCTTTCACCTACATTGGTCCCAGCTAGTACACAACGAGCTCTGAGGGCTGAACATTATCTATCCTGTCGTTTTGAATACAGCAGGGTTTTTCCCAAACACAGGCCCACACTGTGCTCATCAATTATGCATGGCTCTCTAGGAATACACCACCGGCATAATATGTATGTACAAAGTTCGCCCCTGACGTCTTCCTCATGTCTAACGACAGACCAATACAATCCATACTGAGGACCGAGACTCTTTAGGGTATAAATACACCACATCTTGCCCGGTAAGACAGAGGGAACCGAGACTTCCATGCTGACACACTGACCAGAGACGCTGAGATTCCTGCATGCAGTCGCTCCAGCTGACAGTGGTCTGACACAGCCCTGACGGGGTGTCCAACCCGAGACCAGGACTGGGTCCCACACTCTCTCTATTCAGGTATGGGGGTTCGACTAAATCCTAGAGGGATTCTTGGCTCTTAGGCTTTAGACCTACACACACACATATGCTAGGTACACTCAGGTACATCTAGTTAGGCATCGTAGGAGTACGCGCACTTTACATAATGCTTTTATACTCATGTATGTATTCATGATTATTGCAATATGGTAGAACTGTTCTATCCCTTTGCTTTTATCGTACTACTGATAATATATCTCTGCTATTGTCTGCTGGTTACCGCAGCACATATATTTTACACTAGAATAACAACTGTTCAATAAATACTTATTGACAAGCCCAACTGTTTTTCTGTGTAACTCTCTGAGACAAACCGAATAAGTGAGCACGAGTGACTGAGCGAAAGGTAGTACATTGTTTCCACGATTCTGAGGGAATCAGGGTTGTCATGTCCTAAGGTTGGCAGAAACGAATCTCTCCCCGATAAGAGGAGATTCTAGTGGCACTGTGAGGTAGCTAATGCAAACCAGGCTAACATTTCTCGGTGGGGGTGCACAGAGTTAGTCTGCCACCAAACCCACAGGTTATGTTATCCAAACGCGCAGGTCCTGCATGGGTAATAAAGGAACTACACGACAAAGCAAACACAAGGAGATGATGGACGGATCGCTGAAACTTTTCAGGCACTCACCCCCAGTCACAGATCTGGGTTGAATCCATCTTCATTCTTTAGCTCACTTCGCCACCTCAGTTCAGACCCAGATATATGCAAATCAGTCTTGACCCTGTGCCTCTTGGGAACAGTCCAGCCCGAACTGCCAAGCCAGGTCTTCCCTGAACCGGAAACAAGCATCCTTGGACCGGTTTCTGGGTAACACCCTTCATCAGCCAGGCTAGCTTGAATCCAGTAGCAAAGTGAGCAAGGGACCCACGTCTGGGCATACCCTGCCAACCTAGGGCGAACAAAGCAAACACAAGGAGATGATGGACGGAGCGGTGAAACTTTTCAGACACTCACCCCCAGTCACAGATCTGGGTTGAATCCATCATCATTCTTTATCTCACTTCACCTCAGTTCAGACCCAGCTATATGCAAATCAGTCTTGACCCTGTGCCTCATGGGAACAGTCCAGCCCGAACTGCGAAGCCAGGTCTTCCCTGAACCGGAAACAAGCATCCTGGGACCAGTTTCTGGGTAACACCCTTCATCAGCCAGGCTAGCTTGAATCCAGTGGCAAAGTGAGCAAGGGACCCTCGTCTGGGCATACCCTGCCAACTTAGGGCGAACAAAGCAAACACAAGGAGATGATGGACGGAGCGCTGAAACTTTTCAGACACTCACCCCCAGTCACAGATCTGGGTTGAATCCCTCATCATTCTTTAGCTCACTTCGCCACCTCAGTTCAGACCCAGCTATATGCAAATCAGTCTTGACCCTGTGGCTCATGGGAACAGTCCAGCCCGAACTGCCAAGCCAGGTCTTCCCTGAACTGGAAACAAGCATCCTGGGACCGGTTTCTGGGTAACACCCTTCGTCAGCCAGGCTAGCTTGAATCCAGTGGAAAAGTGAGCAAGGGACCTACGTCTGGGCACGGGGTCAAGACTGATTTGCATATAGCTGTGTCTGAACTGGGGTGGCAAAGTGAGCTAAAGAACGATGATGGATTCAACCCAGCTCTGTGACTGGGGGTGAGTGTCTGAAAATTTTCAGCGCTCCGTCCATCATCTCTTTGTGTTTGCTTTGTTCGCCCTAAATTGGCAGGGTATTCCCAGACGTGGGTCCCTTTCTCACTTTGCCACTGGATTCAAGCTAGCCTAGCTGATGAGGGCTGTTACCCAGAAACCGGTCCCAGGATGCTTGTTTCCGGTCCAGGGAAGACATGGCTTGGCAGTTCAGGCTGAACTGTTCCGATGAGGCACAGGGTCAAGACTGATTTGCATATAGCTGTGTCTGACCTGGGGTGGCGAATTGAGCGAAAGAACGATGATGGATTCAACCCAGATCTGTGACTGGGGGTGAGTGTCTGAAAAGTTTCAGCGCTCCGTCCATCGTCTCCTTGTGTTTGCTTTGAATCTGATTTAATACCATAGTCAAGAAAGCAGAGACTGCTTTACTGCAAGAACATTCAATTATTCGCACAGAAAAGATTGCAGAGGTGAATCTCTAATGGGGAGAAGTCAATTACTCCCTTCAGTGCATCATATAGTGTGAAGGAATAACTGCCCAATGCTGTTTAGCCAGTGACTTTTTGAATTGCAGTCATGAGTTCTGGGAATATTCAGATCTATTTTGACTCAGTGAATAATAGCGTCCGGTTTTCAGTATGGCAATAACAATCAAACCAGTCTAGCTACATATTCCCCTTTAGGTACCTTTATATTTGGATCTTAAATTGTCTGAACTTCGGCTGTCCAATTCCTGACTTGTAGTTTCTGTGTGCGGTACATGGCATGTACTTTCAGGTTAATCTGAAAGCACACGCCGTGTTTTTAAACTTGCTGTATTCTTGTGTTACTAAAGAGCGGCTGCGGGGCAGATTGTGTGCTTTTGTTTAAGTATTCATGTTAATCACAGCTCGTGAAGGGGCTGCAATTAACATGAATACTTAAACAAAAGCACACAATCTGCTCCGCAGCCGCTCTTTAGTAACACAAGAGTACAGCAAGAGCCCTCAGCCCAACAGCCCCAAGCTGAGACAGACTTATCTGCTGCTCCCGACTCTTCCTCTGCCGTCCACACCGCATCCAGGAAATGCCCGTTTTTCGCGCCGCTCGCCTTTTAAAAGCGGTGGCGCAAACACTCTTGCGGGATGTCCTGAGTGTGTGCACGCTCCACACACAGCAGTGCGCACTCGGGGGAAGAGAGGTGCGTGCGTGCACCTTAAAGGGAACAGTGCCTGGGCACATACAGTGCACTGTACTAGGGACTTACGAGTACATCAAGTATCCCTGTCATGGAAACACCAATCCATAACCACAATTTACAGCAGGAGCACTTGCACTTTAACAGTGAACAGCAGTGAGAAAGTGCACAGAGACACTAAACCAGCACAAAGGAAGTCCAGCCCACCATTAAAACCAGGAGGTCAGCAAGCAGAAAGACGGGGAAACACGCCAAAAGATGCCAGGTGTAACAGCTCTACATTAAGATTTGGCCTTAGGCATGGCATTATGTCTGACAAGCCTGGAACGGAAAATGGTGAAAGGAATGCAGGTTGATGGACCAGGAACGTATAGATGTTCATGAAAATAAAAGTGTTGCTTGAAACAACAGTGAATTCCATACTGCTCCGTAGTGATGGAAATTATATAAATGATACTTGAAATAGCCCTGAAATATTCAGTAGTCACTCACCACCGAAACCATTGCTTACTATGGGTACACCTGCCGCAAAGAGCAGCCACACTAAGTGTTTCCTGTGGTCAAATAAATGGATGCAATAATTTATGGCAGTGGCCACGCTATTCCTAGCAGCCACCTGGCTACCAACTAGTGCTTAGTTTGTAAAACAAAAAGTACTGGGGCCGAATGTTTTACTGAGAAGCCTGCAGCCACTGCTATCAAATTTTGGGAGTGCCAAATACCAACAATGTATAGTATTGATTCCACATTATTCCTCTTTTATCCACTTCCATGCACCTTTAGTTCGCTGTTTCATGCTGCTTTTATCCCTACTTTCCTTCTTTGTTACTGTTTTTACGTGTTTCTCTTCCTCTCCTAGTTTTTTTTTCTAGCTCTTGATCTGGGGCGGAATCTGATGAGTTAAAATAAGTGCAGGTCTCCAAAAATGAGTGCCAGTGCTCACTACCTGCAACCACCTGCTCAAATTAAGCACTGCTATGAACTGTGTTAGACCTGGTATCTTTGGCTCATTTTTCCTCTGTCTTTTTTGCTTCTGACCTCCTGTTTTCGACTGTGTGCTGCATTTCATTTTTGCTTGTTTTAGAACAGTGCTAAAGTGTGAATGCTCCCTGTGTAAATTGTGATTGTGATTGCTTATCCATGATTGGCATATTTGATTTACTGTGAGTCCCTAGTAAACTGCACTGTGTGTGCCCATGGCCTGTAAATCAAATGCTACAAGTGGGCCTGCAGCACGGATTGTGCCACCAGCATGAGTAGCCCTACAACCATGTCTCAGACCTGCCACTGCAGTGTCTGTGAGTGCAGTTTTAAACTGCCATGTTGCCCTAGCAAGTGCACGCACTTGCCAGGCCCATACCTTCCCATTTTCTACATGCTACATGTCAGGCACCCCTAAGGTAGGCCCAAGGTCAGTGGCAAAGCTAGACCTACTGCCACCCGGGTGGACCCTAAGTTTGCCATCTGGTGCAGGTAAGAGCACGGGTGGCAGTCTACGGATGACTTGTTCTGGGGAGGGGGGGTCTGGCGGCCGACGGACAAGTTGTTCATGGGGGGATGGTGGTAGTCGACAGACACGAATTGCACACCTCCGCCACCCCCAAAAACAGTGCTGCCCGGGGCAGACCGCCCACCCTAGCTACGCCATTCCCAAGGTAGCTCCATGGGCAGGGTGGAAAGGTAGGACATGTACTGGTGTGTTTGACATGTCCTGATAGTGAAATACTGCCAATTTCGTTTTTCTCTATTGCAAGGACTATCTCTCCCATAGGTTATCATTGGAGCTGCCTTGTAACCTCTTACAGGTGTAACTTCCAATTAGAAAGAGATAGAGATTTAGAGTTTGGGGTCCCTGAACTCACAATTTAAAAATACATCTTCTAGTGAAGTTAGTTTTTAAATTGTGTGTTTAAAAATGCAACTTTTAGAAAGTGGGCGTTTTCTTGCTTTACCATTATGTGCCTCTGCCTGCCTGTGGAATCCACATCTGGTTTAGACTGACAGTTGAGCTGTTAGTGTATTCACTTTAGACAGTCACACAAAGGGAGCTGAGGTGTGCCCTGCATATCCTGATGGTCCATCACCTGGCTGATGGGTCTTCCTGTGCTAGAGTGGTTGAAGGAGTTGTCACTGACACCTGACTTGGACTGTGTCTGTCATCACACAAACCTGTCTCCACACCCTGTAGTGTGTCTGCAGCCAGGTCAGGGAAAGACAGGGTATTGTGCACTACAAAGACTTTCCTTTGAAGTTTGCCTACTTCAAAGGCAGAAACTGGAATAAGTACTGGAGCTGTGACACCATAACTTCAGAACACTTTTGGACTAAGAGAAGATTCTGCCAAGAACAAGAGCTGGAGAAGCTGAAGGAGGGGAACTGCAACTCTGCTTGTTGCTGTGTCGTGCTGGTCTACTGCTTGCTGCTTCTGTCCTGGGCAGTGAAAGGACTGGACTTTGCGTTCTGTATCCTGCTTGGCAAGGTTCTCCAAGGGCTTGTGTGTGGTTGCCTCCTATTAAGATGTCTCAGGGACATCAAAGACGTCACCTGCAGCCCTGAACTCCTCTGCTGCAACTTCTGACCTGCCAGTGGTGCCAATTCCAGTTGTGGGCCCTTGGAGGTGGCTTTGCTGCAAAGAACTGAAGAAAGTCCACGCATCGACCTTCAGCGCCTGTTTTTCCCGCCGCATCAATGCTGTGCAGTTGAAAAACCAACGCATCCACACAGTGCACGCAATCAAAGCAGCGCCTGCCATGAGGGTGAAATATCACTGCAGGCGAGTCCTGAGCACTGTGCCACTGACGTCTGTGGCACCCACTCCAACTCCGACACAGGCCTTGCTGTGCGGCTGAAAAAATCGCCCATCACCTGCTTTACGGCTAGAAAATCACCCCAGCACCTGTGTCGCCGCTGCCGCATCGACTCAGTGCATTAAGATGTTTTACATATCACCTCCCCTGCGCTGCAGTATGGAACTGACGCATCACCTCCCCTGGGTGTAAGGAACCAAAGCATTGCTTTGCTCTTCAGGCGCCTCACCTTCCCTGTGTCTGTTTTCGTCTTTGATTTTGACGCATCCCAGGTACTTTGTGATAAAAGAGACGCATCTATATTTTCCTATGGACTGAACTCTTTTGAACCTTTTAAAAGTGATATCTTTGCTTGGGTATGTTGGATTTTTGTTGTTTAGGTCTTGTTTTAGTCAGATAAATATTGGTTAATTTTCTAAAGTGGTGTGGTGACCTTTTGTAGTGTTTTCGTGGTGTTGTTTTGTGGTGTTTTCACTATTTTACTGTGCGTTTATGTACAAATGCTTTATGCATTGCCTCTGAGATAAGCCTGACTGCTCGTGCCAAGCTTCCATGGGGGTGAACAGGGGTTATCTTGAGTGTGTAACTCCCTTACCCCGACTAGAATAAGGATCCCTACTTGGACAGGTACAAGCCACTGCCAGCTAGAGACCCCCATTTCTAACAAACAGTACCAGAGTCTCATGAACGTCATATGAAAACGCATGTTTAGTTTTTGGAGTGCTTTAAACGGGCGGGTACTGTGCACTTAAACCTCTTTTTTTTTTAAATATTCTTGCTATTTTTTATATGAGGCGAACTTCACCAGAAGGTGCTGGAGTCTTCAAATGAGCACTAGTTACATTACACAAGAACACATTCATTTTTTAGGTCTCGCCTAGCGACGCAGCACATGCGCTGCTCGCCTTGGCGAGATCCATTGTTGTGGGTTTTGCGTCCGAAGGGGGACAGGATATGTGCACGCGCATACAGAGGACAGGCGATGTGCACGCGTATGGCTCGCACGTTCAGCACAACGCGCGCATGGCACGCTTTCACTTTCCCTCTCTCACCGTTCTGGAAGCTCCGGTTGTGCATGCGCTCAGTCTGTCTCCCAGAGGTTCGCCGTGGACTTGGTGGGCGGCATTCTCGTGCAGGGCAGGACGCGAGAGTAGCGCAGTCATTCCCCTGGTTTAATGTCTAGGTAAAATTGACATGGCTGCATATTGTTGGCTATTCATTATTCAAGGTAAGCCATTGACCTTTCAATGTTTTAAAGTTTGCACTACATGAAAAGTATTCCCGTTTTACCCTTTCTTCCTGTAGAGTGCGGTGATGTCATTATTTAATACATATCGCAGTTTGATAAAAACCATGGTTCCAATAGATTGTTTAAACTCACACTGTGCCCTCTTCTCTACGGATTCCCTTGCTTCCACCAGGGTTGGATTAGCGAGTGACGGTGGACTAAAAACCAAAATTATATTCAAGTTGCTTCCTTCCTGTGTCTTCACTGATAAAACTGGGTTTCGGCGCTTTTCCAGACGTAACACTTATGCTGCGGAGTCTCCAAACAGTTAGATATCTACGCATGGTGGGTTTCCTCCTACGATCTGAGTTAAGTTTCCAACTTTTAGAAGAGTTACAACGTTCCCCAGCAGTGTGCATGGAAATATCCGCAAATCGAACATTTACACGCACACTTCATGTTGCCTGTATTTAGTCCTGGAGGTTGCCATACCAGTAAGTAGTGGATATGTTCATTAGCACATGTAAGATTTTTTTCTCAAATTTTTCCATTACCTATATATACCCTCATGAAACGAGGTGCTGTTTCCTATTCTTTTCTACCCAGGAAGGCAGTGGTGTAACGCAAAAAGATGCCCCCCCATGCACAATGTTACGAGGGGCCCCTTGAGTCTACCATACATCACAGACAGTCATTGACTTTTGACTGAATGGGGTCCGCTTGAAGGGTTGGGGTCAACCTGGAGGTCTTGGGGCCTCCCTGCGCTGCAGGAAGTGTTCCATGTAGCACATTGTCTTGGTACTTTAAGTGGAGCCCCCTGTCAGTGTGTTCACATTAAGTATCAAATGCCTCTTTTCCACTTGAAATGTGTCAAAGGATGGAGAAAGATAGCCCTAGACAAATGTTAACTCTCAGCAGTTAATATTGGACAAAAGTGAGAGAAGTTACAGTGAAAAAAAAATGACTGGATTACTCTGGAATTTTGTATTGTGGGACATGAAGTGCTCATAAAGCTTTTCTGATCTATACTTCTAACCACAGATTCCTCACCTTTAGAATATCTCTAGGCAACAGACTGAATCAGAAAGATTAAGGTGTACTTTTCTGAACACTGTAAAAAATTGTGCAAGTCCCACTCATGCTCGCGGGCGCAAACCCATTCCTGTTGCCACTGTCAGGGAAGTTCCCACAACAGGCCCTGGTCACGGTTAAAGTTTTCCGGTAAGTAGAAGTCAATGCAGAAGGGATTTGTCCCAGTACCGCCGCTCTCTGCCTGAGAATTCATGTGGACATCAAGGTGGTTCTCAGTATGAGTCCCGGTCCCCTGCTAAGGAGCCAGTTCTGCAGCTAATCCTGATGTACCCTGAATTTTCCGGGCCGTCAGTGACATATTGAGGCCATTAAGGAGCCCATGTTGCGTACCTTCAGCACCCTTCCGCCTCTTTGGGCATCAAAGTAAGTTAGAGAGATCGATTCCGATTGCTGCTGACAGACCCACCCTCTGCACCTTAGGTGCCTCCTGAATCTGCTTGTGGGTTAGACACTTCCCTGGGTACTGAGATGGTTTTCCCTCCTGGGTCATCAACAGAGGAGAGTGCTTCCTTTGCTATAGTGATATGCTGTGCCACTGAGGTATTACACAACACTTTCTTCTATAGAAGTCAAGACAAATCTTCTAAATGAAGTTCTACAGCGTGGACAGGCTTAGCCTTATTCTTGCTCATTGGTGATCTGGCAAGGAGCTAGTCACCACAGTACAGAACCACAGGACCCTGATTTTTTTAGGTAGCACCCTACGCCAGAACGTCTGGCAGTTAAAAGGCCAATAGCTTAAACTTGCATAAATGCGAGACCTATTGCATTGCAAATGCTTCTGTTTTTTAGGCACAGAAAGATTAAGTGCTTTGTCTAGAATCACATGATATTGAGCCGACGCCGAGACTCGAATTTGATTCCCTAGTTCCCATGCAGGCGGCAGTTTCAGCAGCAATACATATATAAAGGGAGAGTGCTGGCACGTCTCAAGGGCAAACAGGTACAAGGGTGAGTACCTGCTCCAATATATTTCCATTTAAAACACTTGTCTTTGGATGTTATGTTGCCCGTACGTCAGTGATGTGACATCAGACCCCGGGCCCTTTGTGCACACAGCTCAAGCCGGAGTCGGCTGGACGTTCTCTCGCACCAGCTCGGATCCAAGCGAAGTGCGTCTTTTTGGGGGGAGTTTTATATACCACGAATTAGACCCGAAGGCATCAGAGCGGTTTACACGAGCACCTATTGCCGTACAGAGGGACAGATTAATTTGCTTTTTTAATGATTTGACCAGAATCACAGGATGTTGAGCGTCCCTGCCGAGTCTCGAACCGGTTCCCCGGTATCGTGGTCGACCGCTCTAGCCATTAGGCCACATCCTCTCTTCTTTGTCGCATTTCCTCTCTCACCTCTGTACCTTATCACTCGCTTTTGGTGTTGCTTTATTTTCCGCTCCCTTCACCCACATTCCACCGGGCCGCATTTGCTCTCACCCCCCACCCCCGCCTTCTTCGCTCCTAATTCCTCCAGTTAGCCTCGGGGCGCACAGTAGGAGCTCAGCCTGAGCCGGTGCTGCCCGCTGTGGGCAGAGGCCTTGAGCGGGGCTGAGAAAAACAAACAGAGTTTCTGAGCAGATGTGCGTTGTCCAAAAGTCGGTGCGAGAACAGGCCGAAGAGCAGACGCGATGGCGACGTCACCGGAAAGCAAGAAGGGTGAGGAGGCTGTGTACCTGAAGAGGAAGATCACGCTGCTGCGGGCCATCGCCCTCACCATCGGCACCATCATCGGCAGCGGCATCTTCATCTCCCCCAAGGGGGTGCTGAAGAACTCGGGGAACATCGGCCTCTCCCTCCTCGTCTGGCTGGCCTGCGGGGTCCTCTCCATGTTTGGTAGGTGTATTTTGAACCCCCTGTCATCAGGGCACTTTGTTCCAGGCAGTGTATTTCTTCCAAGAAATCGGGGGATTCTGGGAGCTGTAGTCTTGGTTTCAGCTCAGTTGAACCAATCAGACGGAAGATAGTAGCCCTGGAGAGGAGACTGTGTGTCCGAGTGACAAGCAGTGTCTGACTGGTACCGATACCTTAAGGGCAGTAGAGAAACCTCTGCCCCGTCCTACTGCACTTTCAGCACCAGCCTGTCCGAAACCTTCACGTTTCGCTGCAGGGCCCTCCCCCTGGTACCGTCAGACTCTGCATCTGTTATTCGAAGAGGATAACACCAGCATGGCCCATCATGGGTACCCTGAAACACTGAAAGGTACTGGCACTTCACAGCCTGGCCCAGTACTTTCCATGGAGAGTACTGGTACCTCTCAGCTTGGGTTGGAGAGTTGTCACTGAAAAGTACTGGCTCTTTACAGCCTGGGTCCAGTACTTTCATTGGAGAACACTGGTATCTCTCAGCATGGGTGCGGTGCTGTCAGCTGATGAGTACCAGTACTTCTCCGCTTCCTGCACTACTTGTTAACGCAGATTATCGGTACCTATCAGACTGGAGCATCACTCCTTTCAAAGCAGATACTTTAATCATGTGAGTGCCTGTACTTTCATCTTTGCGTCGCACACACTGGTTTGCACCCCAGACTTGACGGCCACGATTTGCACTTTTCAGAACTGGTCACTGTTAGCTAGGGTGGATTAAAGGTTTTGAGATGTAGTCTGAACAATTTGGCATTTTCAGGTCCGGCAACTCACAGCAATGGCTCTTTAATGCTCGAGGTCTTTCTTTATTAACAATAATAATAATCGAACTTTGGCCTCGCCGGACCCTGAGTCACATCCAGTCTACATTTAGCTGTCCTTTGCTGTCTCTTTATTAGAAAGAATGAAACAATTTGAGAGGTTGTTGGGACATGGGTGGGGGGGGGGGGGAGTCACCCGGTCTCCAGGGGAAACTGATCCAGCATTGGATTGGATTGCCCACCCTGTTAATAATTACGATAATTTCCCAAAAGAGCAGCATGGCTGCCTACCTTCTTCGAAGCCAACTCTGAGATGTTGTCTCAAATGGTTCGAAGGAAAGTAGGACCAATGTCTTGTCTAGGAAGCCCCACCTACTGCCTTTGCCCCAAAAGGCATCGCAGCTCCCAGATAGTTTTGAAATTCATAACCACAAAGTTAGCCCGGAGGTAACAACCGCTGCCGACTACCACTTATTCCTATGTAAAGCGACTCTTTGAGCAGTGACTGGGCCGTCTGCCAGAGCTATTTTTCTGTTCTAAACTCTGTCTTCATAGCACTTTTTCTTATCCACGTAGCACTGCCTTGCCACCCAATGCCAGGGTCGGACTGGCACATAAAATAGCACAGGTAAATAAACGTGGCCCCATTAGTTAATTAGAAAGTTAAACAAGCATTGACAAAGCCAATAGGTCTGGGCAATCCAAGAGCTATAGGCGTTGTCAATGTTAATGCGTTTGTGTGAGGCACTATAATAGGGGGCAGTCCACAAAATGACAGTCAAGTCACAGAAATATCAGGGGCACGCTTTCTTTCTGTTTCACACCGATTCTGGATAGGAATACGATCCAGAGTCAATAATGCATGTGCATTGCACTGAAAATTGTTTTATATATTTTTTAGTTTTGATACTGTCAACGGCATTTATAATATTTTGAGCACTCACAAGATAGTGCGGGTTTCACTAAACCTCTACCAGGCTTGTTAATAAACATTGGAGAGCTGTTGACAAAGAGTAGGCTAATATAGCCTTATTTAAGTACGAAATAATAATTATCCCTGTTCGATTTTGTAGTTAGTTAGTTAGCTTAGTTTATTCGATCAATAGCATGATCATTTACATCAGCATAAATCACAACCAATAAAAATTCACTACAGCATAAAAAGTCAAATTTACAGTAAAATAGAGTTTCGCATCTCTCCATCAGTATAAACATTTATGACATTTTAAAATTCCATATAAAGTTAAAAGAGGAGAATTCCACATTTATATCAAGTCTAAAATGTAAGAGTTAAAAATGTCTAAGCCCCAATAATCCACTAATAACCCTAAAACCGGGTTGCTTACATGGTCATTTATCTTTCTCAGAGTAATATTGTTATCATTTTTAATCTTGTCCACCAGGCATGAAGCAAGTAACTCGAAATTGTAAATACGAGCCACCTTGTAGTATCAGACCTAAAAATACGTAAGGCTTCAGAGGGGCGTGAAAAAGATAACAAACGACAAGCAGGAATTATCCAGGTTTTCCTGAGACTAGCATAGGCAGGACAAAGAAAAACAAAATGTTCTAGGGTCTTAGGAGAAGAGTGACAGGACGGGCACAAAGATGTTAGAGAGGCATTTGCCCAAGAACCTTTCCTAAAGTTTAGAGGGAGTACCCCATACCTGAATTGGATATAAAGTGCTTGTGCGTGCGGTGGTTCAACATCATCCATAAACATTTCAAAGGCAAAGCACCCCTTAACATTCATAAAACTAGAGGTTAAAGTGCCATATGCATTGACATCAGTGCATTGTAAATCAACGTACTCCCAGTACCTTTTTTTGAGCAAGGGGACCATTTTTTTCGTAATGGACTTTGAGTCCTCCCACATGAACCCCAACCCCAATTTAGTAAACCAATCCTTGACCTTATTGAACCTGGCAAGGTGTCCTGATTGTTTTTGTAGTGTTAATAACGCTTCCAAAGCCTCCTTTACCGGGACCTGTGTGCTACTGGTCCATAATCTTACCCAAAACAAAAGTGCCTTGAGAATAGCAAAATAATTCATGGGTTTGAGACCAAGGTCAAGTCGTAACGGCATTAGGGGGGTGTTCACTGGTAGATTAAGGATCGCCCTTAAGAATTTATTCTCAGCAAGTTCTAAGTGCTTTAGGCTCTCCAGCCCCCACAGCTCAGCCTCATATAAGGCTGCGCCTAGCCCTTTTGCCCTATGTATTTCCAGAATTGGAGAAGAGGGTCGAAAGGCAGAACCCCTTGCCCTCCTAGCTATTGCACAGTCGACATGCTGAAGGGTTAGAACGCTCTTTTCTATTTTGGGTGTCCAAGCTAGACTGTCACTGATTCGGACTCCCAAGTAGTTGAATACCTTGACCTGTTCCAAGACTTGGGAGCCTAACATCAATTTACCCTTGATGGATTTGTAGGGGTTAAACGCCATGTGTTAGAACTGGGGGTCTCTAGTTGGCAGAGGTAGGTACCTTTGTCCAAATAGGGACCCTTGCTTCTAGTCAGGGTAAGGGGGTACACTCCTGAAATAACCACTGCTCACCCTCTTGGTAGCTTGGCACGAGCAGACAGGCTTAGTTCAGAGGCAGTGTGTAAAGCATTTGTGAACACATACAGTAATCTAGTGACAACACTACAAATGGACACCACACAGGTTGTATTATAAAAATAAGTATCTTTTATATAGATTTACCACAAGACCATAAATGACATAAATAATCCACAATACTGTACTTTAAAGATGGTAGAATTAGTTTGAGTCTCTTAAAATAGCAATGCGACACTTTGAGTTCAATGTACCTTAAGATGCGTAACGCAGGGCAACGAAAAGTGTTGCAGGGAAGGTGATGCGGTAGTCCCTTACACGCAAGGACGGTGATGCGTTGAAGATCTGGTGCAAAAGAAACAAAGTGGCGTCTTCTTGAGGTTGCGACAACGAAGGGGTGATGCGTGCACGCCCGACGGCCGTGCGGTAATTTCGATGAGTCTTTGGAGCCGCGACAGGCCCTGCGACACGCTTCCCTGGCGATGCGACGGCGTCTGATGCGAGGTCGACGATCTTCTCCTGGGATGCGGGGCGCGCCTCGTGTTGCGATGCGTCGGCGTCTGACGCGAGGTCGATGCTCTGCCCCGGGGATGCGACGGCGTCTGATGCGACGGCGACACTTTCCTCCGGTGCTACGAGGCGCTTTGAAGGATGCGGCGCGCTTCTTCGGGGATGCGCCGGCGTCTGCTGCGACGTCGACACTCTTCTCCGGCGATGTGATACTCAGCGGCTGCAGCGACACGCTTCTTCGTGTTGAGTCGCGCTTCCAGCTCCCAGAGACACGCAAGTGTGTCAGAAGGTCCAAATTCCCAGCAAGGGAACACAGGGGGAGCTGGTGGGTGAAGTCTGTTGTCCCTGAGACTTCAGCAGGAGGCAAGCTCTAAAATCAAGCCCTTGGAGATCCTTCACAAGTTGATGAAAGTAAACACAAAGTTCCTCTCTCTTTTCTTTGGCAGTTAGGCAACCACTGCAGGCCAATCCCCCAAGCAGCACTTCAGCTTAGGGAAAGTCACTCTTCAGTTTCTTCTTGGTTCCGCTCCTCAGCAAAGGTTTCTTCTTGTTTCCCAAAAGTGATCTAATTTCCTAGGGGTCTGGGTCCCCTTTTTATACACCTTTTCTCTTTGTTCTCTGAAGGCAGAGAGGCCTTTGCCTAGTCCAAAACCACTTCTGGTCAGTCCTGGAGCACTTTGTTTACAGGACTCCTTCTGTCCTTTCAGAATGTGGGGCAGAGTGCTCAGCCGCCCGGCAGGAGGTGGAGCCAGCATTGTGGAAGGCAGGCACAGCCCTATTCAGACCCAGGTGCAACTCCTCCCTCCACTCTGGATGCAGATCTCTCAATTCAGCCCTGTGCTGACTCACCCTGTCTCCTGTAGCCACCCCCAGCCCCTGTCACTCAAACTCCAGACAAGGAATACACAACCTAGCAGAGGCAGGCTTGGATAGTTAGGCAAGAAAATACCTACTTTCTAAAAGTGGTATTTTCAAACACAGAATGTTAAAACCAACTTCACTAAAAGATGTATTTTTATCATCCTGAGTTCAGGCATACTAAATTCGTTTTTCTACCATGTTCCCTGGGTCAGTTAGGATTATAAGGTATAATAATCAAACTGCCCATTCTAGCCTATGGGGAGCAGGTAGCCTTGCAATAATGAAAAACGAAAATGGCTGTAATTCACTATTAGGACATGCCACACACACCAGGGCATGTCCTACCTTATACTTACAATGCACCCTGCCCTAGGGCCTACTTTAGGGGTGACCAACATGCAGTAAAGGGAAGGTTTAGGGACTGGTAAGTGGGGGTTTTCACCAAGTCGACATGGCAGCCCTAGGCTGCACACAGGCTCTGCAATTGCAGGCCTGAGACACATTTTACGAGCTGCTTCTGTGGGTGGCACAACCAGTGCTGCAAGCCCACCAGCGGCATTGGATTTACAAGCCCTGGGCACACTCAGTGCACTGTACTAGGGACTGACAAGTAAACCAATCATCCAATCATGGAGTCACTAATACATACATCAATTTACAATAGGGAGCACTTGCACTGTGGCACTGAATAGCAGTGGCACAGTGCCCAAAGCATCTAAACCAGCAAAAACAGATCAATAACATTGGAGGCATCATAAAAAATGGAAGGGAGACCCACGCCAAGGATGCCAGGTCTAACACGTGTCCCGTCCAGCTGAAATGTGGGGAGAACTACCCTACCTCATGGGAGTTCTCTTCACTAAGGCGGAAAAATCTGGACAGACCATCAGCATTGGCGTGTTCTGAACCAGGGCGGTGTTCCACCGTGAAGTCCATCCCCTGTAGGGAAATGGACCACCTCAACAGCTTTGGATTCTCACCCCTCATCTGCATCAACCATCTGAGGGGCCTGTGGTCTGTCTGAACCCGGAAGTGAGTCCCAAACAGGTATGGTCTCAGCTTCTACAGTGCCCAGACCACAGCAAATGCCTCACGCTCAATAGCACTCCACCTCTGTTCCCGTGGAAGTAACCTCCTGCTAAGGAAGGCTACAGGTTGGTCTAGGCCCTCCTCATTCATCTGTGACAAAACAGCCCCCACACCATGCTCTGAAGCGTCTGTCTGAACGATAAACTCTTTGGAGAAGTTGGGGGCCAGGAGCACGGGCGCCGTGCACATGGCTGTCTTCAAGGTGTCAAAAGCTTGTTGACAGACGTCAGTCCAAATCACTCTCTTGGGCTGCTTCCTGGAAGTCAGCTCTGTCAAGGGTGCAACAATGCTGCCATACCCCTTGACAAATCTCCTGTAATACCCGGTGAGTCCTAGGAAGGCTCTCACCGCTGTCTGGGTCTTGGGGGGCTCCAAAGCCAGAATGGTATCTATCTTGGGCTGTAGGGGCGCCACCTGGCAGCTCCCAACCTGGTGTCCCAAGTACACCACGGAACCATGCCCGATCTGGCACTTACTTGCCTTGATCGTGAGGCCTGCCCTCCGCAGAGCCATCAACACTTCCCAGAGGTGGCGCAGATGTTCTTCCCAACTGGCGCTGAGCACTGCGATGTCATCCAGGTAGGCGGCACTGAAGTCCTCCAGTCCAACCAACACCTGGTTGACCAACCTCTGAAAGGTGGCAGGGGCATTCTTCATCCAAAGGGCATCACCCGGAATTGGTAGTGCCCATCTGGTGTGGAGAATGCTGACCTCTCCTTTGCCCCATCAGTCAAGGCGATCTGCCAGTACCCAGACGTCAAGTCAAACGTACTGAGGTACCGGGCAGCCCCTAACTGATCTATGAGCTCATCAGCTCTGGGGATGGGGTGTGCGTCAGCACTGGTGACGGAATTGAGTCCTCGGTAGTCCACACAGAACCGGAGTTCGGGTGTGGCACCAGGCGCGGCAGCCTTTGGGACCAAGACCACTGGTCTGGCCCAAGGGCTGTGAGAGGACTCAATTACCCCCAAGGCAAACATCTTGGAGACCTCCTCCTTGATGCAAGCTCTCACCCTGTCAGTCACCCTGTAAGCCTTGTGCTTGACAGGAAGACTGTCCCCAGTGTCCACATCATGGACGCACCAGTCAGTGACACTAGGAACCATGGAGAACAGGTCAGGAAACTGCCCCAACAGTTGGCGACAGTCACCTTGCTGCTCAGGTGTCAGTCAGGGAGGTAGAGAGGTTCACACCCTCCACTGATCCATCTTGCTCTTGGGCTGACAGGAGGTCAGGAAGAGGCTCAGTCTCCTCCTCCATCCCAGCATCTGTAGCTAAGAGCATGCCCACTTGGGACCTCTCCAAGTGGGGCTTCAGGCGGTTGACGTGCAGGACCCGCAAGGGGTTCCTGGGAGACCGCATGTCCACCAAGTAGGTAACAGGACTCTTGCGCTCCACCACCTCAAAGGGTCCGGTCCACTTATCCTGGAGCGCACAGGGCTCCACTGGGGCCATGACCCAAACTTTCTGACCAGGTTGAAGCTCAACCAGAGTGGCATTCTGGTCGTACCACCGCTTCATTTCCTCCTGGCTGGCTTCCAGATTTGCCTCAGCAAGTAGCCTGAAACACCTAGTTTGGTTCCTGAAGGCCAGCATGTAGCTATATACATCCTGGGGAGGTTTCCTGGGAGATTGCTCCCAGCCTTCCTTGACCAAACTCAGAGGTCCTCTCACTGGGTGACCATACAGAAGCTCAAAGGGGCTGAACCCTAGAGACTTCTGTGGCACCTCACGGTATGCAAAAGAAGGCATGGCAAGAGGACGTCCCACTTACGCCTCATGGGTTCTTCCAGACCCATAATCATGCCCTTCAGGGTCCGGTTGAATCTCTCAACCAACCCATTTCCTTGGGGGTGGTAGGGAGTGGTGAACTTGTACGTTACACCGCACTCCTGCCACAGGGACTTCATATACTTGGATATAAAGTTAGTACCTCTGTCAGACACCACCTCTTGAGGGAACCCCACATGGGAGAAAATTCCCATCAGTGCCCGTCCCACCACGGGGGCCGTCACTGTCCTCAGAGGGATGGCTTCATGGTACCGGGTGGCATGGTCCACCAAGACCAGGATGAACCTGTTGCCCATTGCTGTCTTGGGGTCCAGTGGCCCCACAATTTCAATACCCACCCATTCAAAGTGGGTGCTGACCACAGGGAATGGCTGGAGAGGAGCCTTGTGCTTCCTCCCACTCTTTCCACTTGCCTGGCAAGTCTGACAAGTCCTGCAGTGAGTGGCGGGACTCCTGCGCATCTGGGGCCAAAAGAAATGGGTGACAAGCCTTTCAAAGGTCTTGTCCTGCCCCAGATGTCCTGCTAAAGGCACATCATGAGCCAAACCCAGTAGGAAGGCTCTGAAGCGCTAGGGTACCACCAGCACATGGGCTGACCCAGGCTCAGCAACCTTAGGCTCGCTATACAGGAGACCATTCTCCCAGTAGATCCAATGTGATCCAGACTGATCACCTGCTGCCTGGTCTGTGGCCTGTTGCCTCAGACCCACGAGAGAAGGGCACTTGTTCTGCTCCTCGCAGAATTCCTCCCTGGAGGGTCCTCCATCTAGCTGCCAATGGATCAGCTCAGGCAGGTCCCCCAGTTCAGCTACCTGTTCCCCTGTAGGCTCCAGGGCATCCCCCTCAGGGTCTGCCTCATCCTGGACCGTGGGAACTTCGGGGGCCGGTTTCCCGTGCCCTCTGCCTCTTCTCTCTCCGGCAGGCACCTGGGCCTCCCTCTCAGGCTACAGGTCCTCTTGAACACCTCTGGCTGCCATGGACCGGGTGGTCACACACGCCCAATCAGGCAAGCCCAACATCTCCAAATGAGCACTCCGCTCCACCTTAGCCCAAGGGGAGCTCTCCAAATCGTTCCTTAACAAACAGTCAACAGGCATGGCTGGCCTCACAGCTACTTGAAGAGTACCAGAGACCCCCCCCACTCAAAGGGAACCTGAGCCACCTTGCAATGGCTCTCTGTGTTGTCAGCGGCAACAACTGGATAGAATGCATCAGGGACCACCTGCTCTTTAGACACCAGGTGACACTTGACAGCTGTCACACTGGCTCCTGTGTCTCTCAGAGCCTCCACCCTTTGGCCATTGATGGTCACCCACTGCCTGTACTTCTTAGTGTTCTCAGGCAGTTGGGTCCTCTCAGAGTCTCCTAAAGAGACAAGGGACAATACTACGGGATCCCACCCACCTTGGGCACCCACCTCCTCCCCCAGGGCTACACTAGCCAACTGCTGGGGGACTGCACCAGGGGGTGCTGGCTTTCCAAACAAAGGGCACTGGGGTTCATTGGCCCTGTGGCCTATGGCACCACACCAGTAGCACATCAGGGGTCCCCTATGAACAGGTGGACCTGTCGGGGCCCCGTGCTTTTTCTCAGGGGGAGGCTGGGAACCTTTCCCTTGGTTCCCTTGGGGTGTACTTTGGGGCCCTCGCTGGAACTCCCTCTGTTTACCCTTGTCCCCCCCACTCCTCTGCTGGGGACCCTACCCACCCTTGGTGGAGTCTGTTACGTGACCCTTGTGGACCCGGGTGCTCACCCAGCGGTCCGCCTCCTCAGCAAGCTGCCTAGGGTTAGTCAGCCTACTGTCAATCAGGTGCTGGCGTAGCTCAGGAAAACAATTACTGGACAAGTGCTCCCATGCAATCAAATCAAAGAGCGCCTGAAAATCATTTGCTTTGCTACCCTTTACCCAACCATCCAAGGCTCTGCAAAAAAAGTCACATATTCAACCCAGGTACTGTTTTCAATCTTCTTACAGTTCCTGAACCTCTGCCTATAGAGTTCAGGAGTCAACCCATACCTGGTCATCAATGCATTTTTCATGTGGCTGTAGGAATTATAGACTTCAGAGGGCAAGTCCAACAAGGTATCCCGCCCCTCACTAAGGAACCGACCCCACAACCCCGCTCCCCAATCCTTCTCAGGGACCCGGTGGGAAGTCATGGCTACCTCATAGGCCTTGAACCATTGCCCAATATCATCATTCTTAAAAAACTCCTTAACCACATCCTTAGGAATATACACCCTGGCCTCACTAGGCACTGACAGTGTGCTGCCACCAGAGGGAGTAATCTCTAACTTCTTGGCTCGAAACTCCATCTCCCTCAAACGTTTTTCATGCTCATGATCCATTCTTTTCTCCTCTAAGGCCAACTTTCTAGATTGCAATTCAAATTCTAACTGCCCCTTGAACTTGAGCTTGGTCAGCTCCATTTCATGCATCCTACTCCTTTCTCTGTCCTCCAGCTCTTCTGGGGACAGACCTTGGGCAGAAACACTGCTACCTATGGGGGAAGATGCTCTCTTCTCCCCTGGACCCACTGGCCTATCCAGCTGCTCATCTGCATTATCAGCCCCCTCCTTATTCTCAGGGGTTTTCCTTGCTTCAACTCAGGCCCTCAGCGCCTTTTGGATCTCATCCTTCTTGGAGAGACCGGTCATTGAAACTTTGAACTTCCTGCAGAAGTGCTTGAGCTGGTTAACGGTGTAGCATTCCAGTTTCTCCTCCTCCCAATCATTATCAACAGATACTATGGATGCTGCTGTATCCATGGTGATTAAACTTGGCAGTTTTTAGCAAAAATAGAAAGTCCCAGAAAAAAAAGAATATCTACCCAAAGTATGTGGTTGCGTTATGGTCTGCACTCACTAGGTAGTGTTCACCAATCACTGTACATGAGTCACAAATGCAAGTCCAGATTCCCCACCGCTGACCACCAATGTTTGAACTGGGGGTCTCTAGTTGGCAGAGGTAGGTACCTTTGCCAAATAGGGACCCTTGCTTCTAGTCAGGGTAAGGGGGTTCCCTCCTGAAATAACCCCTGCTCACTCTCTTGGTAGCTTGGCACGAGCAGACAGGCTTAGTTCAGAGGCAGTGTGTAAAGCATTTGTGAACACATACAGTAATCTAGTGACAACACTACAAATGGACATCACACAGGTTGTATTATAAAAATAAGTATCTTTTATATAGATTTACCACAAGACCATAAATGACATAAATAATCCACAATACTGTACTTTAAAGATGGTAGAATTAGCTTGAGTCTCTTAAAATAGCAATGCAACACTTTGAGTTCAATGTACCTTAAGATGCGTAACGCAGGGCAACGAAAAGTGTTGCAGGGAAGGTGATGCGGTAGTCCCTTACACGCAAGGACGGTGATGCGTTGAAGATCTGGTGCAAAAGAAACAAAGTGGCGTCTTCTTGAGGTTGCGACAACGAAGGGGTGATGCGTGCACGCCCGACGGCAGTGCGGCAATTTCGATGAGTCTTTGGAGCAGCGACAGGCCCTGCGACACGCTTCCCTGGCGATGCGACGGCGTCTGATGCGAGGTCGACGATCTTCTCCTGGGATGCGGGGCGCGCCTCGTGTTGCGATGCGTCGGCGTCTGATGCGAGGTCGATGCTCTGCCCCGGGGATGCGACGGCGTCTGATGCGACGGCGACACTTTTCTCCGGTGCTGCGAGGCACTTCGAAGGATGCGGCACGCTTCTTCGGGGATGCGCCGGCGTCTGCTGCGACGTCGACACTCTTCTCCGGCGATGCAATACTCAGCGGCTGCGGCGACACGCTTCTTCATGTTGAGTCGCGCTTCCAGCTCCCAGAGACACGCAAGTGTGTCAAAAATTCCCAGCAAGGGAACACAGGGGGAGCTGGTGGGTGAAGTCTGTTGTCCCTGAGACTTCAGCAGGAGGCAAGCTCTAAAATCAAGCCCTTGGAGATCCTTCACAAGTTGATGAAAGTACACACAAAGTTCCTCTCTCCTTTCTTTGGCAGTTAGGCAACCACTGCAGGCCAATCCCCCAAGCAGCACTTCAGCTTAGGGAAAGTCACTCCTCAGTTTCTTCTTGGTTCCGCTCCTCAGCAAAGGTTTCTTCTTGTTTCCCAAAAGTGATCTAATTTCCTAGGGGTCTGGGTCCCCTTTTTATACACCTTTTCTCTTTGTTCTCTGAAGGCAGAGAGGCCTTTGCCTAGTCCAAAACCAGTTCTGGTCAGTCCTGGAGCACTTTGTTTACAGGACTCCTTCTGTCCTTTCAGAATGTGGGGCAGAGTGCTCAGCCGCCCGGCAGGAGGTGGAGCCAGCATTGTGGAAGGCAGGCACAGCCCTATTCAGACCCAGGTGCAACTCCTCCCTCCACTCTGGATGCAGATCTCTCTATTCAGCCCTGTGCTGACTCACCCTGTCTCCTGTAGCCACCCCCAGCCCCTGTCACTCAAACTCCAGACAAGGAATACACAACCTAGCAGAGGCAGGCTTGGATAGTTAGGCAAGAAAATACCTACTTTCTAAAAGTGGTATTTTCAAACACAGAATGTTAAAACCAACTTCACTAAAAGATGTATTTTATCATCCTGAGTTCAGGCATACTAAATTCGTTTTTCTACCATGTTCCCTGGGTCAGTTAGGATTATAAGGTATAATAATCAAACTGCCCATTCTAGCCTATGGGGAGCAGGTAGCCTTGCAATAGTGAAAAACGAAAATGGCTGTAATTCACTATTAGGACATGCCACACACACCAGGGCATGTCCTACCTTATACTTACAATGCACCCTGCCCTAGGGCCTACTTTAGGGGTGACCAACATGCAGTAAAGGGAAGGTTTAGGGACTGGTAAGTGGGTGTATTCACCAAGTCGACATGACAGCCCTAGGCTGCACACAGGCTCTGCAATGGCAGGCCTGAGACACATTTTACGAGCTGCTTCTGTGGGTGGCACAACCAGTGCTGCAAGCCCACCAGCCGCATTGGATTTACAAGCCCTGGGTACACTCAGTGCACTGTACTAGGGACTGACAAGTAAACCAATCATCCAATCATGGAGTCACTAATACATACATCAATTTACAATAGGGAGCACTTGCACTGTGGCACTGAATAGCAGTGGCACAGTGCCCAAAGCATCTAAACCAGCAAAAACAGATCAATAACATTGGAGGCATCATAACAAAATGGAAGGGAGACCCACGCCAAGGATGCCAGGTCTAACACCATGTATTTCGTTTTGGAGCAATTGATTTCTAAGCCCGTCCTTACATGCTTTTGCAAATTTGTTTAGGACATTCTGGATCCCCATTGGCGTCTTTGATATAAGCAGCGTGTCATCTGCAAATAGCAAGGAGGGCACAGGACTACCTGCTAATTTCGGGGGGTCACCTCCACAATCCAACAACTCTCCTATAAGTCCGTTTATGTACAGTGTAAAAAGGGTTGGGGCAAGAACACAGCCCTGTCGTACTCCCTTAGAGACCACAATGTCGTTGGATAAACTGGCATCTAGATTCCACCTGACTTTGGCATAATTATCTTGATGCAGGCGAATCAGAATTTTGAGAAAATTCATAGCGAGTCCTAAGTCTCGAAGGGCAGCCCAGAGATAAGTACGGTCTATGGAGTCAAATATAATCGATCCTGCTCCTAGCTTTCCCCCTCTTAAACGTAAAGCATGCATCTGCGTCCGAGCGCGTCCGCCCATTACAGGCTCGGACTCCATAGGCAAGGGTAAAAGATAGTACCTGTTGCCCCACCTTAGTGCATTTCTTAATCGCTGGAATCTGGAGCTTGTTGACCCCTCTAGCTTGATCTTCATCCTGCACTAACTCCTGTACATAGTCAACTGGCTCAAAAGTTGTATTAAAATCACCAGCGACTATGAGATGGTGCTCTTTCCTGGATGTATCAATGAAGTTGGTTAGTGAGGTTATCGTATCGGAAGGCTTGTGGGGGCTACTAAAGCGATTATATAGATTAAACAACCTGATATGGATATTTTCTTTCAGTGATATCAGTTCTAAGCCAAGTATCTCTTCTAATCCTAGTTTTAATATCTTAATTTTGCATGCCAGGGTGGTCTTAACCCAGATCAATAATCCACCAGCTGGGCGACCAGCTGGAGAACGCGTGGCCTCAATACTAAAAGTAGTAAACCCCAATCTGTGTACCTGCTCCACCGCCCAAGTTTCTTGGAACAGACATAGGTGGAATCGGTCCACTAAGTTACACCATTCTGGATCGTTTAGTTTTGGCCTTATTCCCACAATATTCCAGGATAAGATTTTCAAATCCTGATCATTTTTTATGCACTCCTGGGATTGGTATCTCGTTGTGGGATTTACTCTCTCTATGACTAAGTTTAGTGCGGCGTGACATAACGTGGTAACTGGACCACAATATACGGTTTCACCAGGGTTCTTAATGTTGGTAGCACCTTCCAACTGGATAGCGGGGAATGCCTCACAAGTCATTAATAATTCCGTGGTTTCGGGGTTTAGTCAGTCGGGGGTGTCCAGATCAGTGAGGGCTTGGTATCTATTTCTTGTTTCGAGCTGAAAGAGCTCCTGTCTCGACTTGGGGTTCTCTGGGTTAAGCACATTTAGTGGGGCGATTGGGCCTGTGGATTTGAGGTGCCTATAGAAAAACCCTGTAGGAGAGTAGGATCTGCCTCTTATGTTGCCCCCACTTTTTTTCTGATGTTTACACTGGTTTCTGGCTATAGTCAGGCTGGGACCCTGCTAATCAGGGCCCCAGCCTCTCTGTTCTCTCTAAACGATTTGGAGTGCACTCTAGGTGCACTAGTGATTGGATACTGTGGTACCTTATGAGTCCCTAGTATATGGTACCCTAGGTACCAAGGGCATAGGTACTTCACAGGCCTACCAGGGGCTGCAGCATGTCTTATGCCACCCCTGGGAAGCAGACTAAATCTGACACCACAGGCCTGCTATTGCAGCCTGAGTGAGGAAGTGCTAGCACTCCTCACTGAGATATAGGTTCCCTATATCTCTCCTGCACACACATATAACCCTATCAGTCACCCCGAAGGCAGGCCCTATCAATCCTGAGGGCAGGGTGCTTGGCTTATATGTGAGGGGGTGCCTCTGCCTGAGCAGGGCCCCTCTGCAGCTCTCAGAGTCCATTCTCTGGTGCTGTTTGTGGATGCGGTTAAACCATATACTTTTAAGTGCATTATATCCTCGCGGTAAAATGCTAACTTTGGAATGGCTGCATCGAAACATGTCGTGTTTGGTGTCAAACACCTTGGAATACTACCCCCCCACCAGTCCTGGTGGCGGGGGTAGCATTCCACCCTTCTAGAGGGATAGACATGTACCTACTGTGGAAACGCGGTAGAATCAGACAGAGCCCTGGCATCACAAAATGGATGCCACCAGTCACAGACACTGGGCTGCCCTCCTGCTGATGACCAACATTCGCAGTGGAGGGAGCCCAACAATAGATATCCTGTCCCAAGGGGTGTGACCACCTCCCAGACAGGGTTTAGTGTATTGGGGCTGGGTGGGTGCACTCTTAGAGTGCTTTGAAGTCCTGCACTGGGGGAGCAGAAGGCTCCTCTGTGCATATGCCAGTTCAAACCGGCTCAGGGGCTACCTGTCCCTGCTCTGGCGCGAACTGGACAAAGGGAAGTGGGTGTAGCCACCCACTCCCCTGACCCTCCCATAGGGAGGGTCATAGAGCTAGTCCCTCCCTCCTTTTAGTATAAGAGGGGGAACCTGTGCATTGCACCCTATATTTCCTGGACGACGCTCTACAAGAAGAATCCCGGACCTTCGACGTTCCACTACCTTTGGAAGACTGAAGAATCTCCTTGGAGTCAAGGAGTGACTCCCCTGCTTGGCAGTCACCAAAAACTACAAACGACGGTCGCAAACTATGCCGCTCCCGCCGGAGTCTGAAGTTCCTGCAGCCCAAGAAGTGGATTTCCTGACTTCTCAAAGGCCATCGTGAGTACCCAGCGAAGCTGAGGCCAGTGGACCCCAAGAGTAACGAGAACCGTGACTCCTGGGTACCATGCACTATTGTTGAGTGCAACCCCTCACAACGTTCCACGAACTTGTGCTTTGGACCACGTATGGTCCCAGCCTCCAGCAGGAATTCCTCCTAAGATCAGTGGCCTACCACGTCCCGAGTGACCGTGGGCCCCTGTGAGAAAATCCTCCTGAGGTGTCTTTGCGATCCCTTGCCAGCCGGCTTGTGGGTCCCCAGAAGACTTTCCAAAGAAACAAAAGGGCTCCCCTGGTTGCTCCAGGCCTGCACTGACTTACCCTCGCTGGGTGAGTTCCACAGACCTTGCTGGTCTGCACCATTGCCTCTTCACACTTTCCTCAAGACTTGCTGTTACCAAGGCTTGTTGGCTCCGATCGAGCTGCCGACACCGTAGTAAGCCGCAGACATCGTGGGACATGCCGAATCCAGCTCCTGGTCATCGTTGACGGCTCCTGGACCTCGTAGCTGAAGAATCAAGGCAACCTTGAACGACCTGAACCCTGCGACGACGGTGGGCATTCATCTTCCTTGCCCCGAGTCACTGCCAAGTGACTTTGAACACTGTCCCCTCTGCTTTCAGGTCATCCTTCCACCGAATCCAGGCTTGGATTCCACCGGACACTTCTTCACACCATCACAAGCAGCAAGTCTTCTTTGATCGCCATTGAAAACGACGCCGCGACCCGACACCAAAGGACGCCTGTGCACCCGGCTTCCCTAGGTGAGGTAACTCCAGCACTACGGTGCTCCTGTAGGTGTGGGCCCTCGAACTACTTACCCTGTAAGTGACTTGCTTGTAGGTTCACCAGAAGTATCCTAAAACTCTTACTTTCCCCGTGCGATTCTCGCACTGACTCGTACCTGGTTCGCGTCTGTGTTAGACACACCGCGTCCGACTCCCTTGCAAATCCTATCTGTAGACCGTATCCTTCGACTCGTACAGAGTCCGATCGGTATGTTCACCTCGAACACGCAAGGGACCTTGAACATTGATATCTCAATCGCGTCTGAGTGCATAGACTCGTACAGGATTCGCATCGGTGCCAGGTCACCGCGTCCGTACCCTTTGGGTCTCCTACAACTACCTGGGGTGGTTCTTGGGGGTCCCTCGATTCTAGATGCCCTAGACCTAGGTCTAGCAAACTAAGATTGTAATATTCAATTGTGCTAAACTTATCCTGATAATATTTGACTTGTACATATGTTCCTATCCTCTAATCTCATAAAGAGATTAGTAGAGAGTGTTTATTAATAAATACATATATATTTGATATATATACCTGTGTGGTGTCATTTCATTTGGGGATTCAAGAGATTGTGTGGTAAAACAAGCTGCTTTACATTCCTTCAAGACTTAGCCTGAAGGCTGCTCTCCACAGCTACCACTAGGATAGCTTTCTATAAAGGTTGTCTTAAACCTATCTACCATAAGAGTCGAATTGTTCTGGTGCAAGGTGTCCACTTTAATTAGTGAACAGCATATACCAGGCCAACTTCTCACATTGGTGGGCAGCGTGTGGGATTCCAGCTTGCTATTGTTTTACCAGAAAATCTCTATTTGAATTACTAACTGAAAACCACTATACGTACTTAAGGTACATATAAAGTCAAGCTTAGTATCAATAAGTTCTACTGAACTTAGAGCTGTGTGCCAAGGGATAGCACACCCTTTCTACAGCTCAAGCTAGGATCAGTAGGCCACAAACTAGTGTAGGTAGTACAACACTGCACAACACTAGAATGTCCTTAAAGGGTGGAACCAGTGGATCCACTCAGCCTCAGTACAAGGACATGGCTTTCTCTGACTTGAGAGCCATGTGTGTTGAAAGACACCTGAGACTAGGACAGAGTCCCTCAACCCTGCACCTGATAGATCTGCTGACAGCAGATGATCTTAGATTGGCTCTAGGAGCCAATAGGTCTGAATCAGTGGGTGGGTCAATTACAGTATCTGGGTCAGACGATGAAAATCCGAATGACCAGGACTCTGTGATTGAAGGGCCAGGCCTCAAGGGGCCTGAAAAGGACAGAGGAATTCTCCCTAAGAGAACTGACAGAGTGGATGAGAGGCATAGGTCCCCTTCCAGGGAATCTGAGCACTCTTATCACTCTGGCAGAGAATTTGTCCACCAGAGGAACTCATACTTTCCCATAAGAGAGACCTCCTCTGAAAGAATGTGCAAACTGCTGCAGTATGAGGAAACAAGAGTTGCCCTCGGAACCAAGCAGTTGGCACTGGATAGAGAAGCCCTGGAGATCCAGAGAGCTTCTCGACGAGAGGGGTTAGAACCCCTTGGTGGCAGCAACAGTGTCCCTAGAGGCAGGGAATCTATCCCAGACCATAGGAACCTGAGCAAGGTTGTTCCTCCCTACCAGAGTGGGGATGATATCCACAAGTGGATAACTGCTATGGAGAGGGCCTGTCGAGTACAGCAGGTCCCCCAGAAGCAGTGGGCAGCAATCTTGTGGCTCTCCTTTTCAGATAAAGGTAGAGACAAGCTCCTCACTGTTAGAGAAGAGGATGCTGATGATTATGGATTCCTGAAGAGTGCACTGATAGATGGGTTTGGCTTAACCACTGAACAGTACAGGTTAAAGTTCAGAGACACCCAGAAGGCACAGACTCAGGACTGGACTGACTTTGTTGATTGTGCAACCAAGGCTCTGGAGGGTTTAACTGGTTGGCAGTAGATTTACTGATTTTAAGGGATTGTATAATCTGATTATGAGAGAACAAATCCTTAATAATTGCCAGAACCAGTTGTTGCATCAGTACCTGGTGGACTCGGATCTGACCTCTCCCCAAGAATTGGGAAAGAAGGCAGACAAGTGGGTCAGAACCAGGGTGAGGCAGAAACCCCAGAACCAAGGGGGTGACACTCAAGAAGCAAGATCCTAAGGGCTCTGAGAAAGGTGGGGATAAGTCAAAAGACCAGAAGTCTTCACAAGGGCCCCAAAAATCTGCATCTGGTGGGGAGTCACAGTCCAACAAGGGAAAAGGCCAAAAGAAGCCCTGGTGCAAATTCTGTAAACAGAAATGGCACTGGACTTCTGAGTGTAACAAGTCCAAAGACCAAACCACCACCACTCCTGCCCCTAAGGCAACTGTTCCACCTAGTTCAGCTACTGGTGGAGGTGGTACACAGACTAAGGGTTTAGTAGGGTTGACCCTGGGTTCTGAAGTGGACTCTGACCTAGTCAGAGTGCCCACTCAGGCAATGCTGATTTGTGAGGGAGATTTGTCCTTCCTAGTGAGTCCCAGTAATCTGGGCAAATACAAACAGCAACCTGTAATAAATGGCAAACAGGCTTTGGCATTTAGGGACAAAGGTGCTAGTGTCACCATGGTGGCAGAGGATCTTGTGGACCCTGGACAGATCATCCTGGGCGAAATGTACCAGGTGACCAATGCAAGCAACACCAAGACCAACCATAGTCTGGCAGTTGTGAATTTCTCCTGGGGAGGGGTAACTGGCCTCAAGAAGGTTGTAGTCAGTGCAGACCTCCCTGTCGAATGTCTATTGGGCAATGATCTAGAGACTTCAGCCTGGTCTGAAGTAGAGTTATGGACTCATGCTGAGATGTTGGGCATCCCTGCAGAGGTATTTGCTGTGACCAGGTCACAAGCAAGAATGCATGACACTGAACCAGCTCTGGATCCTGGAACAATGGACCAGATGCTTCCCAAGAGGAGGAGCAGTAGGGTAAAGGCAGTGCCTTCCCCTCTGTCTCAGATCACGGATTCACCCTCGGAGGGAAGTGAAGCAGATCCCGAAGAAGGAACTGCCCCAGAGGGACTTGAGCCTGATCAGGTTGAGTTCTTGGGGGCAGGGGGCCCTTCTAGGGAAGATCTGAGGAAGGAGCAACAGTGCTGCCCCTCTCTTGAACCCCTCAGACAGCAGGCTGCTGCTGAGGCTGCCCGAGTGCTAGTGGGTCCCATAAAGTTTATTGGAATGAGGGACTCCTATATTCTGAAGGTAGAGACCCAGCCCCTGGAGCCACCAGGAGGTTGGTAATACCTCAGAAGTTTAGGGGGTTCCTCTTGACCTTAGCACATGATATCCCTTTAGCAGGACACTTGGGCCAAAACAAGACCTGGGACAGGCTTGTTCCACATTTTCATTGGCCACATATGTCGGAGGACACTAAGGAGTTTTGTCGCTCCTGTGTCACATGCCAAGCCAGTGGTAAGGCATGTGGCACAACAAAGGCCTCCCTGATACCACTACCGGTGGTGGGGGTACCCTTTGAAAGGGTAGGGATTGACATTGTTGGTCCCCTTGACCCTCAAACTGCATCTGGGCACAGGTTTATCCTGGTGGTAGTGGATCATGCCACCAGGTACCCAGAAGCAATTCCTCTGAGGACCACCACAGCCCCTGTGGTGGCAAGAGCCCTCATTGGAGTCTTCTCCAGAGTGGGTTTTCCAAAGGAGGTCATTTCTGACAGAGGTACCAACTTCATGTCAGGGTATCTAAAAGCAATGTGGAAGGAGTGTGGTGTAACCACCCCCTATCATCCACAATGCAATGGTTTAGTTGAACGCTTCAACAAAACCTTGAAAGGAATGATTAAAGGACTCCCAGAGAAGCTTAGGCGGAAATGGGACCTTCTTCTTCCTTGCCTGTTGTTTGCCTACAGAGAGGTCCCACAGAAGGGGGTTGGCTACAGCCCCTTTGAACTTCTGTTTGGACATCATGTGAGAGGTCCACTGTGTTTGGTAAAAGAGGGCTGGGAGTTACCTCTCAAGCCCCCCAAACAAGATGTGATGGACTATGTACTTGGTCTCCGCTCCCGGATGGCTGAGTACATGAAAAAGGCAACCAAAAACCTAGAGGCCAGCCAAGAATTACAAAAAGCTTGGCATGACTAAAGGCTGTACTGACTGTATACCAGCCAGGACAGAAAGTGTGGGTGTTGGAGCCTGTGGCCCCAGCAGCCCTCCAGGACAAGTGGAGTGGCCCCCATACAATAGTTGGACAGAAGGGAGAAGTCACCTATCTGGTGAATCTTGGAACTCCCAGGAGCCCCTGAGGGTGCTCCATGTCAACAGATTAAAGCCATATGTTGACAGGGCTGACATGGGCTTGCTCATGGCAACTGATGAGGACCAGGAGGAGGAGAGTGACCCTCTCCCCGACCTGCTCTCTCAGAACCCTGATGATGGGTCAGTAGATGGTGTTGCTTTGGCAAGCAGCCTCACTGACCATCAGCAAACTGAGTGCAGACAAGTTCTGCAACAGGTTAGACATATGTTTAGCCTGACCCCTAGTCAGACTTCCTGGTGCACCCACAAGGTGGACACTGGAGACAGTCTGCCTGTCAAGAATAAAATCTACAGGCAACCTGACCATGTCAGGGACTGTATCAGGACTGAAGTCCAGAAAATGTTGGAGCTAGGTGTAATTGAGCCTTCAGATAGCCCTGGGGCTAGTCCAGTAGTCCTGGTACCCAAGCCTCATACCCAGGGTGGTAAGAAAGAAATGAGGTTTTGTGTAGACTACAGAGGCCTCAATGCAGTCACTAGGACTGATGCCTATCCCATACCCAGGGCAGATGAGCTGATTGATACTTTGGCCTCAGCCAAGTATCTAAGCACGTTTGACCTAACAGCTGGCTACTGGCAGATCAGATTAGCTGATGATGCAAAAGCCAAGACAGCATTTTCGACTCCTGGTGGGCACTACCACTTTGTGGTGATGCCCTTGGATTGAAAAATGCACCTGCCACTTTTCAGAGGTTGGTGAATAAAGTTCTGACAGGGATGGAAACTTATTGCTCAGCTTATCTAGATGATATTGCTGTCTTTAGTTCCTCCTGGCAGGATCACCTGGTCCACCTCAGGAATGTTTTGGAGGCCCTGCAAAGGCAGGCCTCACTATCAAGGCCACTAAGTGCCAGATAGGGCAGAGTCAGGTTGTGTACCTGGGCCACCTTGTAGGTGTAGGCCATGTTCAGCCTTTACAGAGCAAGATCCAGACCATAATGGAATAGGTTGCTCCAACCACCCAGACACAGGTGAGAGCCTTCTTAGGCCTATCTGGGTACTATAGGAGGTTTGTCAAGGGATATGGATCTATAGTGACCCCTTGAATGATCTGACCTCAAAGAAAATGCCAAAAAAGGTTCAGTGGACAGCCAGCTGTCAAAAGGCATTTGAAGACCTAAAGCAGGCCATGTGCACTGCCCCCATCTTACAGAGTCCAGACTACACCAAAAGTTCATTGTCAAAACAGATGCTTCTGAGCTGGGTGTGGGAGCTGTACTGTCTCAACTGAATGATGAAGGTCAAGACCAGCCAGTAGCTTTTATTAGCAGAAGGCTGACCCCTAGAGAGAAACGTTGGTCAGCTATAGAGAGGAGGCCTTTGCTGTGGTATGGGCCCTGAAGAAGCTGAGGCCATACTTGTTTGGTACTCACTTCATAGTTCAGACCGACCACAAGCCCCTCCTATGGCTTAAACAAATGAAAGGAGAAAACCCAAAACTTTTGAGGTGGTCCATTTCCCTACAGGGGATGGACTATACAGTGGAACATAGACCTAGGATCCAACATGCCAATGCAGATGGACTCTCAAGGTATTTCCACTTTGAACACGAAGACTCAACTAGTCAAGGTTAGTTTAGTGTCCCTGCGTTTGGGGGGGGGGGTTGTGTAGGAGAGTAGGATCTGCCTCTTATGTTGCCCCCACTTTTTTTCTGATGTTTACACTGGTTTCTGGCTATAGTCAGGCTGGGACCTTGCTAATCAGGGCCCCAGCCTCTCTGTTCTCTCTAAACGATTTGGAGTGCACTCTAGGTGCACTAGTGATTGGATACTGTGGTACCTTATGAGTCCCTAGTATATGGTACCCTAGGTACCAAGGGCATAGGTACTTCACAGGCCTACCAGGGGCTGCAGCATGTCTTATGCCACCCCTGGGAAGCAGACTAAATCTGACACCACAGGCCTGCTACTGCAGCCTGAGTGAGGAAGTGCTAGCACCCCTCACTGAGATATAGGTTCCCTATATCTCTCCTGCACACACATATAACCCTATCAGTCACCCCTAAGGCAGGCCCTATCAATCCTGAGGGCAGGGTGCTTGGCTTATATGTGAGGGGGTGCCTCTGCCTGAGCAGGGCCCCTCTGCAGCTCTCAGAGTCCATTCTCTGGTGCTGTTTGTGGATGCGGTTAAACCATATACTTTTAAGTGCATTATATCCTCGCAGTAAAATGCTAACTTTGGAATGGCTGCATCGAAACATGTCGTGTTTGGTGTCAAACACCTTGGAATACTACCCCGCGCCAGTCCTGGCGGCGGGGGTAGCATTCCACCCTTCTAGAGGGATAGACATGTACCTACTGTGGAAACGCGGTAGAATCAGACAGAGCCCTGGCATCACAAAATGGATGCCACCAGTCACAGACACTGGGCTGCCCTCCTGCTGATGACCAACACTCGCAGTGGAGGGAGCCCAACAATAGATATCCTGTCCCAAGGGGTGTGACCACCTCCCAGACAGGGTTTAGTGTATTGGGGCTGGGTGGGTGCACTCTTAGAGTGCTTTGAAGTCCTGCACTGGGGGAGCAGAAGGCTCCTCTGTGCATATGCCAGTTCAAACCGGCTCAGGGGCTACCTGTCCCTGCTCTGGCGCGAAACTGGACAAAGGGAAGTGGGTGTAGCCACCCACTCCCCTGACCCTCCCATAGGTAGGGTCATAGAGCTAGTCCCTCCCCTCCTTTTAGTATAAGACGGGGAACCTGTGCATTGCACCCTATATTTCCCTGGACGATGCTCTACAAGAAGAATCCCGGACCTTCGACGTTCCACTACCTTTGGAAGACTGAAGAATCTCCCTTGGAGTCAAGGAGTGACTCCCCTGCTTGGCAGGCACCAAAAACTACAAACGACAGTCGCAAACTACGCCACTCCCGCCAGAGTCCGAAGTCCCTGCAGCCCAAGAAGTGGATTTCCTGACTTCTCAAAGGTCATCGTGAGTCGCCAGCGAAGCTGAGGCCAGTGGACCCCAAGAGTAACGAGGAACCGTGACCCCTGGGTACCATGCACTATTGTCGAGTGCAACCCCTCACAACGTTCCACGAACTTGTGCTTTAGACCAAGTGTGGTCCCAGCCTCCAGCAGGAATCCCTCCTAAGATCAGCGGCCTACCACGTCCCGAGTGACCGTGGGCCCCTGTGAGAGAATCCTCCCGAGGTGTCTTCGTGATCCCTTGCCAGCCGGTGTGTGGGTCCCCAGAAGACTTTCCAAAGAAACAAAAGGGCTCCCCTGCTTGCTCCAGGCCTGCCCTGACTTACCTTTGCTGGGTGAGTTCCACAGACCTTGCTGGTCTGCGCCATTGCCTCTTCACACTTTCCTCGAGACTTGCTGTTACCAAGGCTTGTTGGCTCCGATCGAGTTGCCGACACCGCAGTAAGCCGCAGACATCGTGGGACATACCGAATCCAGCTCCTGGTCATCGTCGATGCCTCCTGGACCTCGTGGCTGAAGAATCAAGGCAACCTTGAACGACCTGAACCCTGCGACGACGGTGGGCATTCATCTTCCTTGCCCCGAGTCACTACCAAGTGACTTTGAACACTGTCCCCTCTGCTTTCAGGTCATCCTTCCACCGAATCCAGGCTTGGATTCCACCGGACACTTCTTCACACCATCACAAGCAGCAAGTCTTCTTTGATCGCCATTGAAAACGCCGCCGCGACCCGACACCAAAGGACACCTGTGCACCCGGCTTCCCTGGGTGAGGTAACTCCAGCACTACGGTGCTCCTGTAGGTGTGGGCCCTCGAACTACTTACCCTATAAGTGACTTGCTTGTAGGTTCACCAGAAGTATCCTAAAACTCTTACTTTCCCCGTGCGATTCTCGCACTGACTCGTACCTGGTTCGCGTCTGTGTTAGACACACCGCGTCCGACTCCCTTGCAAATCCTATCTGTAGACCGTATCCTTCGACTCGTACAGAGTCCGATCGGTGTGTTCGCCTCGAACACGCAAGGGACCTTGAACATTGATATCTCAATCGCGTCTGAGTGCATAGACTCGTACAGGATTCGCATCGGTGCCAGGTCACCGCGTCCGTCCCCTGTGGGTCTCCTACAACTACCTGGGGTGGTTCTTGGGGGTCCCTCGATTCTAGATGCCCTAGACCTAGGTCTAGCAAACTAAGATTGTAATATTCAATTGTGCTAAACTTATCCTGATAATATTTGACTTGTACATATAGTTCTTATCCTCTAATCTCATAAAGAGATTAGTAGAGAGTGTTTATTAATAAATACATATATATTTGATATATATACCTGTGTGGTGTCTTTTCATTTGGTGATTCAAGAGATTGTGTGGTAAAACAAGCTGCTTTACATTCCTTCAAGACTTAGCCTGAAGGCTGCTCTCCACAGCTACCACTAGGATAGCTTTCTATAAAGGTTGTCTTAAACCTATCTACCATAAGAGTCGAATTGTTCTGGTGCAAGGTGTCCACTTTAATTAGTGAACAGCATATACCAGGCCAACTTCTCACAAACCCAAGTGGTATAATGTCGATCCCTTGACTAAGCCCCTGATTAGATGAAGTCTTTCCCCTTCTAAGCAGCTGCCCTGCAAGCATTTGTGACCTACAATTAATAATTACACAGTCTCCAGGTGAAGTCTTGAGCAGAGTGCCAACCCAGCTTACACGTCTAACAAACAGAATATCATGGTAGTTTTTGAAAAATTCGTGTTCTGGGATAGCCAGTAGCAAACTTTATTTTTCAGCTGGTTGAATGTTTCTTTGTGGATATCCTGAATTGGGGGGACACTAGTTAGAATTGCCACATATGGGCAGCACTCTGGGGGAAGATATAAAGTCACCTCGTTGACCTGATCGTTCCTATCATTAGGGTCATTCATTTCGGGGGGAGCCTGTTCATTGTGTTCATTTACATTCCCAGTTATATTCCCAGTGAATGAGGTACTGCGTGCAGTAAACCCGGCATTACTAGGGGATGGCCTTTCCCTCCCCCAGATGACTGACACATGTGGGCTCCGTTGGTTTTTGTGATACTGCCCTGATGTCACTCCTGTGTTTTTTTAAAAATAGGGACACAGGGTGGTAAGTCTAGGTTCCTACTGTGGTTCCTGTCACCGGCGTGTAATCCCCCCTGGGAAAGTGACCCCCCTCTATTTGACTTTTCGTTTTTGGCCCTTCCCCAATCGTTAGATTAGTAAGAGACTTTTGGATGAATCCCACATTTGCCTCCAGTTTATCGAGCCTGTCCAAAATGGGCAAGATGTTGTTAGATATTGTTTTTTCTCAGCAAGTCATTAAAGTCTCAATAGATTGCGGGGATAGGCCTATGTGGTTAAGAGATGGCAAGTCTGAGTCTATCACAGTTGGTGCTTCTTGCTTTGAGTCATTATACACTTCCAGCGCAGATTCCTGGGTCTTTTTCCTGGATCTGGTCCTTATGACTGGTGGTGGTTCTAGGTGCTTTGCCTTCTTTTTCCTTTTTACTGGAGGATTACATAATGGGGTTACCAGTGTTAGTGGTGGGGTACGCTTGGAGGGAGATAAGTCAGGTAGGCTTTTATCGTGTGCGTAAGTACCCTGTTCAATGACATTTGGCGGCCCGCTCTGGACTTGATCCTCATTTATAGCTGCAACCATACCCCCCTCTAGGGACAACCGTCGCTCTGCAACTAAAATTTCCTTGTCAATGGCCTTAGCGGCCTGTGAGAGAAAGCAATCAAGTGTGGAGTTCAGAAGGGGCTTTGGAGTATTCACCCTTTCCCCCATTTGCTTCAATTTAGCCATCGTTTAAAAAGGAAGAAAAAGGGGAGAGCAACGCTGTTTAAAGAGAGAGTTAGTTAATTTGGCTGATGGACTTACTTGATCATAAGACCAAATTTCAAATGGCTCCTTGAGATGCTGGAGTACAAATTTTGCAGAAGTAGGTGCAGGGATATAGCCAGACCCTGAAGCCAAGAGAGGCGCTATGAGTTATGGGGCTTGAAGTCCCCCCGGCGTCTGTGGCAGAATTGCAGTGACTGTGAGCGGTTCCAGCGCTGTGAAAGCCGCGAAGCGGTTTTAAGCGCCTCCTGGCGCGAAAACTGGACGTCGGCGCCTTCAGGCGCTATGAGTTATGGGGCTTGAAGTCCCCCCAGTGTCTGTGGCAGGATTGCAGTGGCTGTGAGCGGCTCCTGCGCTGCGGGAGCCGCGAAGCGGTTTTAAGCGCCTCCTGGTGCGAAAACTGGACGTCGGCGCCTCCAGGCAATATGAGCTACGGGGCTTGAAGTCCCCCCCGGCGTCTGTGGCAGGATTGCAGTGACTGTGAGCAGCTCCCGCGCTGTGGGAGCCGCAAAGTGGTTTTAAGCGCCTCCTGGAGCGAAAACTGGACGTCGGCGCCTCCAGGCGCTATGAGTTATGGGGCTTGAAGTCTCCCCGGCGTGTGTGGCAGGATTGCAGTGGCTGTGAGCGGCTCCCATGCTGCGGGAGCCGTGAAGCGATTTTAAGCGCCTCCTGCCGCGAAAACTGGACGTCGGCGCCTCCAGGCGCTATGAGTTATGGGTCTTGAAGTCCCCCCGGCCTCTGTGGCAGGATTGCAGTGACTGTGAGCGGCGATTTTGTAGTTTATTTTAGATAGAAATTCACATTTTAAGATAAAACAGGATTAAAGGGGTACAGTACAGACATGAAGGGCTGAGGTGAACAATAGTCATTGGAAAATTATATGATGCAATAGGGAGCTACTGGACATATAGAACTGTGGTTGTGACAAAACAGAGAAACGTGGTTACGAAATGAATGAACTATTGAGAGGAAAATAAAACTACATTAAAAATATAGCAGTGAAACAATCCAAGTTCAAAAAGTTAAAGACGATATAAACTTGGCCCAGGAAGCTGCTCTCTGTAGCTGTCATTTTGGGAACTCCTCACTTCCGGCTGTGTGGCCAGTTACTGGCCTCAGAATACAAACTCTTAAACAGTGGTTGAAATGCATAAAAAAAATTATAGGAACTGTGATTCTGCATGAAATGGGGGCGGAGTCAGTGAGTGTGGGGGTAGGGTCAAAGGTGTGGCTAAAAAAACAAACTATTCAGTAAGTTTTTTTGATGTTCCACAGTCAGGTAGCTACATATAAAATAAAGTGCAGCTTAAATCAAAAATACATTTAAAAAAGTTCCTACTGTGGGAAATGCACTATAGTACATTATAAAACCTCTATTAGTTAATGCCCCTTAGATGTCTGTGTGTAACCAGAGAGCCACAGAACTACATCTTGATGGGTGAAGTGGAGAATAGCAACTTTTTTTAAAAATTCTCTTTATTAAGTTTAAATATTCCAGAACATTGATACAAGAAAAAAAAAATCACGAGAGCATAAACCACATCCAATACTTTCTGTTACATAGCTCAGTAATGTACATCCTTCAGATTTTATGCAGTAGAGTATTTCCTATCTTATCCCTTAAGATTCAGACAAGCGAGTAATTGTTAACACCATTCCCTGCGTTTCGCTACTGTCATCATATTTGCTCTTCCAATTATTTCTAGATCACATATACATCATTCTTAGCAACGATAATGTTCCCATAAGGCCCCTACTAGGGTTTCTCCAGATCGTCCTGTCTAGGTGTGTCTGGGTCGGTTTGATGTTCAGCCAGGTAGGTCCGCAAAGGGTCCCATATGTCTCGTGGCCGGGAAGTAAGAGGCATCAATTCCGCGTATGCTAAGAGCTGATCCTGACAATATATAAGATCATGCAGCCAGTCCTTAAATTTAGGGGCCCTCCCTCTTCCCCACCTGCATGCTACTTTACATTTGGCCAACAGTAGTCCTAGTGACGCATATTTCCTGAAGGTGACCTCTATTTCCGCCGTATACCCCAGTACTGCTACCAGTGGTGTGTCCGGAATGGGGGCACCTATCATCTGTCCCAGGGCCTCCAGTACCTCTTTCCAGTATTTCTGAACGGGCTCACATTCCCATGCCAGATGCAAGAACCCTGCTCCCCCCCTGCCACACCTATCGCAGCAATCATTTTCTCGAAACTGAAAGCGATGGAGCGTGGCTGGGGTATAATATATTCTATGCAAATATTTGAAGTGTATTATGCGCAATCTGCTACTTGCCGACACTTTACCAGTTCGCTGGCAGCAATATGTCCACTGATCATCGCTAATAAGGGACCCCAAGTCAGCATTACAGCGAGCTCTCGAGCTCCGGCCCTGATCAGGACTGTTTGCCTGGGTGGAGCGGTACAGCATAGATACCACATGTGTAGGTTTGGTGTTTTGTAATAGTTGGTGGAGCGGGGCCATTATCTCAGGTTCAGCAGGGAAGTCAGGGGTAGCAGTTTTTACGTCTTGTCGTAAGCGGACGTAGAGAAATAGATTTATAGGGGTTGGCTGACGCTCTCCAAAAAACAATTCCCGACTGCGGAAATTGCCATTTTCAAATAAATCTCCCCATGTCAGTTTCCCCGTCCTGCGCATCATCTGCTTACATCCCGCCTCATGTGTAACCGGGAGATCCGGGTGATGCAACGTACCCAATTTGGGGGAGTATAGCATTGGCGCCTGCAAGCGCTTTGCAAGGTTTTGCCATGCCTTGTTTGTGCAATATACTGTCATCTGGTTTTTACCCCCATATCGCCAGGAAGAGGAGCCTAGACATGCCGTAATCGGGACGGTGGCCATGTACCCCTGTTCCAGCACTAAATGTGGCATATAAGGTGGCGGGTTTAGCCAGTATGCCGCAAAGTGTGCTTGGGCGCATTGGAAGTAGTGCTCCATATCTGGTTCCTCGTATCCTCCCCTCGTCAGGGGTTCCCACTTCAGTCTAGGCTGTTTCCCTCCCCACGCTAGTCGGTTCAATTGGGCCCTAAGGGTTTTGAAAAAGCTCTTACTAGGTGCGTACGGAATGTTTATAAATAGATAAAGTAGTTTCGGGAGGACTATCATCTTAGTCGGGGAGATGCGTCCTGCCAGTGACAGGGGCATGGCGATCCACCTAGTGATGGACTCAGTCAGCGCCTCCTGCCTGCGGCCATAATTGCAGCGCATCAACTCTTCCTTATCCCTTGTTATTGTGATTCCTAGGTATTTGACTGTATCTTCGAACCATTTTAATGGATAATCAGGGGTAAATTGTTGAGTATTCGCCGTAAGAGGAAAAATCTGGGATTTCTCCCAGTTGATGTTAATGCCTGAGATCCTCCCAAAGATTATAAATTCCCTGAGCAATGGATTAAGGCTGATGCTTGGGTCTCATAGGTACAGTGTCATATCATCAGCATAAAGGAATATTAGAATGTGTCTGGTTGGATATGGCAGTGCATACTCCCTATGGTGTTGTCTGAGCTTGGCCGCCAGCGGCTCCACAGCCAACACAAAGAGCAGGGGAGACAGCGGGCATCCCTGCCGTGTCCCTCTAGTGATCTGGAAGGGGAAGGAGTATAACCCATTGATTGATATCCTTGCTTGCGGCTGAGTATATAGTAGTTGGATCCAGGATAAGAATGGAGTGGCGAAGCACACTCAGGAGATAATCCCATTCAAGGGAGTCAAATGCCTTGGTGGCATCTAGGAACACTGCCACTGCCTCTAAATCCGGGTCAATATCTTGCATTAAGGCAAATAAAGTGCGGAGATTATGAGACGTTGCTCTCATAGGTATGAATCCTGACTGATCAGGCAAACCAGTACACTCATGAGTAGGTTCAATATATTCGCTAGTACTTTTGCTAATATTTTCGCGTCACAGTTTATCAGCGACAAAGGTCGGTATGAGTCGCATTTATCGTCCGGTTTCCCGGGCTTAGGTATGGATATTATGAGTGTTTCTCTTAATGTCACCGGAAGTACCCCTAGCTCCAGGGCCTCCTCATAGAGCTTTTTTAATATTGGGAAGAGGCTTTCGCTGTATGTTTTATAGAACTCTGCAGTGAGACCGTCCGAGCCAGGGGCGCGGCCTGATCTCAACTGCATTATCGCAACTCGGATTTCGTCTTCTTCGAGCTCGGCAGAGAAGAACTCTCTTTGTCCATCTCCCAGCCAGGCCAGGGCACTGTCTTCAAAATATGTTTCAAATGCTATGGGATGTGTCCTTTGCGTAGCGTATAGGGCTGTGTAAAATGTATAGAATGCTTTCAGTATGTCTGGGGCATCCCTGCTTATTTTCACATCAGGGTCTGTAACTTCTAATGTTGTTTTAGAGAATCGTGGTTTCCGAATTAGCTCTGCTAACGCCTTGCCCGGATGTTCTTCCTCCCCGAACCGTCGAGTCCGATAGTACTTCCCACAAAACAGGCACTCCCTCTCCGCTGTATCTTGATACTCTGACACTGTGTCCCTTATTTCCCCCCTCGTGTCTGCGTCCGGGACAGCACCTCCCAGCGTCTCCATACGATGGATGTCTGCTTCTAGTTTACGCAGTGTAGTGCGGATATCTCTCAGTATTCCCCCTCCCTTTGCAATACATATTCCCCAAACAGTCAGTTTAAAGGCCTCCCATACCATAGCGAGCATAGAAGCCTACCTATATTTTGTTCAAAGAAGTCTGTAATTTCATGTTGCAGTTCTAGCCAAAAGGGGGCATCCAAAAGGATGTGAGAGGGCAACCTCCAGCTTTGGTATGGTGCAGTTAAAACTGGGGGGGCAACCGTCATTATCACTGTGGAGTGATCGGAGTATGTACGGGGTAGGTGACGCGCCTGCAGTGTCCATGATCGTATCCCTTTTGAAATGAGCCAATAATCTATGCGTGACCACAAAGAGTGCACTGATGAGTAGCATATGCCTTCCCTGCTGCCATGGTATAAAGCACGCCAAGCATCAAACAACTCATGGCTATTCGTTATGTCTTTCAGCTGGCGCTGAGTGCTGGTGTAATGCTGGGTCTGGGGCTGCGATCTTTCCATCGTTGGGTCTAACGTTATGTTAAAATCCCACCCCCAAATAATATGGGTGGATCCTATGTCTACGATTTTCCCCATCAGCATCCTAAATAATTCCGAGTCGTCCGTGTTAGGGCCATAGCAGCATGCCAGGGTTATGGATTGTGATGCTAGTTTGCCCCACATCAGACAGTATCTCCCTTGCGGGTCTTGCATAGATCCCATTGCTACGTGGGGGACTCCCTTCTTTATAAGGATGGCTGTTCCCCGTGCATATGTAGAGTAAATATCGAAGCTCCGATGCGCTGCCCATCGAGAAGCAAAGGTTATTGGGGTAGTGGGGTTCAAATGGGTCTCCTGGAGCATGGTTCAATGTATATGGTGTCTATCTAGATAGGCTAATATGTGTTGCCGCTTACGCGGGTTGCCCAGCCCTCGAATGTTCTATGTTAAAAAATTAACTCGGGGCAAGACTGAGTTGTCCGTCATGTTCGTGCATTATGGTCACCGTGTATACAAGGATATCTCATACTCTCTGTTCCATTGTACAATAACTGTGGTTTTACCATCTTCTGACATGTCTGTTCTGCTCTCAAATTTAGCCCTCCGCCCTTCCCCCCTGCCACAGCAGCATCCCAAACTTGCCGTGATCTACTCTCTCACCCATCCCACCCCAAAAAACGAACTGAACTGCAGTGCCGCAGCCATTTGCGGCGGTGGTACATAACTGTGGTCCTAGGATACAGGCCCGATCCCTTGAACGCAAGCAGTTCGTTACCCGCAAGGGGTGTAATGTCCTGGCCTTCCTGGCATTGTCAAGACCACCTGCATGCTATAAATCTAATAAAGATAACAAAAAAAATTAGAAAACGAACCATGTTGAGTCAACAATACCAGATTAAGTAAGGGATGTCCTACAGGGGTCTCACAAGAGGGCCCATCGATTCCACCTCGCCAGGGCGAGGGTGCCCAGAGTCATCTGTTTCGGTCTCAGTCGTTTATAACTGTAAGCATACTTAGTCTTTCATCATCAGTTGCGTGACAGGTCTCTGTCCCAGCATCTTCTGTTTCCTTTCGCGTTTCGGTGTAGACAGCGGTGTCCTACACAGTGCCATAAGCAAGCTGTCTGCGTAGTTACTCTCTTGTATAATCTATTTCCGGATATCTTTGTGTGTCTCAGTCTTGCTCGGACATCAATGAGGGTGATCGTGATCTTCTGTCAGACGTCTGGGACTGAGGAGATCGTCCATTATGTCGTTTGAGGAAATCTGCAGCTTGTTGAGGGTTGGCACAGAAGAATTGCTTGCCTTGATGTGTTATGCAGAGGCGCGCTGGTTACAGCATGGTGTATGTTATGTTCGCTTGTTGTAGCTTCTTTTTAACCGGTAAGAACTTTTTACGAGCCTCTTGCACTGCTATAGTGAAATCAGGATATATTGCAGTCATTGAGCCCTCAAATGACAGTTCTTTCTTTTCTCTTGCCAGTCATAGTGCAGTGTCACGATCCCGATAGTTTAAAATCCTGGCAATTATGGGCCTTGGTGGGGTTCCAGGTAGGGGGGCGGGCGGCCAGTGATCAATGCGCTCTTTCTACTATGAGCATGGTAGAGAATAGGCATTCAACGTATTCTCCCATTCTTCCTTTGTTGGTGGATTGCACCACTCCCAGGATTCTGATGTTGTTTCTTCGTGATCACGCTTCTAAATCCTCATTCTTTGCCGCTATTACTTTCAGTAGTTTGTCCATGTCTGATATTTGCGCTTTTCGGCTGACTTCTGTGTCTTCGATCGTAGATATGCGGTGCTCTGTTTCCTTTAGATGCTCTTCATGCTGTTCGATCTTGCGAGTGATTGTGTCCACTCGAGCGTTCATGCTGTCCATCTTGGCCTCAATAGAAACAAGACTACTTTTTATAGTGAGGAGTAGTTCTTTCAGGTCACTCACCGAAGGTTGGGCTTCAGTAGATCGGCCCTTCGCCATTTCTTCCTCTGGCTCGCCGCTTTGTACTCAAGTAGTTCTCCTGGTTTCAAATTGGAGTTTGGTTTGCTTGCCATCGCTTTTGCCCTTTTTTAAGTCTTGGCGCGGCCTAGCCTGCAGCGACTCAGTCTTGCGCAATGTGCGTTCAGGTTCTCCTCTTCGGGCCCCCGGGTAGGACTAGCAGGCGGGAGGGGGCACTGCTCTGGCCGGCACTCTTCCCCTCAAACAAGCGGGTCTCGCTTCTGTATTTAGCGCACTGGCCCAGAGCTTTTTCTCCCTTTTGTATGGGTAGCCTCAGCCTCCCAGGCTATGGGACCCTCTCTCCTAGTCCAAGCGGCCCATCTGGCAATGCACACCACTGTGTGCCAGTCACCGTCTCTTCCAGGCTGCCGCCAATGAAAACAGCACAGATCTTGCAATCACCCGGGCCTCGGGGGAGCAGCAGCAGTATGCCCAAGATCTCGTTTATTGGTGCTGTTGTCTTTCTTGCGCCACTCTCCCCGCCCGTGCCGCACGCAGGTCCAGCGCTACCTGCATGTGCTTTATGAGCTAGCCCATCCGCACCCTTGCAGCCTGCAGTATCTTTCAGGCAGTCCGGGCCCCCCGCCCCGCTGCAAGGCCCGCCATCACAGCTTGCTGGTCACTGCCGTTCAGGCCGCGAGGCAGCACAGGGCCCCGGACTAATGTCTCTCTGGGATGGTAAATGCTGCAATCGCTTCGGTCCCCTGCTCGCCGCCCATATTGAGGAGAGGGCTGGGGGGGAGGGGCTATGGAATTGCTGTGCGTCTTCACGCAGGCCCGCTCAGGGGGGAGGCAGCAATCCTACTCACCGCGGTGTCGGCTTTAGAGGCCAGGCCACTCACAGCCGTCTGCTGGGTTCAGTGCATCCACTAACGCCGCTCCCAGGCACGGGTCAGCTGTTCACTACAGGCGGATCTCTCGGTCATTCACAGCCGCCGTCTCTGCTTCTCTCCCAGCGGAGGTACCAAGCCCCTCTTCCGGCCGCAGTTCGTCAGCAGCGCTCGTCTCCTCCGGCGGCCGCCATTTTAGAAGACGCTCGTCAGCCTTCGGGCATATGTCTTCGCTCCTTGCACCGGTTACCGCCGCGCCACAGGCCCACCTGTCTCCTTCAGCGATCCAGTAATCAGTTACGTTGCTGGGTCAGCATTTGGGCGCCTTCTCTAACCTCCTGAAACAGGATATTGATGTTTATCTGCTCCGGGCTGCAAGAGCCTCACGCAAGTGCGGCCATCTTGCTCGTGCGCCCACTAGCGCCCCCCCCGAAGTGGAGAATAGTAACATGTGTATCTTAAGTGCTACGAGATCACAGCCTGTGACAGAAAGCACTGTGAACATGTAAGTCATTATTTTAAACTTGCATTATGCAGTATAGGGTAGACTGCTACAAAATGCTCATAAACGTGTAAGGTTAAATGCTGCTTCCAAAATATAAATATTAGCAATACACAGACTGTACACACTGCAAATTTTTTTACACAACTGTTCCTTCAAAACCTCAGGGGTAGTGAGCGCAATATAAATACAAATATTAAAAGCACGCGCACTTAACAGCTCAGTTGTCATCTCTTTGCTCTACCACTTAAAAAGAATAAATCTTTGCCAACACAAAGCTTCACGTGCTTTGATCAATTAAAGCCAGTGCCGGCTCCCAAGTATCCCTTACATTTGCAGATTACCCTTTACATTTACAGATTAACTCATTGCACACATTTGCATTTCTTTCAGGCAAGCAGGCACCCTGGCAGGAAGGCTTGTTAAGCTGAACGCCCAGCTTCAGTTTCCCAGCATAGGAGATTCCCTGAATGACACATTAGCTGAAGGATTGAAGCGATCTGAATTAACCATCCTGGGACGGTCGTCTTTTTATAAAAAGTAGGGGAACAGTTTTTCATAACTCAGAAAAGTCTCTATGAATAAATAAATATTAAGAAGCATTGTCTCACATTTGTCAGACAGAGGTTAGCTTCTTTCTTGTTCTGGGTAATCATTACAGCATTTTACATTGTGGCCTCGGTTCTTTAGCAAACATCCTGCCTCTCACCGATCCTCCAGCAGAGATAGCTTATTTGCAACATCCCATCAGCACAGCTGCCCTCGGCTCTGCTTTGAGAATCCTGTTAAAAGTAAAAACAAGCCCTGCACACTGTACAAAAAGCAGAACCATGTGCAAGGCAGCATATGTAAAGTAACTTCTAGGTGTAGGAGAGACAAACAACGAAAGAAGAGGGGGGTGCAAACAATGATGGGAGGCATCATGTCACTTATTTGGAGAGGAAGAAAAGCTGCTGTTTGCTATGAGGACAGAGAGCTTTGGTGGGCTAAGGGGTTTATTTGTATTCAAGGCCACTTCTCTATGGGCCGTCGCTAAGTTTGTGCTTTTGAAAAGCAATATAAAAGCAACAAAACCCAAACCACTTAATATTTTATTGAATTGATGAAACGGCATCATGTGCATATCTCAGCTGTGAGCGAACAGATTATGCGGTAAAAACGGGGGATTAGCCCACATTGCCAAGTCCCCAGTTCTGGAATTTGGTACTCACCCTGTAACACAGGCGCAGAGACAAAGGGGTTCCCTCATTTGCATGGGGCACTCCCCCATGAAAATGAGGGTACGCCCTCTGAAGATAGAGCTGACGCTTTAGGTGCACCAGCGCTATCGGTTTTACAGAAGGAGCCGCATGCAAGTCTGCGGCCCTTTCTGTAATACCAAAGTGCCCCTGGGGGCGCATAGCGGTCGCAAACGCCTGTTGCGCCCCCAGGGCACTTTCATAATACGGCCCCAGGTGTTGCAAGTGGCGTCCTATGCAGGTACAGTGGAATGCAATCCGGGCTGAGTCTGTCGGTGACCTTGCCTTGTTACTACTACTAATCTGGCGCTGACACATTTGGGGCCGAGGCTGTCCACATCACACAGAGGTGGTAGGATAGCATGATTTCTTAAACTCCACGCCAGAAGAGGACATTGAATTAGGACTACAGAATACAACCTGCTCTATATCTGAGATTGTCTTGTTAGCTGAGGAATACAAAGCCTTGGTGGATTCGTTTGTTGGTTTTTGACACATTTTTTATTGCTGTATTGCCGCACATAATGCTGCCAAGTGGCTATATGTTCAATGCAGCACCTTAAGCCAGTCCTAAAATTCTAGCCCACCACAAAAATTCAATGCCAAAAATACAAGTCCCAGAAACTTGCTGCTGGTATGAACGCAGGATTAGCTAAAGGTCTCACACATGTCATAGGACAGCTTTAGTGTTGTCAGTTGACCAGTATTTTACTGGCACAGGAGGTATATTTATTTCAAAGCTGGTAAATAATACTGTATAGGTTGTCAGAAAATGGCATTTTGCAATTTTAAACAAAAACTTAAAACATCAAATACAAGAAGATATTATTTCAAAAGTATGTTGAATCTGTCTTGCCTCTTCATGTTATTTTTCCCTAACAAAGGTGGCAACCCTCATGCCCATGTTCTCTTTGGGTAGGAAATAGGAGGGATAAGTAGTTTGCTGTTTGTGGCTGTTCCCCCCCATTTGCAAACTCTATTTAAACAACAATTTATTGAAACCTGGGGTAAAGTGCATTCTGTATTGTAAACCTGCTGTATTGTAAGTCTACAGTCAAACTCGCAAACATGTGACAAAAATTCTATCATTTCACGAGTCCCATCAGAAACTTCCCAGGCAGAATCATGCTCACTTACACCTCACTCTTGCACATTCTCAGTTTGCACACTAAATATCATAATGCAAAAAAACCAGCATAATCCAGAGGAAGCCTGGGACACTACTGAAGTTACGGCCACTTACACCTCACTCTTGCACATTCTCAGTTTGCACACTAAATATCATAATGCAAAAAACCCAGCATAATCCAGAGGAAGCCTGGGACACTACTGAAGTTACGGCCACTTACACCTCACTCTTGTACATGCTTAGTTTGCACACTAAATATCATAATGCAAAAAAAACAGCATAATCCAGAGGAAGCCTGGGACACTACTGAAGTTACGGCCACTTACACCTCACTCTTGTACATGCTTAGTTTGCACACTAAATATCATAATGCAAAAAACCCAGCATAATCCAGAGGAAGCCTGGGACACTACTGAAGTTACGGCCACTTACACCTCACTCTTGTACATGCTTAGTTTGCACACTAAATATCATAATGCAAAAAAAACAGCATAATCCAGAGGAAGCCTGGGATACTACTGAAGTTATGGCCAGAGTATAAATGAAATATATTGTAGTAGTTTTATATTGTTGCATTTACAGCATATGCTGTTTCATAACACAAAACACTTTGTGGATGGAGTACTATAGCACACAATGCTATACTTTTTAATCTTGCATTCTATAAAAGTGTTTGTGTAAGAAATTGGGTTATTGATTGAGGTGGGCGGAAGCTCTATTCAGCCAGCAACCACAATCCTTGTCAGTGTGAAACAAAACAATCACTAAATAAACCTAAATAAACCTGTGTTTAACCCTCTGGTAGCTTGGCACAAAGCAGCCAGGATTAACTTAGAGGCAAAGTGAAAATACACCACAAGAAAAATTCCAAACCAATTTAGAAAAATAGTATACATTTTCATAAATAAAATGCTTACAGAACTGGAGATATTCAGTTTTTAGAAAGACATGAGGAGGAAAGGGACATAGGTAACTACAAAGGGAAGTGGTATGACCGGAAGTACAGGAGTGCTTGAGACTCTCTGAAGACTACTGCCCTTCCACATACATTCTGATCTTTAATTCACTCATATTGTCAAAACGTAAACTTTTTCTCTATTCTAATTATTGGCAACAAAATCATTGTTCATTTATCTGATACTGGAAAAAAATCATTGGCAATGTAAAGAGGTTTGGCTGATTTCAGGTGCCCGTTTGTTATTGTGTGATATGTTTTTGATGAAAACTCACAGAGAGGAACCAAAATATTGGTCGGGAGGTACTGTGGGAATAACACACCCTTAATTAATATAGGCCACATCCCTTCAAAATTATTCTCAGTTATTTGTCTTAGTCCATGCCCCTTTTAGAGATTCCCCCACTTTTTAAATCCTGCTTAAAGCTCTGAATACACCCCCACACCATCCATGTTTAGGTCTCAGCTAGACAGAGCATGCGCTGCCTTGAACAGACATGTGTTTAATCTGTGGGCTTCAGCCCACCCACATGCTTCCCATTTGTTCGCTCCATCGCATGTCTCATACTCTTTGTCGCCATTTGTCCCTGGTAGGCATGGTCATGAGTCTTCTTGTATTTAGCCCTCCTTCCAGAGCATGAACCAAGTACTTATACAGATACACTGCTCCCGTTTTTATGACTATTTTAGGACATACTTTTTTCTTTCTTTTTCAGCACTCTACACAGTGCTCATGCTTTTACGAGCTCTGTCTTCTGCCGCACGTCCTCGTGTCCCATCCACAGATCACCTCGTCACTGCTTTTCCCTTCGTTGCTGCTTTTTCCCCCCACCTCCTCCCTCCCATCTCTGCTTGCTCCTTCGCACCTCCCGTGTTTGCCCGTCCACAGATCACCCCCCCAACCCTGTCACTGCTTTAAACCTCCATTGTTGTAGGTTTCATTCTAGTGAGTGATGGTGTTCTGCCTTTTAACATCCTGTTAGTGTATAGCTGACGTGCTAATTAGAGCATGTGCGCACAGCTGCTATTACATTTACACATGTAGTCTGTTTATTTTCTGCATGTGTGGTTACTAGATGTGTGTGTTTACACCATATGTGGTCATTCGGCAATGCTGTTTATAGGTGGTAATTCAGACCTCAAGAGAATCAGGTATGTATTGTCAGAGTGTCTAGAGCACATGTGTCTTCTGCTGTAATTGCACACCCACGTTTCTCCTGGGTGAAATGATTGAACTGTTCGTGTTTCACCTTGCTTCTTCTTATTTCATAGGGTGGGGCTCAATTTCTTCAAGAGCAGTCCTTGGAGAGCACACTTCAGGGGACCGTACTTCAGCAGGTCTTCGGCACAGGCATTCCACTATTTAGAAAGGGCACGCAGTCCCCTTCATGGGCAGTAATCCTCCATGTGCACAACAAAGTCCTCTGGCAGTGTGCACCACGCAGTCCGAGTTCTCAGGTCCCGCATCCCCACAAACGTAACTCACCCCGTGCTGAAGTATTGCACCTGTAGTTATACCATTGTGTGTCTTTGAAGTTAGGGGTGGTTTAAGGGGTTTCCCTGTGAACCACAGATGTCTCCACTAAATTGTAGTCCTGTCTGCCATGCAGCCATGGAATGCAGATCTTAATCTTTAGAGAGACCATAATCTGGCCCCTGGAGGCTACGTGTCAAAACCTCTCTATCCCATCTATCCCATTCGGCCCTCAAATGGCAGAGGTCTGTTGTTCTAGTGGCTGTAAGGTTGGGTGAGTGTGTGTGAGTGGCTGTATCAGTGACTGTTGTGGCTGGGTGAGTGGTTCTATGGGTAGATGAGTGTTTGTGTGAGTGGCTGCATGAGTGAGTGTGTGTGTCAGTAGTTGTATGGGTCTGTAAATGGGTATGTGAGTGGGTGTGTGAGTGGGTGTATAAGAGATTGTATGGGAGTAGGAGAGTGCCTCTTTTTGACATGGTTAGCACCCACTTTTTGGTTGATGCCTGATGTGATTTCGAACTGTAAGTGCACTGGGTCTCTGTTAACCAGGTTCCCAGTGCCATATCTCTTTCCCAAAACTGTACCACGATTGGCACAACTTCAGCCACCCCTGCAGGTCCCTAGTAAATGGTACCGCTGGTACCTAGGACTTGGGTATTGCAGAGGGTCCACTGGGGCTGCAGCACAAATTGTGCCACCCCAAGGACCCCTCATCAAGACCATGCAGACTGCCATTGCAGGCGGCGTGTCTTGGTGCAGAGAAAACCGAAGAGTCGACATGGCATACAGCCCTGTGTGCCATGCCCTCATATACTGCATGAGATATAGGTAAGTCACCCCTACTGGGGGCCTTACAGCCCTAAGGCATAGCACACTATAACCCATGTGTGGACATATCTGCATGAGCAGATATGACCCTGCAATATCTGAGCCATTTTTAGATATTATAAGTGCACAGGGAGGCCATAACGAGTACATGAGTTGGATACTTGTCATTACGAGTTTCCTAGCCCCATGATGGCTTCACTATATCCTAAGATGTTAGAATCCCAACATTTTGTCTTAATAAATCCTCACTGATGCCAGTGTTGGATGTAGTAATGAATGCACACAGGAGACCCTTTATAGGGTCTCCTGAAAACCTACCAAACACTGGTGTGGTCTCTGACTAGTCATTGCCATCATACTGCCACCAGACATGTTTCTGACCTCATGGGGTGAGAGCCTGCACTCTCAGAGGCTTGAAACAAAGCCTGCTCTGGGCAGAGGTGCTTCACACCTCCTCCAGGCTGGAATGGTGTTACAGAATGGGAAGCTTCAAAGGAGGTGCCTCCTTTGAAGTACAACCCAGGCTTCCCCAGATAATGGGGTATGCCAACCCCCTGTCCTGCTCCACATTTGGCAGGAGGACAGGCGGGAATATTAGTTGAGGAGGATTGTCCACATTCAGCCAGCACCACCCCTAAGGTGTGGCAGGCAATGTAGACACTACTTTTAAAAATCCATCATCTTGAGATGGTGGGAAAATAACCCATCATGGCTATGGTAGTGCCCTTTCCCACAGGAAGTGTTCACTTAGAGGGTGTAGACACTCTAAAGGTAGGTAGCCCATTGGCTACTACCTGTCTCCCCTTTAACACCCCTAAATTCAGTATTTAGGTGGCATGCCTGGGCCTTGAACCATAGATTCAATGGACACAAAGAAAAACGGACCAAGATGAGCTGCTGCCTGAGAACTGAAACCCTGCTGCTGAGAAATTGGAGCCAAACCCTCTCTGCTGCCTGAACGACTATACAATAGTGGTGTGCTGCCTTGCCTTGCCACTGTGAGAACTCCAAGAACCCCCATTGCACCTCCAGTCTTTGACAAATTGCCAAAAAACCTCACTTGGAGCAAAGGCTCTGCTTCCCTGCGACTGCAGGCCCCGAACCGCAGACTCCGGACTTACCGACTTGCTGCTCCTCGGCAACTCAGACGCAGCACACAGACCAAAAGTGGAACGCCAACTACTTTAAAAACCATGACTGACACTCCAGGGACCCCCCAGAGCTCAACCTGGGCCCCTATGCACAACTGAGAGTGACCTAACTCAAAGAAGTGTGCAAAGCATTGAAACTTGCCATGGGTCCTAAACCCACAAAAGCCTATCTTAAGCAGTTGCTGGCAGAAAATGACAAGGTCCTCGCAAGTAGAACTTCCCCCACTGTGTAAGAGGAGGAAGACTCTGACTCCATCATTACCCCCTCAGATAGCAATACCATGGGGAGTGCCCCAGTAGTGTCTCAAATGAGGTAGTTTCTGAAGATACAGATCTTCAAAAACGGTCCAAGAGGATAACCTTAGAGGCTAAACTCTTGTCCATAGAAAAAGAAAGAGCTGTGATGGGCCTAGGACCCTTCTCCCGTAACAGCAAAATAATAAATAGGGAACAGGTAGACTCTTTTGACTCTAAAATCCTCAAAGGGATTGCGCCTAAATTCTTTGAGGGTGATGATATCATTAAGGGGTTCGTTGCATTTGAGAGAGTCTGTCTTGGAAGATGGATCGACAGAAGCTGTGGAGTGCTATCCTGTGGGAAATGTTCTCAAGGAGGTGCAGGGATAGACTCCTGATAGTCAATGAGAAAGATGCTACATACTATGATCTCATGAAAGGTACCCTGATTGAGGGCTTTGGATTTAATACTGAGGAGTATAGAATCCGATTCAGGGAGGCTCAAAAAACACAGTCAGACCTGGGTAGATTTTGTAGACTACTTAGTGAAAACACTAGGAGGTTGGTTAGATGGTAACAATGTACATGACTTTCAAGAGTTGTATAATTTGTAATGAAGGAGCACATTTTAATTGTCAGCAAGAGAAACTACATCAATTCCTGGTCCACTTTCTCCTCAAGAATTAGGGACGAAGGCAGACCACCGGGTCAAGGCAAGGGTGACCAAAACTACCACTGGCGGCGGAGACCAAAAGAAAGAGGCCAAAAAGCCCCCACAAGGGAAAGAGGGTAATCCTAAAAAAAGGGTCTTCTTCAGACCGCCAAAACTCTTCTTAGGAGGGTGGGCCCAGAGACTCTTAACAGCCAAAGGATGGGTACCAGGGGAAGAACTGGGATCCCAAGAAGGCTTGGTGCCATGACTGTAGGTCATTGGGGCACCCAACTGGAGAACCTATCTGTAAAAACAAGAAAAATGTCTCTAGCCAACCTGCAGTAAATACAGTTGCTAATGTTCAGATGGTATCCCCGGTGTGGTCTGACCATGTCAGTGACCCCACTGAGGCAACTCTAGTCTTCGAGGGAGGGGTAGACATATCCTGTGCTGCCTGGCCCCCTAATATGCACAAATGCAGGCAGTACCCCTAGATTAATAGAACTAGAATAGAGGCCTTGAAAGATACTGGTCCTAGTATCACCATGGTGACACAGCAACAGGTTCACTCAGAACAGTACCTGATTGGAAGGACCTATCCAGTCACCAGTGCTGACAATGTCACAAAGAGCCATCCCAGGGCTATAGTATCTTTTGACTGGGGGGAGTAGTTGGACAAAAGGGAGTGGTCATGTCCCCAACCATCCCTGTAGACTGTCTGCTTTGAAATGATTTGGAGACTTCCCCTTGGGCTGAAGTCGAATTGAGGACCCATGAAAGAATGCTAGGGCTTCCAGAATGGGGTTTTGTCAAAACAAGAGCACAGAGTGTAGAGCTCAGAGTAAAAAGGAGGTGCTGGATCCTGAAAGAGTGGACCAGCTCTCCAAGAGAAAAGATTCCAAGTCGGAACCCCTCTTCTCAGGACAAGGACTTGTTACCCGCAGAGAGAACTGAGCGCGAGGAGCTTGGGCCTTACACCGCAGACCTCTTGGGCCCAGGGGGACACTCTAGGAAGGATCTTTGCCAGGGATAAGAAACATGTCCCACTCTTGAAAGCCTGAGGCAGCAAGCTGCTGCACAGGAAAAGGGTGATATCATTGGCACCCGCAGGGTCTATTGGGAGGATGGGCTCCTATACACTGAGGCCAGAGATCCCAAACCTGGTGAAACCAGGAGAGTGGTATTACCTCAGAAGTTTAGAGATTTTCTCCTCATTTTGGCCCATGATATCACCCTAGTTGGGCACCTTGATGAGGATAAAACATGGAGTAGATTGGCCAATCACTTCTAGTGGCCAGAGATGTCCCAGAAGGTGAAAGACTTTGGTCAGTCGTGTGTCTCCTGCCAAGCCAGTGTTAAGGCAGGAGGCCACCTGAAGGCCCCCTTAATTCAACTTCCAGTGGTTGGGGCATCCTTTGAAGGTGTAGGGGTCGACATTGTTGGCCCCCTAGACCCTCAAACAGCCTCAGGGAACAGATTTATTCTGGTGGTAGTGGATCACGCCACCAGGTATCCGTAGGACCACTACTGCTCCAGCTGTGGCCAAGGCCCTCCTTTGCATCTTTACCAGGGTTGGTTTTCCTAAGGAGGTAGTATCAGACAGAGAAACAAACGTTATGTCTCCATACTTAAAACACTTGTGGGAGCAGTGTGGAGTGACATATTAGTTCACTACCCCCTACCACTCACAAAACAATGGCCTGGTTGAAAGATTTAACCAAACATTGAAAGGCATGATTGGTGGACTCCCTGAAAAACTCAGAAGGAGATCGGATGTTTTACTTCCATGCCTGCTTTTCACCTACAGGGAAGCTCCACAGAAGAAAGTGGGGTTCTCCCCTTTTAAACTTTTGTTTGGGCATCCTGTTAGGTGTCCTATGAGTCTTGTGAAGGATGGATGGGTAAAACCCTCAAAGAGCCAAAACAAGACACAGTGGATTATGTGCTTGGCCTTCATTCTAGGATGGCTGACTACATGGATAAAGCAAGCCAAAACCTTCAGGCCAGCCACAAGATTCAAAAGCAATGGTATGACCAAAAGACTGCGATGGTTGAGTTGAAACCTGAGCAGAAGGTATGGGTATTGAAACCTGTGGCCCCTGGGGCCCTCCAAGACAAGTGGAGTGGGCCCTACCCTGTCCTTAAAAGAAAAGGGGAGGTCACCTATCTGGTGGACCTTGGTAGTTGCAAATATCCCAGAAGGGTTATGCATGTCAACCGCCTGAAGCTCAAATATGACAGAGCTGATGTGACCATGCTCACTAACCAACAGCAGGCTGATTGCAGGCAAGTCCTCAATCAGTATGCTAAGCTCTTCTCTCTCACCCCTGGTCAGACTAGCTGGTGTACCAATGATGTGGACACTAGTGACAGCCTCCCTGGCAAAAACAAAATGTACAGGCAGTCTGATCATGTCAGAGAGAGCATCCAAGCTGAAGTAAGAAAGATTCTGGGATTAGTTCTCATTGAACCCTCAGAGAGCCCCTGGGCCAGTCCAGTTGCCTTAGTCCCCAAACCTCACTCCAAGGATAAAAAGAAAGAAATTATGTTTTATGTGGACTATAGGGGGTCTCAACGCTACTACAAAGACGGATGCACATTCAATTCCTAGAGCAGACAAATTGATTTAGAGGTTAGGGGTAGCCAAGTATCTGAGTACCTTTGATCTCACATCAGGGTACTGGCAGATAGGTCAGACCCCCTGGAGCAAAAGAAAAATCTGCATTCTCCACTTCTAATGCACGCATCCAGTTTACTGTGATGGCCTTTGGCATAAACAAATGACCCTGCCATGTTCCAGAGTTTGGGGAATAAAGTCCCTGCTGGATTGGAATCCTTTTGTGTAGCTTATCTAGATGATATTGCTGTCTACAGCTCCAACTGGCAGGATCACCCGATCCACCTTGAGAAGGTCCTTGAAGCTCTGAGAAGTGCACGCCTCACTACCAAGGCAAGCAAGGGCCAGATAGGGCAGGGAAGGGTTGTATACTTGGGCCACCTGGGAGGTTGAGGCCAAGTTCAGCCACTCCAACCCAAGATCCAGACAATCCTGAACTGGTAGGCTCCAAAAACCCAGACCCAAGTCAGATCATTCCTTGGCTTGAATGGGTATTACAGGAGGTTTGTGAAGAATTATGGGTCCATGGTGACCCGAAGATGCCCAAGAAAGTAAACTGGACAGTGATCTGTCTAAAGGCTTTTGACATTCTGGAGGATGCAACGTGCTCTGCCCCAGTCCTGAAAGCTCCAGATTACTCCAAGTAGTTCATTGTGCATAGACGGATGCCTCTGAACATGGGATAGGTACAGTCCTATCCCAAATTAATGATGAGTGACATGACCATCCTGCTGCTTTCTTAAGCAGGAGACTACTCCCCAGAGAGCAACATTGGAGTGTCGTAGAGCGGGAAGCCTTTTCTGTGGTATGGGCCCTGAAGAAGTTGAGGCCATACCTGTGTGGCACTCACTTCCTAGTTCAGACATACCATAGCAAAATCGTTAAGCAACACGTCAAGGGTTGCTTTTATGCATTCCAGGTTGGCGTGGATGGTATTTTACCAATCCAAAGCTGTAATACTGTGCCTCAAGTGGTAAAAGGCTTTTGTCATTTTATAGCTCGGCATAGATAGCATCTTGCTAATCCTATGCTCAAATAATTTGCTGTATGAGTGGCAAAAGGATTTGTCTCTTTATAGCTCGGCGTGGATGGCACTGTGCTAATGGTAAGCTTAAAAACTTTACTAGAAAAACAGACATTTGAGGTGAGCAGATTCGGTGTTGCTGGTGTTGCATGGTGCTCAATATAGGAGCTGCTCTCCACCTAAATTTGGGAACTACCCAGAGTTCTCTGCTTCCTATTTTGCATACACACACACACATATATGTATATATATAAAATCTTTTCATTGTGATGTTTTATTTAGAACATGAGGCTATCGAGACAACTAAAGCATTATAAAACAGTCTGTAGGCCAAATCTAAAAAAGTCATCAAAAATTGGAAACATTATGCAATGTACTGCCCACCTATCACTTCTGCTCCTCTTTGATTATTTTTTATATGTTGAAGGATAGCATTCTTCTTTTTATCTGCTCTACTGGTGCTTTTAGCCTACCTTCTTTAATCATCGATATTCCATTTGTCACACCGAAGACTTGTAGATCTGCAACAATTTTGTCATCTAAATTTCTTTTTGAATTTCTTGTTTAGGTGCTCTTTGTTATGCAGATCTTGGAACAACTATCAAAAAGTCCGGGGGGCATTATATCTACATCTTGGAAACCCTGGGGCCGCTGCCAGCCTTCCTTAGAGTGTGGCTGGAATTTATCTTGATACGGTAAGGAAAGTATTAGCATCACATGAGTGCGTAACCAATTTTCCAGTTCCAGAGAGGGAGCAGTGCCAACCAAAGAAACGTATGCTGTTGGAGAGACTAGGAAGAATCAATTTCTGATGGGAATGGGTGGAAAACAGCACCAGTTTTTGGGTTTAATAGGAATCTAGCTTCCTGAATCCATTCTACCTTTTCCGTGCTTTTGTACTAGACTCTACACATTTGCAGAAATCCACCTACACTCATCATCACCATTTCTGCGCTTTGATGAAGCAGACTGCTCATTCTTCTTCATATCACAATGTACACTTTCGGAAATATTTGCCAGAGCTCTGTTCTGTTTTTCTCATTCTTTCCCAGGCTGCGCGGAGAACTAACTTCCTAATCCCTGCAGCAAACAAGATGTCTTCTCTCCTCACCCTGCTTAAATACTTTTCTTCAGCATGGTTCCCTCTTCAGGAAAATACATTTGTGATATAGCCTTTTCATTCAAACCTGTTCCTCTGATAAAACGCCATGTTAGCTAATTTCCTTGACCACAAGTGCTCTACGCCTCTTTTGGTGAACTTTCAGACAGGTATCTTATTTGACCAAAGAACAATGCACACATGACCTTGGCCCCAACAGGCTCAGTGTTTTATTCATCTTATTCCTTTTCCTCAATAGGGATTTCCTCTGCAAAAAATATGAACAGCCATATGACTAAAGGGCAACTGAACGAACAGACTAATGGCAAAATGTGTTTGAAATTATACTGTAACTTTTTGTGACTTGTCTTGTATTTTGCAATAGGTCACAATTCAGACTTTCTAGTCACAGTGGTGTAGAGAACGACCTCTCTAATTAATATTAATTAGGCATGTCACTATTTGTAATCTTCTGTGATTGGTTATAAACACGGGCTCGTGGCCTGCCAGGAACAGCTGGCCACCCCTGAGTGTGCATTAGTAGATGGGAAACATTTTCATTTGGCTTATGTTCCTAAAAGAAGCCAATGCTATATTACAAAATGTTTTCCTTTGACCACTGCTTGCTCCCCACAAGGCTGCACAACCCGATTCACAAAGGGAAACGGGTCCAAAGTGATACCTTCCCTTTTGTACTTCAGTAATCACCGTCTTCCAGTTGTCAACAACTGATCGATGGCTTGCAGCTGTGATATCAGTTGCAAACCATTTTTGGAACATTGGAATGTTGGGAGCTTCATTGAAAAAAATGGAGTGCTCTGGGCTTCTAATGGCCGGTAGAAGACCGGAGCTCCAACATTCCAATGTTTGTTAACAGCTTTCAGATTTCAATCCCTTCGGGCTCTGTGAGGCCTTTGTTTTACAAAATAAAACATTCTGCCCACTAGGGGCGGAATGCTCTAATAGCCTTACAGCCCTCCGTAGCGGAATGTTGAGATCGCTATTGAAGACAATGGAGCAGACAAGGCTTATATAAACTGGTAGAGACCCGCTGTTCTCAGAATTTTAATGCCCTAATGTCCTCTGCCTTTCTCTGTACCCTGCCTCTCCAAAATATATGGATTGGGCAGGGGAAAAGCAGATGCTGTGCAGCAGGACACATGGAGTCTTCACCCTTCCCTCCTCCTGTAGCTCAATGTCACTGGGGCTTCAGAAAGAGGAAGGGGGGAATGCAGCTCAGCTCCTGGGTCTCCCTGTCTTGGCTGATCTTTGAAAAAGCAGTTTATCTGAGTCAGGGAGACGCAGGGGCTAATTTCTGTCAGCCTGCTTTCATAGCTCTTCCTGTGAATGATCAACAGTTATCAGCCGTGGCCCCACACACAGTTGTTTATACTTGAACATTCACAGCAAGAGCAGTGAGACAAAGGCATCGGAGCCAAGGGGCATTTCAAACCCTTCATGGGATGGAATTTTCTAATAGCTTTATAACCTGCTGTAACTGGACTATACCAGGCACTAAAGGTCCACTCACTTGTTAAAGGCCCTCACCTTCGACTCAGGCCTTTAACACTGGGGTGGGCCTTTCATAACTGATAGAGCCTGCTACAGAATGCAAAAGTCTACAATACATACCATTGCAACTCATAGTTAGGAGAGGATGCCCCTTTTACACCCCCTACCAATTCTAATTCTGAAAGGTCGCAAAACCAATTATGCGAGTTGGTAAGGCTTTTCCAACTTGTTACTGCGTTACGTACATTGCAAATGCAAACGTCTTATGCTCAAACCATTTGGTTTTGTGAATTGCAGGGTTTGCATATGCAAAAGTGTTTATTACATTGGGCCCTAATTTTCTAACAACTGTGTAATACTTAAATTTTTCTTACGACCAACCACACTTCTACAGTACAATTTATTTGAGTTGTAGCTCTCTCATGCCCATCTCTTATGGCAGAAATGATCCGAAACATGGTGCTCTAGTTGTATTAAGGTAGCTCTGCCTTAATACAGTATTTGATCTCATTTGAGCAACATGACTTGAATTTCCTTGCCTTTAAAAATACAGTGTCCATTGCACCACACTTCAGGCAGTAATTTGATTGTAGGTTCAATTCGAGTAAACAATTACTTTATTATAAATAAAGTTCAAATTGAAAAATAAATTCCCCCTAGTGTAAAAAAAAATATTTTTATGGATTAATAATTAAAAATAGTGTATATAATTATCTAAAATTAATTTACTTATAGTTAATATAATATATTGTTACATTATTTTTAAATGCAAAAAGGTATTAAAATATGTTATAATTAAATACAATTATGTACTAGTTTTTATTTTTAACATTAAATAATATTTACTTATAATTTTAGATAATTTAAATAATCTTACTTAACATTTTCTCCTCATTATTCCTATATTTTAAGTCCCTACCGCAATTGATTTCTATGGGAGGGTGTTGCAGTACCAGTAGTTGGCAATGTGTGGTGCTGCTCTTACATTAGCTTTGAGCTGGAGTAATTTACTACTGTTTACGGTCCCCTTTTGGCTGTAAAAACTTCAGAAGTGCAGTTTTTGAATTGTGTACACTTCCCACCCCAAACCTCTCCGTAAACACTCCTTACTCCTTTCTAATGCCCTCTCGTTTGATAGTAAGTATTCCCAATTTTCCCGCCACTCTTCTCTGGCCCTCCCACATTTTCTACTAAAATGAATTATTATGTAAGCGAAGACTCCAAAGTTGGGATGGAGATCTCTGTGCAGTAAAAGAGAGGAGTAGCGGAGGTGTAAATTCTGCATAAAGGTTTGTGAATAGCATTTTGTAGAATGTTTGTAGTCCTATTGTAGTACTACAAAATGCAGTTCATGGGCCCCCTTATCCTTTGCTGTGTCCCAAATAAAGGATCAGTAGAGGAGAAAACAAAAGTTGATCTGTGACATTTTTTGGCTTCTTTCAGACCTGCAAGTGCTGCTGTTGTGTCATTGGCTTTTGGACGTTACGTAATCGAACCTCTTTTTACCCCCTGCCATGCACCTATCTTGGCTGTAAAACTCATCACTGCTGTAGGAGTCTGTAAGTATGTCTGTAGACGTGTGTGTGTGTGTGTGTGAGTGTGTGTGTGTGTGTGTTTGTGTGCATAACATTACACACACTTAACACTGGTGTTACAGCTGGTCTAGCTAAGTATACCAGATCACTACAAATTATAGGTAGCCATTAAGTGAGGGCAAAGTTAATTAGGTCACCCTTTAACTTGAGCCAATTTGGCACACTTTGCGATTGGCTCAGTTCGCAAAGGTTGAAGAGTTTACCAACATCCCTAACTCGCTTGCATTAGTAATATGCTACCATTTCCTGACAATGACAGCTGCTGTGGTTAAGGACAACACTAAACCATATAAAAAAGTGAGGGATGGAACGCTTGAATTAATCTCAGCCTCGGGTAATTACTCAGGCCGTATCCTAGTTCTTTGTTATTTTGCACTCCTTGCCACCTCAGTTTTGACCAAACTATATGCTAATCAGTATTGATCCTGTTCCAATGGGAATAGTCCAGCCCGAACTACCAGGCCAGATCCTCCCAGAACCAAAACATAAGCAACCCAGGACAGGTTTTTGCCAGGTATAGCTTGGTTTCAGTGGCCTAGTGTGCACATGGCCCCCATCTGGGCATACCCGTCCCACTTAAGTATACAAAAAGTGATAGATGGAATGCTTGCACTAATCTCAACCACTGGTAATTACTTGGGTCACAAGCCAGTCCATTTTATTTTTCACACCAAGCCACCTCAGTTTGGTCCCAGCCATATACAAATCAGCCTTGACCCTGCTCCAATGGAAACAGTCCAGCCCAAACTGCCTTTCCAGGTGGTGAATGCCAGTAACAGGACCAACACTGTGTGAGTCTTTGATTTTAACTGGATATCCTTGTCTAAGTTGGGATGGCTCCTAAATGTATGGTGGATGACATGGCCTTTAGGTGTAAAGTGGTTAGCTCTTGCTGAAGAGAGCAACAGCCTCTAAACATGGAGCTCATGCACAACTGATTGTATTGTATTTATTTATCTGGAATATGCATATGAAGCATGAGAATGGTGCAGCCTTGAACATTGGGTGGAAGGCACGGAATTGAGGGATGGAAGAAGTGAAGGTCAACGATTCTGAGAGGATGGCGATATGGTATCTCAGTACTGAAGACACTGGGACGACAATCATGTTAGACTAGCAGGTAAAGCCAAAGCTGGATATAGTTTCACTATTGTGGGAGCCAAAGATTGGACACCCTAAAATGTACCTTATTTTGTTTTCCCCCAGTTTACTGAATTGGAGGCGGTGTTAACCCTCAATTTTTATGAGGCAGTGTGTCCCTGCATTTAATCCAGAACATCAAATTAGCAGAGTAAAAATAGTTCAATAAGTAATGAGGTCCACTCAATAACCGAGTTCTAGATCGATGAAAAGTTAAAGTGTCTTACTACAAAAATTCAAAGCAGTACAGAGTCAATGCCATAAAGGCTCTCAAATGCAAATTTATTCTGAGTATGTTAAATCGGGAAATATTCTAAGTCACAATAAGCAACAAAATCAGAATTTGGGAAGAATCTATAGTAGAAGAGGAACGTCTTCTGGCTAACCCCCAAAATCAAGGGTTTCCTGTACACAAATCTTGCATAGCAAATTAATAATTTTGCAAAATCATCATGCTGTGAGCAAAAGTAGCATTTCTTTAGCAAATCAGAGCACACGACTAATACTCTTCTTTATCTTACCACATAAGCATCACCACAATTCTAAAAAAATTATTCAACACCCTCTGTGCTAATGTCATCCGGAAATGTTTAAACAAATATGAAATATTAGACAATAAGACATTCTATTAGTAAATTCTTCCAGTGAAGAAACAAATGAGATAGATATGTGTTGCAATCTTATAGTTGCACCATACAAAGTTCCTTGTGAGCAAAACAATTCAGCAATTAAATAAACTAATATGACCTCAATTTTAACTGTGCTGCGAAGCCTGTGGGGTGAAGATGTAGGTAGGGAGGAAAACACAAGAGTGAGTGATAGATATGTCTTCCATTTTGTCTAAAATGGCTGCTAACAGGGGAATGTGGCATAAATAAAACATATTAATAAATGCACTTCTACACATCAAATGAATTTTGTTTCAATTGCGATTGGTAATTTAGTCTGTATATGTAAAATCACGTGTAAAAGGATTATTTATCATCATTTTTAATGTACAAAATATAAACTCTGAAAAACCATTCCACAAATCTGTGTTCGGATTATTTTATAATCACTAACAAAAATGAATAAACTCTCTCTTTTTTTTTTAGTTTAAAAGAGCTTTATTTAAATAAGTAAGAACAGAGGGTACCGCATTACAACAACAAATGTAGGAAAACTACAAAAATAGTATACAATGTATAAAACCATAATATAATAGAAACTTGATATAATTACTATTCTAACAAAAACTAAAAACTAGGAGCAATAATACATGAATAAGTACCTTAGCGACTTAGCATTTTACAGTTTATAAATAAAGAGAGAAAAGAAAAAGAGAGGGAAAAAAGAAAGAAAGAAAAAGCAACATCTGTACCAAATATATTTAGTAGAAAAATGCAATAATAGGCACTATACAATTTCAAATAGCTAAATGATAAAACTAAATAATTTCGTAATATGAACAATATGAAAAAGAATAATTCTCAATACTCATGGAGGCTGAAAAACAAAAGTACTGACTTTGTTACTAATTACAGGTGAGGATAAATAATTAGTGAGTGGAGACCAAAAGGCTTCCTTTCGAAGAAGCTAATGTGAAGTAGTGACAGAAGCTCTGTCCAGCCTATGATGATAACAGAGGAGGTTCCACCAGCCAGAAAAGGTAGCCTTAGTATCATCTTTCCAATTAGAGGTAATAACTTGTAAGCCAATGGCAAGTAACAAATCCACAAAAGTTCCCAACTTGTGTGCACCAATCCAATTCGCAGAATTACTACCCAGAAATATGGATTAGATCTCAAAAGGAAAATTGATAGAGCAAATGGAGGAGATTGATTTGCAAACCTGTGTCCAGAAAGAGGTAATGTTGGGACAAAGAAAAAAGGAATGCAAATATGTACCAGGAGTGTTTGTGCAGGTCCAGCAATTAGGGGATATATCAGGACTATATTTGGAGATGGATAAGGGGGTTAAAAACAACTTCTGATAGAAGTAATATAACGTTTGAGTAGTGCTAGCATTACATGAGGTGCGTTGTACTCTTAACCAGATAGAGTTCCAAATACGAACAGAAAAGGTGCGATGTAATTCTGTAGGAAGCTGGCTCTGTATATACTATACCAAAGTGAGGTATAGTGTGCACAGAGTCCAGTGGAACCCCAAAGGTAGGCAGAGGTAAAGTTAGATAGAACCTTACTCTCTATTTGTGGTAGTGTGGTCGAGCAGTAAGGCAGTATCAGAGGACAGTGTTAAGCATTTGTTGTACACACTCAGTCAGCAAATGAATTCACACACTCAAAGACTGAACTTCAGACCAATTATTTTTGTATAAAAATATTCTTTTAGTTATTTTATTTCTAGAACCAAGCAAGCCTGGCACAGGTAAGCAATAAATACTTTACAGTAGTAAATGCTGATTGTAAAACAGTTCAATTGCAATTGTAAATGTACTATGGTTTGACTTACAGTATTGTTTCAGAGAAATGCAATCACTTGTAAATACAGTACCTAGACTTGAATGGGATTTTCAGTAAAATAGCAGGTAAGTTACTTTTGGATTACTTTTTCTTACTCAGTGCTGTATGCCTAGATGCAGCACTGGGACATTTCCTGTAAACAGGTGAGTAAAAGCGTTTTTGTTAAATCGTACAATTTTAAAGAATTTCTTTAGGTTTCAAAACTCCACACGTAGACACTTTTTCAGGAGAAAGTGTCAATGTTATCCTATAGAGGAAAATATGGTTATCGGTTTTTAGGTAAGTATTCAGTAGTGGGAGTTGAGGTTCTGGGGGTAGACTCAGGGGTCCCCCAGGGTCAGTGATGCACTCTTGTTACACCCTCAGCGGCACTAGGGCGGCCGGGGGCAGAGTGTTGAGGCCCACTGTTATCTAATGGGGGATAGGAGGCCTTCAGTTGGTGGCTGCTGGCAAGCAGGCCACTGGGTTGTGGGAGCAAAGCTCCTGGACTTTAGCTCAGGGCAAATGGGGAAACAAATTAGCACCAAAGGTACACCATCTGCGGCACTAGGGCGGCCGGGTGCAGGGTGCTGTTTCGACGTCGGCTGCCCTGTTGTTTCCAATGGAGAGCCTCCGGTTTGTAAAAGCACTGCAGGCAGGGAGACGAAGGACTTCTGGGTGCGACCACCACTTCGAGAGGTCGTTGGGAAGTTAGGGGTTGGTTAGGCACCGTTGGTTTGGGCACACAAGGCCGTGGGGCATCGGGTGCAGGGGTGCCTTTCGGGGTCGGATCTTCTTACGAGCTCCGGGTCGCGGTTAGGGGGGCCTTCTGGATTTAGACTGCAGGCGTCGGCTGGAGGCTTGAGGCAGGTCAGGGGTTGCCGGATCTTGGTTCAGGATCGCCGGGGTGACCTCCTCGTGGTGTTTGCCCACTCGAGCTCGGGCCGTGGACGGTGGGTGCAGACTGGGGCAGGTTCGCGGTCTCCGGCTGCTGCCAGAGGTTGCAGTTGAACAAATCCGGTGTTCACGGGAGAAGCAGTCTTTGGAAGTGAAGGCAGGCAGGTCCTCTGGGGTTTTTGAGGTTGCTGGCTGCAGGACACACCGGGATTTCGCAGGAGCAGGTTCGAGGGGGAGACAGGCTGGTGGGGCTGGGGCCAAGTCAGTGGGCGTCTTCCTCTTGTTAGCTGAAGCACGGCTGTTCGGTCCTTCTTCTTCTTTTCTTCTTGTTTCTTGGCTGGATCTGAGGAAGCAAGGTTCAGGGGTGACCCTAAATACTAGATTTAGGGGCTTTACAGGTAGGTAAAAGGCAGGGACCAATGGGTCCCTTCCTGGGGTGGGTACACTCCCTATTATGCCACCCTCCAGTGGGAGGGGGCATGTGCCTGTCCCTGGTTGGCTGAGTCACCTCATCTTCAAGATGGCGTGGACTGAGAGTTGTGCTTCACCTCGCCTCCCCACCTGAGGGTGGAGTTGGCAGAGGTGGGCACACCTCTCTTCCTCTCTTGTTTTCCAGCCGGTTCTCCCGCCCGAAGTGGGGGTCAGAACCAGTGGGGACCAGTTGCTGAAAGCAGCAAGTGGCCTGGGGAAGCTCACAAAGGCGGCAAGCCTTTGAAGCTTCCCCTTCGTGAACCCTGCCCATCCTGGGGGAGGAGGCTTGGCACCTCGTCCCAGGATGTGCATTGTTTCAGGCCCCAGAGAGCAGCAGGCTCTCGACCCAGGGGTCCAGAAACATGTCTGGTGGTGGCAGCCGAAAGCAGCCACTCAGCCTGGACACTAGAGGTGGGTTAGTTTTCAGGGGGCATCTCTAATATGCCCTCTGTTGTGCATTTTCCATTAAATCCCACACTGGCATCAGTGTGGGTTTAATGTGCTGAGAAGTTTGATACCAAACTTCTCAGTTTTTAGTGTAGCCATTATGGTGCTGTGGAGTTCGTAATGACAAACTCCCAGCACCATATACTCTTAATGGCAGCACTGTACTTACAATGTCTAAGAATGGACTTAGACACTGTAGGGGTACAGGGCTCATGCACCTGTACCCTCACCACTGGTATAGTGCACCCAGCTAGAGGGGTGGCTGACCTATGCCAGGGCAGTGGGTTGTAGGCATGGCACACAGAGATGGGTGCCATGTCGACTCTTCACTTTGTTCTGCACCAAAACACGCAGCCTGCAAAGGCAGTGTGTGAGTGTAGTGGTACAGGACCTCGAAGGGTGGCACAATAAGTGCTGCAGCCCTTAGGGGTCTTCTCTGGTCAGAGTGCCCTGGGTACTTGTGGTACCATTTACCAGGGGCTGACCTGTGGCCAGAGATGCCAATTGGGTTTAGGCTTCAATGCAGTTTTAGGGAAAGAACAGAGGCCCTGGGTACCTGATTAGCAGGAGCCCAGGGCACACTCAGTCAAAGCACATCAGCAATTCAGAAAAAAGTGGGGGCAACCATGCAGAAAGAGGGCACTTTCTCACACAACTCCCCCCTCCCCCCCAAACGGAAGAGGATGAGACTAACCTTTCCCTAGAGAGTCTTCATTTTATAAGTGACAGAACCTGGAAAGTCCATCTGCATTGGCATGGGCAGTCCCAGGTCTGTGTTCTACTACAAAGTCCATTCCCTGTAGGGAAATAGACCACCTCAACAGTTTAGGGTTTTCACCTTTCAACTGCATTAGCCATCTGAGACGTCTGTGATCAGTTTGAACTAGTAAGTGAGTATCAAACAAGTATGGTCTCAGCTTCTTCAGGGACCAAACCACAGCAAAGGCCTCCCTCTCAATGGCACTCCAATGCTGCTCCCTGGGGAGAAGCCTTCTGCTTATAAAAGCAACAGGTTGGTCTTGGCCTTTATCATTGGTCTGGGATAGGACCGCTCCTATCCCTAGCTCAGAGGCATCAGACTGCACAATGAACTGCTTGGCATAGTCTGGAGCTTTGAGAATTGGTGCTGAGCACATAGCCTCTTTCAACTAACTGTCCAGTTTACCTTTTTGGGCATCTTCTTGGAGGTGAGTACTGTGAGGGGAGCCACAATGGACTCATATCCCTTCACAAACCTCCTGTAGTACCCAGTCAAGCCAAGGAATGCCCTGACTTGGGTCTGGGTTGTTGGAGCTGCCCAGTCCAGGATGGCCTGGATCTTGGGCTATAAGGGTTGTACCTGGCCTCCACCAACAAGGTGGCCCAAGTACACCACAGTTCCCTGCCCTATCTGGCATTTGGATGCCTTGATAGTTAGGCCTGCAGTTTGCAGGGCATTTAAAACCTTCCCAAGGTGGATAAGGTGATCCTGCCAGGTGGAGCTAAAGACAGCAATATCATCTAGATAAGCTGCACTAAAAGATTCCAATCCAGCAAGGACTTGATTCACCAACATCTGGAAGGTGGCAGGGGCATTCTTTAAACCAAAGGGCATAACAGTAAACTGATAATGCCCATCAGGTGTGGAGAATGCTGTCTTTTCTTTGCTCCTGGGGCCATGCCAATTTGCCAGTACCCTGCAGTTAAGTCAAAGGTACTTAGAAATGTGGCTGACCCAATTTGTCTATCAACTCATCTGCTCTTGGGATAGGGTGAGCATCTGTCTTGGTGACAGAGTTGAGCCCTCTATAGTCCACACAGAACCTCATTTCTCTCTTTCCACCCTGTGGATGAGGTTTGGGGACTAGAACCACTGGGCTGGCCCAAGGGCTCTCGGAGGGTTCAAAAACCCCTAACTCCAGCATCTTGCTGACTTCAGCTCTGATGCTTTCCTTGACTTGATTAGACTGTCAATAGATTTTGTTTTTGACAGGTGAACTGTCAACAGTGTTCACATCATGGGTACACCAGTTTGTCTGACCAGGGGTCAAGGAAAAGAGATTTGCATACTGCTGCAAGACTTGCTTGCAATCAGCCTGCTGTTGGGCAGAGATGGTGTCTGAAAAGACAACTCCATCCACTGACCCATCTTTTGGGCTGTATGAGAGGAGGTCAGGGAGAGGTTCACTCTCTGTCTCCTGATCCTCATCAGTCACCATCAGCATGGTAATGTCAGCCCTGTCATGAAAGAGCTTTAGGCGGTTCACATGGATAACCCTTTTGGGTGTCCTGCTTGTGCCCAGGTCAACCAAGTAGGTGACCTCACTCTCTTTTTCTAGGATAGGGTAAGGGCCACTTCATCTGTCCTGGAGAGCCCTTGGTGCCACTGGCTCCAAAACCCACACCTTTTGCCCTGGTTGAAATTCTACCAGTGCAGCTTTTTGGTCATACCTGTGCTTCTGAAGCTCCTGGCTGGCCTCACGATTCTTGGATGCCCTTTCCATGTACTCAGCCATTCTGGACCTTAGGCCAAGCACATAGTCCAAAATATATTGTTTGGGTTCTTGGGGAGGCTTCTCCCAACCCTCTTTTACAAGACAGAGTGGTCCCCTCACAGGATGGCCAAACAGAAGTTCAAAGGGGGAAAACCCTACTCCCTTCTGTGACACCTCTCTGTAAGCAAAAAGCAAGCATGGTAAGACGACATCCCATCTCCTTTTGAGTTTTTCAGGGAGCCCCATAATCATGCCTTTCAATGACTTGTTGAATCTCTCAATAAGGCCATTGGTTTGTGGGTGATAGGGTGTAGTAAACTTGTACTGCACTCCACACTCTTTCCACATGTGTTTGAGGTAAGCAGACATGAAGTTGGAACCTCTGTCTGAAACCACCTCCTTAGGAAACCCTACCCTGGTGAAGACACCAATGAGGGCCTTGGCTACTGCAGGAGCTGTAGTAGTCCTAAGGGGAATTGCCTCAGGATACCTAGTGGCATGATCCACTACCACTAGAATGAACTTGTTTCCTGATGCTGTGGGAGGTTCAAGTGGACCTACTATGTCCACACCTACCCTTTCAAAGAGAACCCCAACCACTGGTAGTGGAATTAAGGGGGCCTTTGGGTGGTTACTAAGCCTGGGCATAGTTTGCGTAGTAGCACTTCACGTAGCTACGTGAAGTACATTTTGAACTACACGTAGCTATGAAAATTGCATAGTGCGTAGCTGTGTGCTTGACTGCACTGTACAATAATTGCCAAAGGCATCTTGCACAGTGCAAGTTAAGATAAAATAAATATCTCTGTCTTTATATGCTAAAAATGCATATAGTCATTTCACAAAAGTGAAGACGATAAATTAACAAGCAGTGAGAGAGGTGATGATTTTGGGATCCTTCCTAACCTAGGGAGAGAACCAAGCAGATGCCTTGAAAACAAAAGCACATCTTTTGAACGATTCAGTGGTGGTCCCATCCTCTTAGGACCACCCCAAGCACAGTTATTGGCAAAAATACAATCCCAACCAAAGGCCCTGCAAAGCATTATGGGACGAGATTAGCAGTGGGCAGTGAATATTATAGTATCCAATATCAAAATAATTCTACAAAGAGCTGCAGTTCCACTAGTCGTTACTAGATGTCCCTCACGAGTCAAATGCAAAAGCTTCATGAAAGGGTTTCAATGCTTTTGCATTTGACTCGTGAGGACATCTAGTAACGACTAGTGGAACTGCAGCTTGATGTATTAATAATTTCAATGCTTTTGCATTTGACTCGTGAGGACATCTAGTAACGACTAGTTGAACTGCAGCTCTTTGTAGAATTATTTTGATATTGGACACTATAATATTCACTGCCCACTGCTAATCTCGTCCCATAATGCTTTGCAGGGCCTTTGGTTGGGATTGTATTTTTGCCCATAACTGTGCTTGGGGTGGTCCTAGGAGGAAGGGACCACCACTGAATCGTTCACATGATATGCTTTTTGTGTTCAAGGCATCTGCTTGGTCCTCCCCTAGGTTAGGGGGACCCCAAAATCCTCACCTCTCTCATTGCTTGATATTTTGTTGTCAAAGTTCACTTTTGTAAATTGGTTATATGCATTTTAGCATAGAAAATTGTTTTATCAAAGCATTTGTAGGTGTTTATTATACTGCTGCTACGCTACGTCAATTAGCACAGTTTTTCACTCTGCTACGTGCAATTTGCGTAGTGTGTAGTAGCACAAACTTTGCATGCTCCGTGAGCGTAGCGAAATATTATGCCCAGGGTTAGTGGTTACCTGTCTTGCCAGGTGACACAGGAGCTGACAAACTCCTTCACCTTCTGAGACATCTGGGGCCAGTAAAAGTGGCTAACTAGCCTTTCCCAGGATTTGGTTTGGCCCAGATGCCCAGCTAGAGGGATGTCATGAGCTAAAGTTAGGAGGAATACCCTGTACTTCTGGGGCACTACCACTCTCCTAGTGGCTCAAGGGTTGGGGTCTCTGGCCTCAGTGTACAGTAGTCCCTCTTCCCAATAAACTCTGTGGGTACCACTGACATCTCCCTTTTCCTGTGCAACAGCTTGCTGCCTCAGGCTTTCAAGAGGTGGACAGTTCTGCTGTCCAAGGCACAGCTCTTCCCTAGAGGTCCCCCTGGGCCTAAGAGTTCAACCTGGTAGGGGTCAAGCTCCATGGGCTCAGTTCCCTCTGGGGTGTCCAAGTCCTCTCCCTCAGGAGAGGGGTCCTGATTCTTTTGCTGTACAGAAGCTGGTTCCCCAGTCTTCTTACCTTTCCTCTTGGAAGGTTGGGCCATACTTTCAGGCTCCAACACTTCTTTTTCTCCCTGTTTCTTGCTCTGTGCTCTTGTTTTTACACACACCATCTCAGGGATATCCAGCATTGCTGCATGGGTTTTCAGTTCAACCTCAGCCCATGCTGAGGTTTCCAGGTCATTGCCAAGCAGACATGCAGCTGGTAGCTTTGGAGAGACCACTACCTCTTTCAGGCCAGTAACCTCCCCCCCCCCCCCAGTCTAATGTCACCATAGCCATTGCATGGTTAGTGGTAACACTGTCAGCATTTTTGACTGGGTAAGTTCTCCCAATCAAGTATTGCTCAGGGGAAACCAGTGTATCTCTCACCATAGTGACACTGGCAATTGTATCCCTCAGAGCTTCTATCCCAGTTCCATTAATCCAAGGGTATTGTAAATACTTCTTTAAGTTGGGTGGCCACACAGCTACAGTGGCAAACTCAGCTTCCCCTTTTGAAACTAGAACTGCTTCAGTGTGCAACCCGATTTTCTCTTGGCACACTGTTGATCCCATCTGGAGACTTGCTACACCAGGAGTAGCTGTAGTAGGACTAGGTGGCTTCTTGTTTGGGCAAGCAGCATCTCCAGTTAAGTGTCCCAACTTCTTACAGTTGTTACACCAGGCCTTTAATGGATCAAAGTTCTTTCCCCTGTACCTATTATTGGACTGGGAAGAGTTTTGGGACCCACCCCCCTGTGCAGGTTTTTGGGGCCCTTTTGAAGACTCAGGTTTTTTATCTTGGGGATTCTCACCATCTTTCCCCTAGGGAGGTTTTGTAACCCCTTTCTTTTGGTCACCCTCAGTAGTTGTTTTTATCACCCTTGTCTTGACCCAGTGGTCTGCCTTCTTTCCCAATTCTTTTTTTTTTAACAACACATTTTATTGGTTTTCAATGGTGCCAAAGGAGCAAAGCCAGCAAGCATTATACATGTTACAGGCAGATTGTAGAAATTCTCGGCACCCAATATTAACCCCAACGAGAGTCTGCAAAACATCAGACCATAGCCCCCCACCCCCCACCCCCAACCCCGCACCACACACCCTGTAGTCATCATATAGTAATATTATGTAATCATGCTCCCCGCACCCGCACCACCCCGTAGCATTAAACTGGAGAGTTGCTCACAACTAGTCTGTCAATCGGGTCCCGGGAAACCGGAGGCCCCAAGAGCGATAGGTCAATGCCCCTGTACGTGGCCCAGCCCGCCCATATTTTCCCATACTTTTGCGGACATCCCCGTGCCTGAAACACCGCCACTTCAGCCGACATCTTTCCCAATTCTTGGGGAGAAATTAGACCTAGGTCTATCAAATGCTGATGTAACTTTTCATTAGTTCAATTACTTAAAATATGTTCTTTCATAAACAGATTGTAAAGTCCATTGAAATCATGCACATTGTGTCCAGTTAACCAACCATCTAGTGTTTTAACTGAGTAGTCTACGAAGTCAATTCAGGATTGGATTTGGGTTTTGTGAGCCCCCCTGAATCTAATCCTATATTCCTCAGTTGTGAGTCCAAATCCCTCAATCAGAGTTCTCTTCATGAGGTCATAAGACCCAGCATCTGCCCCAGAAAGGGTCAGGAGTCTGTCTCTGCAGTTACCAGAGAACAGTTCCCAAAGGAGTGCCCCCAGTGTGACTTCTTCACTTTTCTCATTTCACAAGCCCTCTCAAAGGCTGTGAACCATTTTGTGATATCATCACTCTCCTCATATTTAGGGACAATCCCTTTGGGGATTTTAGGATCATAAGATTGCTCTTTATCCGTATTAAGTAAATTGCTGCCTCCATTGATGGGTGCTAGGCCCGTCTCTGCTCTCTCTCTTTCTAGAGCCAGCAACCTGGTCTCTAGATCCAGTCTTTGGTCAACCTTGCTAAAAGGCTGTCCTCCTCATTGAGGCTGTCCTCAATGTCCTCAGTGGTACCCGATCCACCTGTGTGGGATCTAGGTACTGAGAGGTTGATTCTTGGTGTCAGGGCCACTGGGGCCCTTTTCTCCCTAAGAAGTGGGGGAGGTTGATCTACCTGGTCATCCTCACCCTATTCTTCCTCATCTGACTGGTCTTCACCAGTTTCAGATGGGTGGTCCTTAGCATACCCAGCCAACAGCTCCTGGAGCTTTTGTTTGGTGGGATGGGACCCCATGTCTATGTTTTTAATTTTGCATAGGGACCTTACCTCCTTGAAAGACAAGTGAAGGTAAGGGGTGAGGTCAAGCTCCTCACCCATGTCCTCTATGACATTGTGGGTATTTTCACTAACAGCTGGGTTCTGGTTTTGAGACATTGTTACAAAAAACTTCTAACCCCTCTAACCCTAGCTACAGTGACTTTTTATTTTTCTAAAATTCTACAGGGACTTAACCAAGGCCCTAGCAAGACTTTTAGTAATTTTGCAAAAATGCCAATTTGAAAAATCAGAATTCTAAAGACAATTTAAGAGTTCTGTCGTGTGATCAGGTGGTGAAAAATGCAAAGTTGTATATCCCACCGCTGATCCACCAATGTAGGAAGCTGGCTCTGTATATACTATACCAAAATGAGGTATAGTGTGCACAGAGTCCAGTGGAACCCCAAAGGTAGGCAGAGGTAAAGTTAGATAGCACCTCACTCTCTATTTGTGGTAGTGTGGTCGAGCAGTAAGGCAGTATCAGAGGACAGTGTTAAGCATTTGTTGTACACACTCAGTCAGCAAATGAATTCACACACTCAAAGACTGAACTTCAGACCAATTGTTTTTGTATGAAAATATTCTTTTAGTTAACAAGCCTGGCACAGGTAAGTGATAAGTACTTTGCAGTAAATATAAAGTTTGTAACATAGTTTGGATTTTAATTGTAAATGCACTTTGTTTTGACTTACAGTATTGTTTCTGAGAAATGCAATGCTTTGTAAATGCAGTACATATACTTTGTATAGGATTTTCAGTAAGATTACAGGCAAGTTACTTTTGAGATTACTTTTCTTACACAGAGTAGTATACCTGGATACTACTCTGGAACATTTCCTGCAAACAGGTAAGTAAAATCGTTTTTGTTAAATAGTACAATTTTAAAGAATTTCTTTAGGTTTTCAAACTTGACACTTAGAAACTTTTCCAAGAAAAACAGTCAATGTTATCCTATGGAGGAAAATAGTGTTATCGGTTTTAAGGTAAGTATTCTGTAGTGGGAGTTGCACTCTTGTTACACCCTCAGCGGCACCAGGGCGGCCGGGTGCAGAGTGCTGAGGCCCAATGTTATCCAATGGGGGATAAGGGGCCTCTGGTTGGTGGCTGCTGACGAGCAGGCCCCTTGGTTTGGGAGCAAAGCTCCTAGACTTTAGCTCAGGGCAAGTGGGGAAACAAAGTAGCACCAAAGGTGCACCCTCAGCGGCACTAGGGTGGCCGGGTGCAGGGTGCTATTTCGAAGTCGGGCGCCCTGTTGTTTGTAATGGGGAACCTCCGGTTTACAAAGGCACTGCAGGCTTGGGGACGAAGGTCTTCTGGGTGCGACCACCACTTCGAGAGGTAAGTTGGGAAGTTGGGGGTTAGTTAGGCACCGTCGGTTTGGCCACCCAAGGCCGTGGGGCGTCGGGTGCAGGTGTGCCTTTTAGGGTCGGATCTTCTTACCAGCTCCTGGTCGCGGTTGGGGGGACCTTCCGGATTTAGGCTGCAGGCGTCGGCTGGAGGTTTGAGGCAGGTCAGGGGTCACCGGATCTCGGGTTAGGATTGCCTGGGGGACCTCCTCGTAGTGTTTGCCCACTCAAGCTCGGGCCATGGACGGCGGGTACAGAGTGGTGCGGATTTGCGGTGTCCGGCCGAAGCCAGAGGTTGCAGATGAACAAATCTGGTGTTCACGGGAGACACAGTCTTTGTGGTTGAAGGCAGGCAGGTCCTCCGGGGTTTTCTAGGTTGCTGGTTGCAGGACACACCAGGATTTTGCAGGAGCAGGTTCGAGGTGGATACAGACCGGTAGGGCTGGGGCCAAGTCAGTGGGCATCTTCCTCTTGTTAGCTTCGGCACGGCTATTCAGTCCTTCTTCTTCTTTTCTTGTTGCAGGTTCTGGTCTGAGGAAGCAAGGTTCAGGGTTGCCCCTAAATACTAGATTTAGGGGCGTTACAGGTAGGTAAAAAGGTTGGGACCAATGGGTCCCTTCCCTGGGGTGGGTACACCCCCTATTATGCCACCCTCCAGTGGGAAGGGGGCATAAGCATTTCCCTGGTTGGCTGAGTCCCCCCATCTGCAAGATAGCGGGGACTGAGAGTTGTGCTTCACCTCGCCTCCCCCACCTCAGGGGTGGAGTTGGCAGAGGTGGGCACATCTCTCTTCCTCACTTGTTTTTACCGCCGGTTCTCCCGCCCAAAGTGGGGGTCAGAACCAGTGGGGACCAGTTGCTGAAAGCAGCAAGTGGCCTGGGGAAGCTCACAAAGGCGGCAAGCCTTTGAAGCTTCCCCTTCGTGAACCCTGCCTATCCTGGGTAAGGAGGCTTGGCACCTCGTCCCAGGATGTTCATTGTTTCAGACCCCCAAGAGCAGCAGGCTCTCGACCCAGGGGTCCAGAAAATGTCTGGTGGTGGCAGCTGAAAGCAGCCACTCAGCCTGGACACTAGTGGTAGGTTAGTTTTCAGGAGGCATCTCTAAGATGCCCTCTGTGTGGCATCAGTGTGGGTTTAATGTGCTGAGAAGTTTGATAACAAACTTCTCAGTTTTGAGTGTAGCCATTATGGTGCTGTGGAGTTCGTAATGACAAACTTCCAGCACTATATACTCTTAATGGCAGCACTGCACTTACAATGTCTAAGAATGGACTTACACACTGTAGGGGTACAGGGCTCATGCACCTGTACCCTCACAACTGGTATAGTGCACCCAGCTAGAGGGGTGGCTGACCTATGCCAGGGCAGTGGGTTGTAGGCATGGCACACAGGGAAGTGTGCCATGTCGACTCTTCACTTTGTTCTGCACCAAAACACGCAGCCTGCAAAGGCAGTGTGTGAGTGTGAAGGTACAGGACCTCTAAGGGTGGCACAATAAGTGCTGCAGCCCTTAGAGGTCTTCTCTGGTCACAGTGCCCTGGGTACCTGTGGTACCATTTACCAGGGGCTGACCTGTGGCCAGAGATGCCAATTGGGTTTAGGCTTCAATGCAGTTTTAGGGAAAGAACATAGGCCCTCGGTAACTGATTAGCAGGAGCCCAGGGCACACTCAGTCAAAGCACATCAGCAATTCAGCAAAAAGTGGGGGCAACCATGCAGAAAGAGGGCACTTTCTCACAAAGAGGACTACTTAGCCCATAAACAATTAATGTAATCTGAGTCCTGTATCTATGAACATGTTTTTAAAACAGTATTTGTTCAGTGGGAGAACTTCAGATTTTGAAAAATGTAACTTATAGCCCGACAAAGCGGCATAGGAAGATAGGATATTGTTAAAAGCAGGTAGAGAGACAAGGGGTTCAGAGACATATAACAGGATGTCGTCGGCATAGGCTGTGAATTAGATTTCATTAGATTTATAAATAAAACCGCGGAATAAGGGAGAATGTCGTAAAGAGTGCAGAAAAGGTTCTAAGGATAATATATAAAAGCAATGGAGAAAGAGGGCAACCTTGACGAGTGCCCCTTTGAAGGGAAAAATATGGAGATTGAAAACCATTAACAAAAACTAAGGTATTTGGGGAGGAATAGAGCAATCCTATATAAGATAGAATACCAGGGCCGAAACCATGCCATTTAAGTGCCCGCATCATAAAAAGCCAGTGAATGTGATCAAAGGCTTTTTCAGCATCCAGGGTGATGGCTCCCAGTGGTCAAGCATTGTGTATTTAAGCTGGGATGTACTATTTTCAAAGCTCTTCACGGCAACAGTCCAGCCTTCATTTCCTCTAAGATTCTACGCTATGCCCCCTCTCGTAACTTGCCATCTTCCCATCTGAATCTGTTGGTCACTCCCACTTTTAAACGCAAGAAACATGGAGGCTCCAGATTTATGGTTTTAGCCCCTCAGTTCTGGAACTCGCTCCCCGTGGAGATGAGGTCCATTACCTCCTTCGCACTATTCAGGAAACAGCTGAAGACCTGGTTGTTCTCTCAGGCGTATGATAACTAGGCTACTTTCCCACCGCTGCTACCTTACTCACTACCCCAGCGCCAAGAAACCGTCCGGTGAACGTGCGCTTAACAAATGTTTTTAACATAACATAACATAACATGGCTTCCAAAGGCGAGGAACTCTTGGAAGCAAGATGAATAATGTTCAAAAAGGTTCTGGAATTATCTGCCAAAGTTCTACCCCTAACAAAACCAGTCTGTTCTGGACCAAGCAGGTCAGGAATAACCTGATTAATGCGACAGGCCAACACTTTAGCAAAGATTTTACAGTCCAAGTTTATTAAAGATATGGGATGATAGTTAGGACAGGATGAAGGATCCTTATTCTTCTTCGGGATTAAACAGATCATAGCTTCTAGAAAAGTACCACGGGCCTCATTATGGGCAATGAAGTGCTGAAAAAGAGATAGAAGATAAGGACGAAGGATCTGTGAAAAGCAAGAATAAAATTCGGCTGCAAATGCCATCCGGGCGCAGGGGCTTTGTCCTTAGGGAACTGAGCTAGAGCTAGCTTAACCTCGGATAAGGTCATGTCTTGTTCCAAAAGAGAACAATCGGGAGAAGGAGAGGAACGTGAGGGTAAGGATTCGAAAAACGATTCCAAGGCTATGTCTGAGGGAGAAGACTCAGGAGTATATAAATCTTTATATAAATCTGTGAAACATTGTAGTATCTCTTCATCTTTAAAGTGATTAATACCTTTACCATCAATGATATTTCCCATATTGGATTTCTGAGATTTGACTTTCAAGTAGTTTGCTAGTAAGTTTACCAGCTCTATTGCATCCACCGTAGAATTTAGAGTTGATCTTTAGTAACGTCCCAGAAGCTTCCTCAGTCGATTTCCTATTAAAATTTAATTTAGCCTGAACTAACTGCTTGAGAGCATCCTCCTTATTAGAAGAGTAATAAGCATGCTCAAGTTGTTTAATAGAAGATAATAAAGAAGTGGATTCCTTAAGAAGAGTTTTTTTCTTGACATCCACACAATAGATGACAAAACCTCTGGCTGTCACTTTAAAAGTGTCCCAAACATTATGGAATAGTATATCCGAGCTGAAATTAGTAGAAAAAAATCTGATAAAAAACCTTTAAAACTATCTATAAAGAGAGAATCTTTAAGTAGATAGTTGTTGAATCGCCATCTACAGGGTTTGGAGGGTTCAGAGGGAAGATCTAAATCAATAAAAACAGGTGCATGGTCCGAGATAAGAATGGAACCAATTTCGGCATGTGTTAGGTTAGCTAGAAGATGGGGAGTCAGAAAAATGTAATCGATTCTAGCCTTGGAGTTATGTGTGGGAGAAAAAAAGGTGTATTCTAAATTGTCTGGGTTGTAAGTCCTCCAAGCATCAGCCAAACCCCTCGAATGGATAATGTTTGTAAAGGTTTTTTGCATTTCATTAGGGATATATCTAGAGGCGGATTTCCTGTCAATGAAGGAATCCATAACCTGATTACAGTCCCCACCAACCAGGAGATTGGAATTGGAACAGGAATGCAATACAGGCGACATAGATTGCCAAAATGTGAATCTAAACCAGTAGGACTATAAATATTGAGGAGAGAAAAAGGGGAACCATTAATGACTAGGTGGAGAAGAAGCCATCTTCCGTCAGCGTACCTCTCCTCCTTTTCTATAGTTAGAAAAAGGGATTTGTGAAATAATGTCACCACTCCATTCTTTATATCCTTATCCGGGGAGCAAAACACGTGCCCCACCCAGTGCTTTTTAAGAGAACTAATATCATTTTCATTGATGGGTTTCCTGTAGCATTGCAATCTTACAATGTAATCTAGATAAATGAGGGAGTACTCTTTGTTTCTTAATGGGGTTATGGAGACCCTTCACATTCCATGACACAATACAAACATTGTCAGCCATGATGGGGAAGGAAGAACCATACAAACAACTATAAGCATTCTAAAATTGGTAACAGTATGAAATCAGCATGCCAAAATATTGAGCCAACAGAGAGAATAAAGTACAATAAGAATAAGTGCCAGAAATGAATATTAAAAGGGTACAAGCCAAAATATGAAAAGTAGATGAGAAAGAATTGAGATAGAAAATTGGTGAAAAAGGGAGAAAGAGAAGAATTAAAACTCAAAGGATAAAGAAATAAAATAAGAAACCAGAGATCAAGAAAAGGAAAGGAAAGAGGTCTAAATGATAAAGAAACATAAGTTGACAGGAAGCCCGTAGACTTCAGTCAAAATAGACAAAGTACACTGCCAGTGTAGATAGAACAACATGAAGAGGCTGGGAAACGCAGAGAGGAAGACAGACGACACATTCAGCATAGTCGAAGAGAAGCGACAAAGATCACTGACAAAGAGGGTCACTGAATAAGAATAGAGTAGAGAACGGCAGGCTGAAAGAAATAATCAGCAGAGTTTAGCCGAATGAAAATAAGAAAAAATGATACAAAAGATAAACACAGGGCAGAAGCATATTTAAACAAGCATTTGCAATGCGATAGGTCTCGCATTTACGCGAGTTTAAGCTATTGGCATTGTAAATGACAATGCCTTTTATTTATGTTTTAAAAAACCAAAACATAAATAAAAGGCATTGTCTTTTACAATGCCAACAGCTCAAACTCGTGTAAATGCGAGATATATTGCTTTCCAAATGCTTGTTATTAAAAAGCTTACACAGGGGCACAGGAGCAATGGAGAAGCTTATGGTGGAGAGGGGTGGATTCAAAACGAAAGCAATAAAAGCCAGGGGGAAGCAGCTGAAAAGTTTGGGGGATCAACATGAAAAGTACAGGTGGATATGTCAGGGGGAAGCAGCAAAGGATGGAGAGGGCAAGAAAACCCATGCACTCCCATGGAGCTCTGAGTGTGAGCAGTGGAAGAATACAAGTCATCTAATCAAAAGTGCAAAGATGTTATGCTCCAAGGGATGGACAAACACAAAAAGAGGTAGGAAGGCATTTGGATATGAAACAAGCAAATGAGCTAGACAAGAAAGCCACCCAGTGGTAAGCAATGGGCTGTCGTAAAGCACACTGAAAGCATTGGTATTTTTCACAGTAGTTCTTTGACACATGACAGCTAAAAGCGGTCTGTAGGTGAGACCTAAAAATAACAGACATAAAGGATTTAAAAAGGCAGCGATAAGTGAGAATGTAATACTGCAGTTATAAGCTTTAAAGGGAAATGTTGTGTGGCAAAGCTTTCTGCACACTAAATAATGTTACTTTCTCAACGAATCCGTGTATGCCCGAAGCTGACTTGCAAGGAGGAGGCTTAAAGACTGCTTATGGAAGAAAGAGCAGTACTGGTACTAGCAAATGCAAACTTGTATATGGCAATTGGGTTAGATAAGGTACATTGTAGGATAAGGATACTGCAAGAGTTTGCAACAGTATTGGCAGCATTACTGACGTTCTTGTTTAACCAGTTGCAGAAGGGACAAGAGTTGTTGGAATTTTACTTCTACAAAGTGGTCTAAGCCATTGTGGTTGTCATGGGAGTGTCACAGAAATTTAACGGAAACGTGTATGAGTTCAATATTAGTGAAATATCTTGAAGCTGTCGAACCATTGAAAATATAGCAATATAATTACACCTGTAGGTTCCTTCGGTTAGGGGACTTCGATGAAGGGAGAGCAATGGATGGTGGTCTATTTACATTTCAGCTGGACTGCCCGGTTCTAAGCATGCGCCTACCTCCAAGTGTAGCATCCATGTGTAGACAATTCTTCAAGAGTGGGCTCTCACACTCCATTTGCCTCTCCTCCAGGTAGAGATTCTGCATGAGTTAATGAACCAGGATGTCACAAGCTTACAAAACCATTTATAAAGTGAAAATTGCACAGAATGTACATATTCACGTTTCAGTAGTCTGATATAGTACTTTAAATGGATCTCCCTGCAGTGCTTATATATCTCTTAACCATTCAGAACAGCTTGGAGACTGAAAGCCACGCCACCAGACCTTTGGCCCCAGCAACATCACAAGAAGTGACATCAAATTACCTCTCGTCCAGTGACATCATAAGAAAGTGACATCACATCACCTTTGATCCATGAAAAGCAATTGTAAATAAAACAAATGTGTTTCTAAGATGTAAATCCCTATATGATTATAAAGCAAAGCATGGTCACTTTTCCACCACCGGCCTTCATGGTCTTGAGAACCGTTCATAGTTACATGTGTCTGGCTTAGGGCGCGACTGCTCCTCACTATTTAACAGTGAAAATCCCAGTTTGAGCGGTCTCCTGTCTCCGGCCCTTCTACTCCAGGATTCACCTTGGGTCAGTGAGCATGTGGCGCACAGCAGGCTGCACTCATGCTTGCAGAGCTGCAGTTGCGCTCCTGATACCATGACATGAGGGCTGAAGTCACCATTACACCTGCACCTGCGCATGCTGATGCTAGATTTATACCTGTTGCCCTGGCATAATGAATTCTATTCCTGTTTTCATCACTGTGGCTTGTGAAAGGAAAAGGGCGTGTGGGTGATAGAGGTGACAAGCATGACACCTGCCAGCGACAGATGAGTTAGAAGTTATGAGCTTACTTTAATGCAGCACTGTTTTGAAAAATGCACTTCATCTCACACATATCCTCCCAAGATGGCCTACACAGTGGCACAATAAATAACGTAGGTATAAAGAGTGTGGTGCGCGTTCCACACACAGTGATCATGAAGAGACAACAAAGCCTACACTGTGCCATGTCCCAGGTTATGTAATAGGAAGGATTCTCATCAGGTCACATTGGTTGACTCGGACTCCTCAGTCAAGCAATCCGGCAAAGGAGGACTGTGTCTGCCAGGATCCCATTGGCCTGTTTGTAAACACGTATGAAGTGGAATGCATCCAAGAACCTCCCTGCTTCTGGAGAATTTGGCAAAACCCACCTTTTCTACTCAGGAGTTCACAAAGTGAGATGTCTTTGTCCTTGCCTGAGATTTATTCTGCAGTGCAGGCACCAGCTGTGCGTTCTTGAGCCATTCCTTTCAAGGTCTGAAGCCGGTGAAAGATGTCGCTGTCAGAACAGATCTCTTCTGATCCAGTACCCCGAGTTACAGAAGCAGATTAATTGTGCCTTCACCTGCAGGGCCTTTTGCTCAGCCTTAGTAGTCAAAGGCTACGTCAATCATATGTTACTAATTCCGCAACATTTCTTTCCAGCAGAAGCCTCCGTCTAACTTTCGCATAGCTTGAAAGTGTTGTCAAATTCCTTAAATAAGCTCCCCTTTGCTCGTCATCTTTACAAACGAATGCTCCAGACAGTTCGGTGCGTTCTCTTGTAGGCTGCATTTGCTAAACTGTTAGTTTCTTGTGGTTTCTGTTGGATACATATTTGGGAGGCATTCGTGCATACTTTCAGAGAGCTGGCCGGTTCCGGGGGGAGGGGAGCCCCCACCACTGGTGAGAAGCCGAGCTTCCCTCGGCGACATGTCCTTTCCATAAATTCTGCTGCGCTTCTCTCGCCAGCCGTCTATAAAGAGCTTGTTGCGCGGGTGCAGAAGTCATTAGCTCCCCTTTCTCGGCAATTTTTGCAAATGTTTAAAATGAAAATGACCTGAAATATGGATGTCCTTGGGCTAATCTGTTTTCTGTACTGCAGTTCCTTGACTGTCTCAATTAGGTGTGGGCGCAGATTCAAAACATTTGGTTTTAATTGTGTCCAGCGGCGGCTGCCTCTGCGGAAACCTGTTTCTGGAGGGAGCATGCAGCTAAGCCGGTCTCTAAGCCCCTTTCCCGTCAATGATGCTATGTGAGGTAGCCGCTCTCCCTCGCAGCAGCAGCAGTAAAGTTTGCAGGTCTTTTACCGAAAGTGTTTTTAGTAAGGCGCATGCTCCTCTTGGGGTGTCATTACAGTAGCAAGTGCAACAAGCACTGGCAAAGCCAAAAAGTCGGACATTCACTGCCAGCTTTTTGCGCTGCCAAGGCTTGTTCTGCTCTTCTACCAAAAAACAAGCCCAATCCCCCGTAAAACAAAGCCCAAACCCAAACTAACATCCTACTAAAAAGAAGCCCAAATGACGGTCGAAAGCAAAAATTGCTTAAAAGCCTTAAAAATATAACCAGGAAGAGGGAGGCACGGCGAAAAAAGTACCCCCAATAAAACTGTGGAATTAGGAGGAGGTGGGAGGGAAGAAAACTATATTTAAATGTAATCAGCTATGGTGCCGAAACTACACACAGGCAAACAGAAACAGAGCAGGAAACAAAGAAATAAAGTAGTCCCCCAGAGAACAGACAAAGAACTGTAGTGTGATGAGACAGTACTTAGTCCCTGCTGCATGGGAGGAACGGAAGAGAGAAAGGAGGGACAAAGAGGCAGGACTGACCACTGGCAAGCAAGGATTTTTGAGGGACACTGAAACAAACAAATCAAAATCTGGGGGATGGCTTTAACCCAACATAAGAAATTACAATAGGTCTCGAATGCTCGACCTAAAAAGGGAGTAGCACTTACCAACATACGAAGAGGAACTATAAACACTAGGACTAGGAAGGGAGCCACAGGGAGGAAGGAACATCAAGGAAGGGTATCTGTACTAGACAAGAGGCATCTGTAAAAAAAAATGAAAATGCAAAAATAGTTACATATAAACTGCCCGAGAAAACGGACAAGCAACATTTACATTTTAAACTGGGTGACAGAGGCAATGTCCATTCGTTCCTATAGAATAAAAATAAAAAGGTTTTGTGAAAGAGAACTGAAACTTGTTAAATGAGTCCATGTTCAGGATTTCCCGAAATCCATGTCTTCACCTTTGTGGCGAAAAATAAACTGTCTTAAGTCCTCAGGGCAGTCAAATGAGTAGGACCTTTTCTTGTATGTAACTTTAAAAAAACCAGGATGCACTAGACCATATCTGGCATTCATGGAGCGAAGAGCAGGACAAAAGGAAAGGAACTCCTTACGGCGGGCAGCGGTGGCGCGAGCCACATCTTGTGAGAAGAAAACTCTCTGGCCAGACCATAACATCTGCTTTCTCTGCTTGGCCGCTGAGAGAACCTTTAACAGTTCACTATATTCCAAAAAAGGACAATTATTCCTCTGGGGCGACTGGTAGACGGTGTAGAAGAAGAAGACCCTCCAAGTTTGGGTCCAATGCGGTACGCACGTTGTAAGTTGAGATTAGTACCTTCCTTAAGTCCAACCAGCTTAGAGATATGAATTTTGAGGAAGGCAATCACGTTGGATCCCTCTTCCCCCTCAGGAATACCATAAATTCTGAGGTTATTGCGTCTATTGCGATTTTCCAAGTCCTCCGTTTGTTGTTTAAGGAGAGCTACTTCTTTGGAGATAGCATCGACTTTAGGGATCACGTCGCTAATCCTCTGCTCCACCATCAAGAATCTAGACTCTAGACTTGACCATTTCTCCTCCAGTCTCTGAAGGGTAGCATTGGTGTCTATGACAAAAGGTTTCAAAAGTTTTATTTCCTCCATGAGGTCTTCTAGCGTTAGAGGTAACAGAGATTTTGTAGGGGAACAAGGCTCCTTCTTTTGTTGTTTTGAGGCAGCAGTTGTAGAATCTTTGCGGAGGGTGGACATGTTCACTGAGGCACACTTTTGGCTAGAGAGAGAGGAAGACTCCATGTAGAGAAAACGAAGGTAGGTTACGTAATGCACACACAGCCACAGATAGCAACCAGATATTTAAGAGCGTATCTCAATTCCAGAACACCAGAAGAGGACCAAAATCCAAAGTAAATGCAGCTGGAGGCCACTCTAATAGCTCTTGTGAAGAAACATGGATATTACACGCAGGTGAGCGGTTAAAAAGAGCAAAAAGCAAAAGGAGTCCATAAAAAAACACGCCTGATAGAGCTCTAGGTTTGAGACACATACATGAAGGCATAAGAAAGTTTGAGATAGCCAGTGCGCCCTAAAAAAACAATAAAGGCCAACATGAAAGACTGATTTGGCCGTATAAAATATCCAAATGTAAGTGTTGGCTTGGTAATTGCAATTCACCTCCGCATACCGCAGCGTACAAAATGGCGGCCACAACTGGCAATCTTGAGGAGAACACGGCGCGGGGGAAACAGTGTCAAAAAACAGCTTATTTGAAGCAAAAAATATAAGCTACCTGTGCCCCCACGTCTACATATTCAGGACCTCCACTGCATATTGCCAGGATACGCAAGCTGCCGCTCCAAGAGAGCAAAGGTCTTGGTCGCAGTGCTGAGCTTCACCGAAACGCGGCCATCTTGCAGCGTTTCAAGCCATGCCCCTCTGAATAAACTTTCTTAATCAGGAATTCGTTCAGTCCACATCACTTTCTGCTTTTTTCTAGAACACTCCTCCACCATCTTTAACTGGTTGTGTTAACACTATCCTCGATATTGTCCATCTTAAAAAGTTCAGACCACTTCCTCTTTAATGGTGTCTTCTCATTTTTATGTTTAAAGAAAGCAATGGTTCAGGGTTGGCCCTAATGGGTCCAGAACAAAAGAATAAAGTCCCAGAAGGGACAGTGAGAATATCAATTTATACTAGACATTTTAATCGTCATAGGAGCAAGGATGTAGGGAAACATATATAGTGTAAAATAAGCAGTTTATTTCACACAAGTATGAATTTTATACTTAAAGTAATAATCAAGTGCTCACATAAAGTGAAGGTGCGTGATGTGACAAAGTGAGAGTGAACTAAAAACATAACATCACATTGACAACACAAATGGAACTCCACATGAGTATATACAATGAAAGGGGTTCCTGTTGTAGGGGTCGACAGGCGTTTCGATCTTTTAATTATTTAAGATCATCTTCAGGACAAATAGTGAGCAGTCTGAAACTAAATCGGAATAAAGCATAATTTAAATATGTCCCTACATAAGGACCAATTATAGTGAATAAGTGCTCCCAGTGTTTTTATAATAAAAACAATTAGCGCGCAACCTTTTATGTTAAATTGAGGAAAAATGAGTAGAATTAATCTAACAGCGTGAGAGACCATTGAGGGATCATGCGCGTGGGGCGCCGAGTTAGCTATGGGGGGGTGAAGTTAATTAGCGTAAGGGAGCATCATGCTTATGAACTCACAGTAGCGAACTTACTTTCAATGTGGTGTCACTATCCAGAAAGAAAGTCTGGGAAAGCAGGCGGGCCTCTTACGTGGGGAGGTAGTTAGTACCTGATATCAGGGGAATAGAGCATTTAGTGAGTATCCACGTTGTGTCAGGGAGATAAATACAGTGGAACAGAACGACCTCCTAAAGTAACGTCCAGAATGGTATCAGGGTAAAGCTACTTCCATCAGGCGGTGACGTTTTTCATTGGGACCACTCATGGGTTGTTCACAGAGATGGGCTGTGGAGATAAGAGAGACAGTGGCCTACAAGGTCTATGTTTGCTCAGGGGGAGGGGAGAGTGAAAGGCAGGCTGCTTACTTATTCGTGCCTGTTTATCTGATGCAGAATGAAATCGGGGCTACTTCCAACCGGGTGTAGCATAGGGCGAACAATCTGAGCTGCAAGGATAAAAAAATGAATCTAGAGAATAGAGCAGGATACTTACAATATACAAAATAAGGGGGGGGGGTTTTGGACCTAGGGACATGCGCATAATCCTCGGCATACCACTCATTCGCTTACGTTCTAACAGGGGATCTTTTACGAAAACAATTTTAATTAAATTAAAGTGCACAAGGGACGGGGTAGTTGCTATTTGATTATAATGAAGGTACTCAAAATCTATGCTGAGAGCCTTAACGTGAAAGGTAGGTTAAAAATGGGCGGAATACTCACACAGTGAAACGTAGCCTGTCCGTATCCAAGAACTAATTGGGATGTAAACCTAGGAATCAAAATCGGGTCCGAGGTACTATATTATACCAGTTAGAGAAAAAGATTAGGAGAGCCTGGGGGTACTTACTGAATCAGGGTAACATAGGAGGGTCAAACACCAGCCTGGACCGCGCGCTGCAATTGAGGCAACTGTGGCGACAGTCCAGGGAGGATGAAGGGCGTGATTTAAGTAGTGTTAGTCACGCAATACCAGAGCATAATTGGTAGCAGGGGCGAAATGCGCATGCGTTTTGTGTAGTGTACCCGCTAACGCTAGGATAGTCAGTAGAAAGACTATTTATTCATTATGGCTCTGTTAGGGGAGCATGCGTATTGGAAGACGCTGCCGATTGAAATTACTGAATATGCTCGGTAGTCGATGTATCAGCCGGATGATAACAATTAACAATAAGAACATTTACATATTAACGAACAAAAATAAAAATAAAAATAAAGCAATAAATACATGATGGTGGTTGATGAGTGCGATGAGTGGTAGATGTATCTGCCAATGACATCAATAGAAGGAAACATTTTAACATTATAAGGCTAAATAGTGTAATCATATTACCACATGCAAGCTAAATGAATATGAATACCGCAACAAATACACACCCGAACATCGAGGATAAAGCAGATGAATACAGAGTATGTTTAACAAGACCAAGTAAACGTCAGGGTCTTATGTACAGGTATTCCATTTATCAAAAGAGTTTAGTCCATTCTCGATAGTCCTGCAATTAAAAATCCATTTGCACTCCAGCCGGTTGAGGGTTGATTGTTGGTTACCACCCCTCGTATTTATCTGAAGGCTGTCTATCACTTGCCAAATAATGTCATTTTCAGAGTGACCTAGTTCCAAAAAATGTTCCACTAGTGGTGCGGTGAGGACTTTACAACGGATCCTGCTTTTATGTTGGGAGATCCGGGCCTTGACCTTCTGTGTTGTTTGGCCAATGTAACGCAATTTGCATGGGCATTCAATACAATAAATAACATTTTGGGAATTACAGTTACTAAAGGCCTTCAATACGTGCTTACAGTTACCATATTCAAAAACTTTAGTGTTTATTGTAGAATCGCATGCCATGCAGTGATTACACTTATAGTGACCAACTATCGGCGGTAAATTGAAATATGAATGGATAGAGTTGTCCTTTTTATTGGGTGTGTATGCCCTCACTAAGTGGTCCTTTATATTGCAGCCACGTTTAAATGAGAAAAGGGGCAATCCTGTTGTAAACTCTAAGGGGTCTAAAACGGACCAATGTTTTTTTATCAATTTAGTTAGTCTGTTACTCACTGAGCTGAATGTGGTAACGCATGTGATTCTGGTTAAAGGTGTTTTCTCTCGTGTTTGGAGCAGATATTCACGGTGAGAGTACCAGGCCCTTTTCATGGCGCGTTTGACCAATCGTCTGGGGTAACCTCTAAACATCAGCTTCTTACATAGTACTTCAGCTTCTTGGAAGAAATCTTCCTTAAATTTACAATTGCGCCTGATGCGAAGAAATTGACCATATGGTAGGCCATCCCTGAGTGCCCTGGGATGTGCGCTATGGTACTCTAATAGGGTATTCCTTTCAGTGGGCTTTCTAAAAAGGGTAGTATACAGTTCGCCGTTTAGACATTTGATGGTAACATCTAAGTAGTCCACCTTAACGTTGTCATAATTATATGTAAACTTAAGGTCTGGCTGGGTGTTATTAAGCCAATCACAAAAAATCTTAAGTTCATTTTGATCACCGCCCCAAATCATGAGAACGTCATCGATGTATCTACGCCATAGGCGGATTTTTTCAAGATATGGGTTGGTAGCATTGAGAATGATGTTAGTTTCCATGTCATCTACAAACAGGATAGCAAAATTTGGAGCAAAAATGGCTCCCATCGAAGTGCCTTTGCACTGTCTATAGTAGGTATCTTAAAATAGAAAATAATTTTTAGTAAGGGCAATTTCAAGTAATGTAATAATAAATTCAGTGGGTACTTGATGGGGTGCAGGGCGGTTATTGAGATGTTTCTTAATGACCTCTATACCTTTTTGTTGTGGAATATTGGTATACAGAGACTCTATGTCAAGTGTGACAAGGAGTTCTGTATTGGGGTCAAAAGGTTGGGATTCAATTAAATTAATCAAGTGGGTCGTGTCCTTAACATAGGTCAAAGTATGCTGTACTAAGTCTTTTATAAAGAAGTCAATATATTTACCCAAGGGCTCCAAAATGGAGCCGCAACCAGAGAGAATTGGCCTGCCTGGGGGTGCCTCCGCATTCTTATGCACTTTGGGTAAAGTGTACAGAACTGGGGTACGCGGTGTTTTGTTGTTAAGAAAGAGAAATTCGTTCTTGCTGATGAAGCCATTTTCCAAACCGTCTTTAGTGACGTTGAGGATGTGATCACTGATGCTTCTTAAGGGGTTATTACTCAAAAGCTCATAATGTGAGGTATTATTCACTTGGCGTATGATCTCTGCATCATAGGAGGTCTTGTCTTGGATAACAATTCCTCCCCCTTTGTCACATGGTTTTATTACAATGTTATCTATTTTCTTCAGTTTATTCAAACTGTTTTTTACATCTAGACTAACATTGAAGGGAGTGAATTTGTAATTTTCTTTGAGTTTAGTGAGATCTCTTAGGACAAGGTGCTCAAAGGTAATGACCTCAGGTGGCATGGAGCTACTTGGAGGGTTGAATGTAGAAATAGGGCGAAGGCCCGTGGTGTCAGTCTTACGAGGGGTATCTCTGTCTTGAAAAAAGGCATGAAGTCTCACTTTCCTAAAAAATTGGAAGATTTCAGCTTGTATATTAAACCAATTGGGTTTTTCGCTGATGACAAAAGATAGACCTCTGCTCAGTAGAGCGATATCAGTTGAGGCCAGCTGGTGTTGGGAGAGGTTGAAGATTGGTATTTGCTCCATTTGTTGGGGAGAAGGGGTACAGACAATATCTAGTACTGGTATCCCCATTGGTAGAACCTGTTCCTCGTCTGGCGTTCCCCTGGTGGGAAGTTGTACCGGGTCTTTCCTCTCCCCCTCGGGATCTCTGTACCCCGTGTTTGGCCTCTGCCTAAAAAATGGGGATTGCGGGAAGAAGTACTAGGACCTTCCGCAGCTTCAGACCCGTCAGATTCTGCAGATGAATCAGAGAATGTTACTGGCACTCTGTTCCTGAATCTGCCCCAGGTGCCTACAGGGTACCTCTGTTGTTCTTGTGGGCCGGTATTGAAGAAATCTTCTTGGAGATAGGGGTAGGTCTTATCTATATTATAGTTTTTGATATCTTTTGTTACCTTAGTCGATTTTTTGTGATGTTCAAAGTTCTGGAAATCGAGAATGGTGCGTTCAAGTTTCTCTAGAACCCCCTTTGCGTCTGCTAGACTGTCTAGTTCACGAATGGCTTGTTCCAGCTCCTGAATCTCCTCAAGTTCTTTTTTGCTATGCTCTAGCGCTGTGTCTATGCCAAGGACCATCCAATGGCGCGAGCAAGTGGTACCAATATGGGAAAAACCTGTTTTGAATTTTTTATCTTTGAGAAAGATAGCAGGTATGTTGCGGACCTGGAGGCCAATAGGGATAATATTGGCTCTCAGATACTCAGTTAGCATGAGCATATGTAATTCTGTGCGAATGTGTTTTTTCTTTAATCTCTCAAGTGCAGTCAATTTTTCACTGGCCAGATGTGTGGGGGCCCTAGTCGCTATTACTGGAGTATGAAATAATGAAGGGCCGCTAAGTTTACTTGCTATATATTCCTCTGTGTATGTAGGAATTATTGGTGTAGACATTCTTTATTTGATTCTAGTATAATACTGGTTTTCACTAGGGTTTGACGGATGAACTCCCGTATTATTTCAGGATAATTAATATACCCACTCGAAGAGTGGAACCCTTGCAGTGTAGCCACTGCACGTAAGGTAGTATGGGAGAACAAGGGTACCCCGAAATGTGAACCTGGGGTTAGTATATGTTTAAAGAAAGCAATGGTTCAGGGTTGGCCCTAATGGGTCCAGAACAAAAGAATAAAGTCCCAGAAGGGACAGTGAGAATATCAATTTATACTAGACATTTTAATCGTCATAGGAGCAAGGATGTAGGGAAACATATATAGTGTAAAATAAGCAGTTTATTTCACACAAGTATGAATTTTATACTTAAAGTAATAATCAAGTGCTCACATAAAGTGAAGGTGCGTGATGTGACAAAGTGAGAGTGAACTAAAAACATAACATCACATTGACAACACAAATGGAACTCCACATGAGTATATACAATGAAAGGGGTTCCTGTTGTAGGGGTCGACAGCGTTTCGATCTTTTAATTATTTAAGATCATCTTCAGGACAAATAGTGAGCAGTCTGAAACTAAATCGGAATAAAGCATAGTTACAATATGTCCCTACATAAGGACCAATTATAGTGAATAAATGCTCCCAGTGTTTTTATAATAAAAACAATTAGCGCGCAACCTTTTATGTTAAATTGAAGTAAAATGAGTAGAATTAATCTAACAGCGTGAGAGACCATTGAGGGATCATGCGCGCGGGCGCCGAGTTAGCTATGGGGGGTGAAGTTAATTAGCGTAAGGGAGCATCATGCTTATGAGCTCACGGTAGCGAACTTACTTTCAATGTGGTGTCACTATCCAGAAGAAGAAAGGTGGACACTCTGGGAATGCAGGCGGGCCTCTTACGTGGGGAGGTAGTTAGTACCTGATATCAGGGGAATAGAGCATTTAGTGAGTATCCACGTTGTGTCAGGAAGATAAATACAGTGGAACAGAATGACCACTTACTAAAGTAACGTCCAGAATGGTATCAGGGTAAAGCTACTTCCATCAGGCGGTGACGTTTTTCATTGGGACCACTCATGGGTTGTTCACAGATATGGGCTGTGGAGATAAGAGAGACAGTGGCCTACAAGGTCTATGTTTGCTCAGGGGGAGGGGAGAGTGAAAGGCAGGCTGCTTACTTATTCGTGCCTGTTTGTCTGATGCAGAATGAAATCGGAGCTGCTTCCAGCCGGGAGTAGCATAGGGCGAACAATCTGAGCTGCAAGGATGAAAAAATGAATCTGGAGAATAGAGCAGGATACTTACAATATACAAAATAAGGGGGGGGTTTTGGACCTAGGGACATGCGCATAATCCTCGGCATACCACTCATTCGCTTACGTTCTAACAGGGGATCTTTTACAAAAACAATTTTAATTAAATTAAAATGCACAAAGGACGGGGTAGTTGCTATTTGATTATAATGAAGGTACTCAAAATCTATGATGAGAGCCTAAACGTGAAAGGTAGGTTAAAAATGGGCGGAATACTCACACAGTGAAACGTAGCCTGTCCGTATCCAAGAACTAATTGGGAAGTAAACCAAGGAATCAAAATCGGGTCCGAGGTATTATATTATACCAGTTAGAGAAAAGAGATTAGGAGAGCCTGGGGGTACTTACTGAATCAGGGTAACGTAGGAGGGTCAAACACCAGCCTGGACCGCGCGCTGCAATTGAGGCAACTGTGGCGACAGTCCAGGGAGGATGAAGGGCGTGACTTAAGTAGTGTTAGTCACGCGATACCAGAGCATAATTGGTAGCAGGGGCGAAATGCGCATGCGTTTTTTATAGTGTCCCCACTAACGCTAGAGTAGTCAGTAGAAGGACTATGTATTCCTTATGGCTCTGTTAGGGGCGCATGCGTAATGGAAGACGCTGCCGATTGAAATGCTCGGTAGTCGATGTATCAGCCGGATGATAACAAATAACAATGATTGATAGCAGGGGCGAATTGCGCATGCGTTTTGTGTAGGGTACCCGCTAACGCTAGGATAGTCAGTAGAAAGACTATTTATTCATTATGGCTCTGTTAGGGGCGCATGCGTATTGGAAGACGCTGCCGATTGAAATTACTGAATATGCTCGGTAGTCGATGTATCAGCTGGATGATAACAATTAACAATAAGAACATTTACATATTAACGAACAAAAATAAAAATAAAAATAAAGCAATATATACATGATAGTGGTTGATGAGTGCGATGAGTGGTAGATGTATCTGCCAATGACATCAATAGAAGGAAACATTTTAACATTATAAGGCTAAATAGTGTAATCATATTACCACATGCAAGCTAAATAAATATGAATACCGCAACAAATACACACCCGAACATCGAGGATAAAGCAGATGAATACAGAGTATGTTTAACAGGACCAAGTAAGCGTCAGGGTCTTATGTACAGGTATTCCATTCATCAAAAGAGTTTAGTCCATTCTCGATAGTCCTGCAATTAAAAATCCATTTGCACTCCAGCCGGTTGAGGGTTGATTGTTGGTTACCACCCCTCGTATTTATCTGAAGGCTGTCTATCACTTGCCAAGTGATGTCATTTTCAGAGTGACCTAGTTCCAAAAAATGTTCCACTAGTGGTGCGGTGAGGACTTTACAACGGATCCTGCTTTTATGTTGGGAGATCCGGGCCTTGACCTTCTGTGTTGTTTGGCCAATGTAACGCAATTTGCATGGGCATTCAATACAATAAATAACATTTTGGGAATTACAGTTACTAAAGGCCTTCAATACGTGCTTACAGTTACCATATTCAAAAACTTTAGTGTTTATTGTAGAATCGCATGCCATGCAGTGATTACACTTATAGTGACCAACTATCGGCGGTAAGTTGAAATATGAATGGATAGAGTTGTCCTTTTTATTGGGTGTGTATGCCCTCACTAAGTGGTCCTTTATATTGCGGCCACGTTTAAATGAGAAAAGGGGCAATCCTGTTGTAAACTCTAGGGGGTCTAAAACGGACCAATGTTTTTTTATCAATTTAGTTAGTCTGTTACTCACTGAGCTGAATGTGGTAACGCATGTGATTCTGGTTAAAGGTGTTTTCTCTCGTGTTTGGAGCAGATATTCACGGTGAGAGTACCAGGCCCTTTTCATGGCGCGTTTGACCAATCGTCTGGGGTAACCTCTAAACATCAGCTTCTTACATAGTACTTCAGCTTCTTGGAAGAAATCTTCCTTAAATTTACAATTGCGCCTGATGCGAAGAAATTGACCATATGGTAGGCCATCCCTGAGTGCCCTGGGATGTGCGCTATGGTACTCTAATAGGGTATTCCTTTCAGTGGGCTTTCTAAAAAGGGTAGTATACAGTTCGCCGTTTAGACATTTGATGGTAACATCTAAGTAGTCCACCTTAACGTTGTCATAATTATATGTAAACTTAAGGTCTGGCTGGGTGTTATTAAGCCAATCACAAAAAATCTTAAGTTCATTTTGATCACCGCCCCAAATCATGAGAACGTCATCGATGTATCTACGCCATAGGCGGATTTTTCAAGATATGGGTTGGTAGCATTGAGAATGATGTTAGTTTCCATGTCATCTACAAAGAGGATAGCAAAATTTGGAGCAAAAATGGCTCCCATCGAAGTGCCTTTGCACTGTCTATAGTAGGTATCTTGAAATAGAAAATAATTTTTAGTAAGGGCAATTTCAAGTAATGTAATAATAAATTCAGTGGGTACTTGATGGGGTGCAGGGCGGTTATTGAGATGTTTCTTAATGACCTCTATACCTTTTTGTTGTGGAATATTGGTATACAGAGACTCTATGTCAAGTGTGACAAGGAGTTCTGTATTGGGGTCAAAAGGTTGGGATTCAATTAAATTAATCAAGTGGGTCGTGTCCTTAACATAGGTCAAAGTATGCTGTACTAAGTCTTTTATAAAGAAGTCAATATATTTACCCAAGGGCTCCAAAATGGAGCCGCAACCAGAGAGAATTGGCCTGCCTGGGGGTGCCTCCGCATTCTTATGCACTTTGGGTAAAGTGTACAGAACTGGGGTACGCGGTGTTTTGTTGTTAAGAAAGAGAAATTCGTTCTTGCTGATGAAGCCATTTTCCAAACCGTCTTTAGTGACGTTGAGGATGTGATCACTGATGCTTCTTAAGGGGTTATTACTCAAAAGCTCATAATGTGAGGTATTATTCACTTGGCGTATGATCTCTGCATCATAGGAGGTCTTGTCTTGGATAACAATTCCTCCCCCTTTGTCACATGGTTTTATCACAATGTTATCTATTTTCTTCAGTTTATTCAAACTGTTCTTTTCATCTAGACTAACATTGAAGGGAGTGAATTTGTAATTTTCTTTGAGTTTAGTGAGATCTCTTAGGACAAGGTGCTCAAAGGTAATGACCTCAGGTGGCATGGAGCTACTTGGAGGGTTGAATGTAGAAATAGGGCGAAGGCCCGTGGTGTCAGTCTTACGAGGGGTATCTCTGTCTTGAAAAAAGGCATGAAGTCTCACTTTCCTAAAAAATTGGAAGATTTCAGCTTGTATATTAAACTAATTGGGTTTTTCGCTGATGACAAAAGATAGACCTCTGCTCAGTAGAGCGATATCAGTTGAGGCCAGCTGGTGTTGGGAGAGGTTGAAAATTGGTATTTGCTCCATTTGTTGGGGAGAAGTGGTACAGACAATATCTAGTACTGGTATCCCCATTGGTAGAACCTGTTCCTCGTCTGGCGTTCCCCTGGTGGGAAGTTGTACCGGGTCTTTCCTCTCCCCCTCGGGATCTCTGTACCCCGTGTTTGGCCTCTGCCTAAAAAATGGGGATTGCGGGAAGAAGTACTAGGACCTTCCGCAGCTTCAGACCCGTCAGATTCTGCAGATGAATCAGAGAATGTTACTGGCACTCTGTTCCTGAATCTGCACCAGGTGCCTACAGGGTACCTCTGTTGTTCTTGTGGGCCGGTATTGAAGAAATCTTCTTGGAGATAGGGGTAGGTCTTATCTATATTATAGTTTTTGATATCTTTTGTTACCTTAGTCGATTTTTTGTGATGTTCAAAGTTCTGGAAATCGAGAATGGTGTGTTCAAGTTTCTCTAGAACCCCCTTTGCGTCTGCTAGACTGTCTAGTTCACGAATGGCTTGTTCCAGCTCCTGAATCTCCTCAAGTTCTTTTTTGCTATGCTCTAGCGCTGTGTCTATGCCAAGGAACATCCAATGGCGCGAGCAAGTGGTACCAATATGGGAAAAACCTGTTTTGAATTTTTTATCTTTGAGAAAGTTAGCAGGTATGTTGAGGACCTGGAGGCCAATAGGGATAATATTGGCTCTCAGATACTCCGTTAGCATGAGCACATGTAATTCTGTGCGAATGTGTTTTTTCTTTAATCTCTCAAGTGCAGTCAATTTTTCACTGGCCAGATCTGTGGGGGCCCTAGTCGCTATTACTGGAGTATGAAATAATGAAGGGCCGCTAAGTTTACTTGCTATATATTCCTCTGTGTATGTAGGAATTATTGGTGTAGACATTCTTTATTTGATTCTAGTATAATACTGGTTTTCACTAGGGTTTGACGTATGAACTCCCATATTATTTCAGGATAATTAATATACCCACTCGAAGAGTGGAACCCTTGCAGTGTAGCCACTGCACGTAAGGTAGTATGGGAGAACAAGGTACCTCGAAATGTGAACCTGGGGTTAGTATATGTTTAAAGAAAGCAATGGTTCAGGGTTGGCCCTAATGGGTCCAGAACAAAGAATAAAGTCCCAGAAGGGACAGTGAGAATATCAATTTATACTAGACATTTTAATCGTCATAGGAGCAAGGATGTAGGGAAACATATATAGTGTAAAATAAGCAGTTTATTTCACACAAGTATGAATTTTATACTTAAAGTAATAATCAAGTGCTCACATAAAGTGAAGGTGCGTGATGTGACAAAGTGAGAGTGAACTAAAAACATAACATCACATTGACAACACAAATGGAACTCCACATGAGTATATACAATGAAAGGGGTTCCTGTTGTAGGGGTCGACGGCGTTTCGATCTTTTAATTATTTAAGATCATCTTCAGGACAAATAGTGAGCAGTCTGAAACTAAATCGGAATAAAGCATAATTACAATATTGACTTGATTATTACTTTAAGTATAAAATTCATACTTGTGTGAAATAAACTGCTTATTTTACACTATATATGTTTCCCTACATCCTTGCTCCTATGACGATTAAAATGTCTAGTATAAATTGATATTCTCACTGTCCCTTCTGGGACTTTATTCTTTTGTTCTGGACCCATTAGGGCCAACCCTGAACCATTGCTTTCTTTAAACATATACTAACCCCAGGTTCACATTTCGGGGTACCCTTGTTCCCCCATTCTCATTTTTATGCCCACAATTTTTAGCCAGACACTCAGAGAATTTTAACAAGAGAAACAAAATAATGGCACAATTCATTATAATCATTATAGGGGCTAATATATTACGTAAGGTCTCCTCACCCAAATTATTGATCAATTCACCAACCTTACTAAAACCTTTCCATTTTTACTAATCCAGGAACATATAGCTTCCCACAAGCCATGCTCTTCAAAAGATTGAAGTACACAAAAGATGGTAGTCAGGTTTGTGATCTAAGAATTAATACAGAACTATTATCAGGAATGCAGTATCTCTTAACTTTCAGAATGATGCATGCAATCCTTCGCGAGGAGGATATCTAATCTGAAGCAATTAATTTGAATAAGCACTCCAGCCGTACTTAAGTCAAGTCTGTCCACCAATGTAGATAAATGTCTAATTCTCACATTATTGATTGCCACACATATAGGAGGAATAATAGCACTGATATATCTAGAACAATCTGTCAAAGTATTATTTCACTCTTTTCAAACCTAATGCATCATCTCTTTCACTCATCTGATGAACTCCAGGAAATTCTAAAGCTAGATAAAAAAAAATGCATCCAAATTATGCAGAAAATTAAGATAGGCATTCTTACCAATCACATAATAAATTCCTCTAAGAATCAGCTCTCCACCAATGAAAAAATCACCACTGACAACATAACTCCATGGACACTCACTCTCTTCCACATATTCAGCCTCACCACATTTAGGAGGTTCACAACACACCATACACATTTCACCTCTCCTTTCTTGTTCTATTCTCAATCTAAGATGTAGATTTAACAATCTAAATTCTTCTCCTTTAATTTGTTTCATTATTATCCTTTTCATCTTTCCAATCTATTTATTTAAGAGTTTTGCGCTGGCCAGACCCGAAGGTATCAGAGTGCTTTACAACATTGGTTAGGCGAAAGTCAGACAAAAATAAGTTCATAAAACATCAGTATTGGTAATCAAAACTGGAGATGACCTAGAGGGAAACACAGAGAGAGGAACCAACACACTGGGGTGTAGAAGCCAACATGCGCAGGGCAATTGTTCCCCATCTGGATGGGATGCTGTTGTATGGGCGATTGCTGACCTGCTGGTTGTGGTGCCGATTGAGGAGGAGGTCCTTTAGCTCACTCTTGAAGTTTATGAAGGATGGGTTAGTCCTGATCATTGTTCCCTGTAGCATGCGCGCGTGCGCAGGCGTGCACACTGCCTTTGCCCAGCGCGCACACACACTCTAACACAGCGCGCACTTCAATGCTCCATGCAAGACCTAGAGACGTTAATGAGCGGCATGAAAAAATGGTCAGTTTCTTAGGTCCAGTGGCAGTGAATTTTCAATGCCAGGTGGAGAAGCAGAATGCATATGAAAGGCAGAGTGTTCCTCTTGTAGGCAGGTGTTTTGTCACTGTGGATGACAAAACTCAGAGCAGGCAGTTGTTACACATTCTGCTTTCACTCTTAATGCCTGGTGGGTGTCCTGCCAGGATTTTGCAGCAACTTCTGGGAGACAATTCAGGAATGGATGTATTGTTGTCAGTGGCACTGACTAAACTTAATATATGGGTCTGTCCTTAAGCGCTAGAAAAATCTGCTCAAAGTTTGCGGTATGTAAAATTGCACAAAATGAAATGTGGATTCTAGCCGTCACCAAAATCCAATTGCTTCTTTTAAGTAGACCCAAAGCAGCTTTGATAACAAAAACCGATACTAATCTAGTGGCTGAATTGTACAGTGTGAAACTAGAAAACCTCTGCTTGGCCAATTTGTGTGATCCTAGGAAAATACATTATTTCAATGAGAATCCATTATGTTCGGTATCACATATTAGAGAAACTTTGTATACTTGAGTTCAGGATGTACACTGTACAAAACACTTCTATGGTGTTTGATTTAGTCGCTTATAAAGTTGCTCCATCTATGATAAGAATCTAGGTAATGTATTCTGTATGCATGACGAGTAACGTGCCTCTATTCACTTATCACATTGTCATCAGGGCTGGGGTATTAACCCCTTCGCTGCTAGGCCTTTCCCCCCCTGTGCTAAGCCTTTTTTTGGCTATTTGGGGTAGTGCGCGCTTAGGCCCCTGTAACTTTTTGACCACATAAGGTATCCACGCCAAATTTGCGTCCTTTTTTTCCAACATCATGGGCATTGTAAAGGTACCCAGGGTTTGTGGATTCCCCAGGAGGGGTCCCAGAAATTAGCCAAAATACAGCTAAATTTTGGGGGTTTTGGGGAAAATGCGAAAAAGGGCTGCAAATGAAAGCGTCTGAGTTTTTCCCTGAAAATGGTATCAAAAATGGGTTTGTGGGTCTGAAATCACCATTTTCCCAGCTTTTAGGGAATTACAGACTTTTGTCAGAAAACCAACATTTTTTACACAGTTTTGGCATTTTTCTGGGACATAGCCTATTTTTGCTATTTTTTGTGTTTTCAACCTCCTTCCAGTTAATGGTAGAAATGGGTATGAAAGAAATAATGGATCCTAGACAGCTATACATTTTAGAAAAGTAGACAAAATTCTGAATTCAGCAAGGGGTCATTTGTGTAGATCCATCAAGGTTTCTTTATAGAAACTAACAGTTAAATATAGGAAAAATTGAAAATTTGTTGAAAAAACAGCCTTTTGTGTCAACGTTTTCACCTGAAACTTCTTCTAATTATGACAGCTCTTTGAAAGCAATATACCGTTACATCCGCTGGACCTTACTGGTTGTGGGGATATATAGGACTTGTAGGTTCACCAAGAACCCGATGAACCCAGAGCCAACAACTGAGCAGCGTCTTGCAATGGTTTTTATTATGTACCGGGTATATAGCAATTATTGTGGGAAAATGTATACATGGAAAAATCGGTATGAAAGACACCTATGTATTTCTGAAATGGGAACAAAATATAGAGTTTAGAAACAGTAGATATTTGCACATTTCCGAAATTGGGAATACTTATACTAGCATGAGAATTATCGGTCATTTTTTAACATTACTTCTTTTTTACACAATGTCTTTCATTTGGAAGGCAGAATGCATCGAAAGTCAATAGGTAATAACAGTTGCTTTACAAATCTGAATTACCCTAAGTCTCCCGATAAAAATGGTACCTCACTTGTGTGGGTAGGCATAGTGCCCACGACAGGAAATGGCTCAAAACCCAACGTGAACACACCACATTTTCACAATGAAAAATTACCCTTTTTTGCAAAGGGCCTAGCTGTAGTTTTTGAACTCTAGCTCTGCCGGCACCTAGGGAAACCTAGCAAACCTATACATTTTTGAAAGCTAGACACCCAGGGGAATCCAGGATGGGGTGACTTGACTGGCTCCCACCAGGTTCTGTTACCCAGAATCCCTTGCAAACCTAAAAGATTGATAAAAAAAACACATTTTCCTCACATTTCTGTGGTGGAAAGTTCTGGAATCTGCGTGGATCTACAAATTTCCATGCACCCCACGTTCCCCAAAGTCTTCCGAGAAAAATGGTACCTCACTTGTGTGGGTAGGCCTAGTGCCCGCGACAGGAAACGGCGCAAAACGCAACGTGGACACACCCCAATTTCACAGTGAAAAATGACCCTTTTTTGACAAAGTGCCTAGCTGTAGTTTTTGAACCATAGCTCTGCCAGCACCTATGGAAACCTAGCAAACCTATACATTTTTGAAAACTAGACACCCAGGGGAATCCAGGATGGGGTGACTTGACTGGCTCCCACCAGGTTCTGTTACCCAGAATCCCTTGCAAACCTAACAAATTGTCAAAAAAATACACATTTCCCTCACATTTCTGTGGTGGAAAGTACTGGAATCTGCGTGGATCCACAAATTTCTACCCACCCCGCGTTCCCCAAAGTCTTCCGAGAAAAATGATACCTCACTTGTGTGGGTCGGCCTAGTGCCCGCGACAGGAAACGGCGCAAAACGCAACGTGGACACACCTCAATTTCGCAGTGAAAAATGACCCTTTTTTGACAAAGTGCCTAGCTGTAGTTTTTGAACCCTAGCTCTGCCAACACCTATGGAAACCTAGCAAACCTATACATTTTTGAAAACTAGACACCCAGGGGAATCCAGGATGGGGTGACTTGACTGGCTCCCACCAGGTTCTGTTACCCAGAATCCCTTGCAAACCTAACAAATTGTCAAAAAATACACATTTTCCTCACATTTCTGTGGTGGAAAGTTCTGGAATCTGCGTGGATCCACAAATTTCTACCCACCCCATGTTCCCCAAAGTCTTCCGAGAAAAATGATACCTCACTTGTGTGGGTTGGCCTAGTGCCCGCGACAGGAAACGGCGCAAAACGCAACGTGGACACACCTCAATTTCGCAGTGAAAAATGACCCTTTTTTGGCAAAGGGCCTAGTTGTAGTTTTTGAACCATAGCTCTGCCGGCACCTAAGGAAACCTAGCAAACCTATACATTTTTGAAAACTAGACACTCGGGGGAATCCAGGATGGGGTGACTTGACTGCCTCCCACCAGGTTCTGTTACCCAGAATCCCTTGCAAACCTAAACAATTGTAAAAAACAACACATTTTCCCCACATTTCTGTGGTGGAAAGTTCTGGAATCTGCGTGGATCCACAAATTTCCACCCACCCCACGTTCCCCAAAGTCTTTCGAGAAAAATGGTACCTCACTTGTGTGGGTCGGCCTAGTGCCCGCAACAGGAAACGGCGCAAAACACAACATGGACACACCTCAATTTCGCAGTGAAAAATGACCCTTTTTGGCAAAGTGCCTAGCTGTAGTTTTTGAACCATAGCTCTGCCGGCACCTAGGGAAACCTTGCAAACCTATACATTTTTGAAAACTAGACACCCAGGGGAATCCAGGATGGGGTGACTTGACTGCCTCCCACCAGGTTCTGTTACCCAGAATCCCTTGCAAACCTAAAAAATTGTCAAACAAAACACATTTTCCTCACATTTCTGTGGTGGAAAGTTCTGGAATCTGCGTGGATCCACAAATTTCCACCCACCCCACGTTCCCCAAAGTCTTTCGAGAAAAATGGTACCTCACTTGTGTGCGTGGGTCAAGGATCCGCGACAGGCAGGGGTCCAAAAGCTATTGAGGCGACATCAAAATTACCTATCACAAACCAACCTGGTTTTGCATGGGGGTCCCATGAGTTTTTGGCCCGGGGCTCGGCAGCCATCTAGGGAAACCTACCAAACCCACACATTTCTAGAAACTAGACACCGGGGGAGTCCAGCGAGGTATGGCTTGCGTGGGTCCCCCATCATTCTCCTACGCAGAATCCCCTGCAAACCTCAAATTTCGCCGAACAATTCACTTTTTTCTCACATTTCTGTGGTGGAAAGTTCTGGAATCTGCGTGGATCCACAAATTTCCTCCCACCCAGCGTTCCCCCAGGTCTCCCAATAACAATGGTACCTCACTTGCATGGGTGGATCAAGGACCCGCGACAGGCAAGGGCCCAAAAGCTATTGAGGCGACATCAAAATTACCTATCACAAACCAACCTGGTTTTGCATGGGGGGTCCCATGAGTTTTTCGCCCGGGGCTCGGCAGCCATCTAGGGAAACCTACCTAACCCACACATCTCTGGAAACTAGACACCCGGGGGAGTCCAGCAAGGTATGGCTTGCGTGGGTCCCCCATCATTCTCCTACCCAAAATCCCCTGCAAACCTCGAATTTCGCCGAAAAATTCACTTTTTCTCACATTTCTGTGATGGAAAGTTCTGAAATCTGCGTGGATCCACAAATTTCCTCCCACTCAGCGTTCCCCCAGGTCTCCTGATAAAAATGGTACCTCACTTGTGTGGGTAGGCACAGTGGCTGCAACAGGAAATGGCCCAAATCGTACTCTGGAGACTTCAAAATTACCTATAGCAAAACTACCTGGTTTTGGGGGGGGGCACATGAGATTTTGGCCCCGGGCTCGGTGGCCATCTTGGCAAAGTACCAAACCCAAACATTTCTGAAAACTAGACACCCGGGGGAGTCCAATGAGGTATGGCTTGCCTGGATCCCCCAACGTTTTCCTACCCAGAATGCAATGCAAACCTTAAATTTAGCTGAAAAAACCACAATTTCCACATATTTTTGCGTGGAATCACCGTGCCGGCACAAATGTCCTACCCAGAATGCAATGCAAACCTTAAATTTAGCTGAAAAAACCACAATTTCCACATATTTTTGCGTGGAATCACCGTGCCGGCACAAATGTCCTACCACCCAGCGTTCCCCTTGTTCTCCTGAGTAAAATGATACCTCACAGGTGGTTTTGTGATAGGCAATTTTGATGTCGCCTCAATACGTTTTGGGCCCTTGCCTGTCGCGGGTACTTGGGCCTCCCACCCGAGTGAGGCACCATTTTTATCGGGAGACCAGGGGGAACGCTGGCTGGTAGGAAATTTGTGTCAGCCCGGTGATGCCACAACTTTCCCACACAGAAATGTGTGAAAAAGTTATTTTTTTCAGCTAAATTTGAGGTTTGCAGGGGATTCTGGGTAAGAAAACGTTGGGGGATCCACACAAGCCATACCTCCCTGGAATCCCCGGGTGTCTAGTTTTCAGAAATGTGGGGTTTTGTAGGTTTCCTAGGTGGCCGCCTACCCCGGGCCAAAACCCAGGTAACCCCCCGTACAAAACCAGGTTGGGTTGTGATAGGTAATTTTGATGTCGCCTCACTAGGTTTTGGAGCCTTGCCTGTCGCGGGTACTTGACCCACCCACACAAGTGAGGTACCATTTTTCTCGGGGGATGCGGGGTGAGTGGACGTTTGTGGATCCACACAGATTCCAGAACTTTCAACCACAGAAATGTGAGGAAAATGTGTTTTTATACACATTTTGAGGTTTGCAAGGAATTCTGGGTAACAGAACCTGGTGAGAGCCAGTCAAGTCACCCCATCCTGGATTCCCTGGGTGTCTAATTTTCAAAAATGTACAGGTTTGCTAGGTTTCCCTATGTGCCGGCTGCGCTAGGGCCCAAAATCCACAGGTAGGCATATTGCTAAAAACAAATCTGTTCCTAGTCGGCTTTCTGCCGCCCTGGGGGAGATATCGGGGGGTGGGGTTTCCCCGATATGCCCCCAAGGGGGGCAGAAACTCTGTGGCTATTTTTTGGGGGTAGGGGCATTGGTATGCCCATTCTGAGCAGCCCCCACCCCCACACATAAAAAGCCAGTGTAATCGTTGGCGTCTAGTGGGCTTTTTGCCCCCTGGGGGGCAGATTGGGGGCAGAAAGGCTGTAATTGTTACGGGTGGGGGCATTGACATGCCTGTTTTGGGCAGCCCCCACCCTAATAAAAATTTGCCCCAAAAATCCCTGGTGTCTAGTGTGCTTTTTGCCCCCGGGGGCAGATTGAGGGCTTCTGCCCCATCTGCCCCCAGGGGCAGGAAGGCTGTCATTTTTGCTGGGAGGGGGGCATGGACATGCCTATTTTGGGCAGCCCCCACCCTAATTCAAATTTGCCCCAAAAACTCACTGGCGTCTAGTGGGCTTTTTGCTCCCACCCGGCGGGGCAGATGGGAGCTAATGCCTCCATCTGCCCCAGGGGGCAAAAAGCCCACTAGGTGCCAGGAGTTTTGGGCAAATTTTAATTAGGTGGGGGCTGACTAAAACGGGCATGCCAATGCCCCCACCCTAATTAAAATTTGCCCAAAAAATCCCTGGCGTCTAGTGGGCTTTTGTCCACTGCGGGGCAGATTGGGGGCTATTGTCCTATCTGCCCCCAGGGGGCAGGAAGGCTGTTATTTTTGTGGGGAGGGGTGGGGGCATGGGCATGCCCTTTTGGGAGCCTCCACCCTAATTCAAATTTGCTCCCAAAAACTCCCTGGCGTCTAGTGGGCTTTTGCCCCCCGGCAAGGCAGATTGGGGACTAATGCCCCCATCTGCCCCCAGGGGGCAAAAGCCCACTAGACGTCAGGAGTTTTGGGCAAATCTTAATTAGGGTGGGGGCTGCCCAAACGGGCATGCCAATGCCCCCACCCTAATTTAAATTTGCCCCAAAAATCCCTGGCGTCTAGTGGGCTTTTTGGCCTCCCTGCGGGGGCAGATTGGGGCTTCTGCCCCAGAGGGGGCAGGAAGGCTGTTATTTTTGTGGGGAGGGTTGGGGGCATGGGCATGCCCGTTTTGGGAGCCCCACCCTAATTCAAATTTGCCCCCAAAAACTCCCTGGCATCTAGTGGGCTTTTGCCACCCCCGCGGGGCAGATTGGGGGCTAATGCCCCATCTGCCCCCAGGGGCCAAAGCCACTAGACGTCAGGAGTTTTGGGCAAATTTTAATTAGGTGGGAGCTGCCCAAAACGGGCATGCCAATGCCCCCACCCTAATTAAAATTTGCCCAAAAATCCCCTGTCGTCTAGTGGGCTTTTGCCCCCGGGGCAGATTGGGGGCTACTGCCCCATCTGCAACCCAGGGGGCAGGAAGGCTGTTATTTTTGTGGGGGAGGTGGTGGGGGCATGGGCATGCCCGTTTTGGAGCCCCCACCCTAATTCAAATTTGCCCCAAAAACTCCCTGGCGTCTAGTGGGCTTTTTGCCCTCCCGGCGGGGCAGATTGGAGGCTAATGCCCCCATCCGACCCCCAGGGGGCAAAAGCCCACTAGATGCCAGGGAGTTTTTGGGCAAATTTTAATTAGGGTGGGGGCTGCCCAAAACGGGCATGCCAATGCCCCCACCCTAATTAAATTTGCCCAAGAAAATCCCTGGCGTCTAGTGGGCTTTTTGCCCCCGGGGGCAGATTGGGGGCTGCTGCCCCATCTGCCCCTAGGGGGCAGGAAGGCTGTAATTTTTGCAGGGAGGGGTGGGGGCATGGGCATGCCCACTTTGGGCAGCCCCCACCCTAATACAAATTTGCCCCAAAAATCCCTGGCGACTAGGGGCTTTTTCCCCCAGGCGGGGCAGATTGGGGGCTAATGCACCCAATCTGCCCCCAGGGGCAAAAGCCACTAGACGCCAGGGAGTTTTTGGTTAAATTTCAATTAGGGTGGGGACTGCCCAAAACGGGCATGCCAATGCCCCACCCTAATTAAAATTTGCCCATAAAATCCCTGGTGTCTACTGGGCTTTTTGTCCCCGGGGGCAGATTTGGGGCTAATGCCCCCAGCTGCCCCCAGGGGGCAGAAAGGCTGTCATTTTTGCGGGGGTGGGTGGGGGCATGGTCATGCCCATATTGGGCAGCCCCCACCACAAATTATAATAAAATAAAAATCCCTGGCTTATAGTGGGCTTTATGCCCCGGGGGCAGAAAGGCTGTAAATTTTACGGGGTGGGGGCATGGACATGCCCTTTATGGGCAGCCCCCACCCTAATAAATTAATAGGGCAAAGAAAAATATCCCTGGGGTCTAGTGGGCTTTTTGCCTCCCGGTGGGGCAGATTGGGGGCTACTGCCCCATCTGCCTCCAGAGGGCAAAGTCTAAATCGCCCAAAAACAAATTGGGGGAGCAAAAGCCCTTGCCCAAGGGGCCGTTCCCCTCCCTGGTGTCTAGTGGGTGGATCCTGCTTGGGGATCGCCCTCCTGGGGCGATCCCCAAGCAGGTATCCACTGGGGAGGTACCATTGGAAAGGGAGATTCTCCCTTCCAATGATACCTCTCCCATCTTTCTACGTGCCCGGGGGCTGAGATAGCCCCCTGAGCACATAGAAAGTGAAACTGAAATGAGCCTAAAGGCTCATTTCAGTTTCAGCTTTCTGTGCAATGAGGACAGCGCGACGTGCGCGCTGATCCTCATGGCACAGAAACCAGGGAGGGGGCCTCGGGAGCTGGGAAGCAATTCCCCAGCTGCCAAGGTCACAGGGGTGAAAGAGAAATCCCTCTGCTGTCTGCAGCAGAGGGATTTCGTGCCCCTGGCCTCATGACGGAATGGTTCCGTCATGAGCACAGGGGCACCGATGCTCATGACGGAACCATTCCGTCATGAGCATCGAAAGGGTTAATGTTTCTGAGTTCATGTTTAAAAAATTCTCAATCACCATTTTTAATAAACACATTTCAAATAAACTGACATGCTGAAGTGAAATAGTCACATAATTAACACTGTATATTTGTAGTAGGGTGCTAGCATCCAAATTTCTTTATATTCGTATTTACCAACCACTGCCTATGGTATAGGTAAGACACCTCTCTAGCTGGGTAAACTATACCACTGGTGAGGGTACAGTTGCATGAGCACTGTACTCCTACAGTGTCTAAGTCCATTCTTAGACATTGTAAGTGCAGTAAAGCCATAAAAGAGTGTATGGTCTGGGAGTTTTTCATTATGAACCCCACAGCACCATAATGGCTTTACTGAATTCTGGGAAGTTTGGTATCAAACTTTTCAGCCTAATAAACCCACACTGATGCCAGCTTGGGATTTAATATACCATGCACTCAGAGGGCATCTTAGAGATGCCACCTGAAAAACGACCAGCCTCTGGTGGATTACTTGACTGGTAAACACCAGCCCGCCACCACAAGACATGTTTCTGGACACCTGGGGTGGGAGCCATTGCTGCCTGAGCCCAGAAACAAAGCCTTTCCTGGGCGGAGGTGGTCACACCTCCCCCAGGTCAGGAAGAGCCATCTGTGGCAGGGGAGCTTAAAAGGTATTGCGCCTTGGTAAAGCGACCCCCAGCCTCTCCTGCTAACAGGAGCAGGCCCCCTTCCTGTTTCCCCTCCTTTTCGGGGGGAAGACAGGCGGGAAAAATTAGAACAGCCCAGAAGGGGTACACACCTCTGCCAACCCAACCCCTCAGGTGGGGGAGGCGAGGTGAAACCCACTCTTCAGTTCCAATCAGGATTAGGGATTGTGCTCACTCCCCCACGTGGGGTAAGCACACCATGGGCATAGTCACCCTAAGGTCAGTAGCCCATTGGCTACTGACCTCGAGACCCCTAAAATGCCCCCTAAATACAGTATCTAGGGGTAGCCCTGAACCAAGATGCCAGTTTCCCGCAACCTATGAAGAAGAAGGACGAAAGAAGACGCCCGGCAGAAGAGACTGCAGAGAAGAACTGACTTGGCTCTAGCCCTACCGGCCAGTCTGCAGTTTCCAGAGATCCTACACCAAAAATCACCTTGTCCTGCAGCCAGCAACCTCCAGAACCCCTAGGAGGACTGACTGCCTTCATCAAAGACCGGATCTCCTGTGAACAGCAGCTCTGTTCAAAAGAAACACTAAAGAAAGGCTCCGTGCCTGCTGAGGACAAAGGAACCCTATACCTGGAACTACCACTGCACCCAACGCCTATTGCCCAAGTCCGAGTGACCCACTGGTCCCAGAGAGGTCCCCCAGTGCTTCAGAGTCCGAGTCCACCGTGGGTTGACCCCTCCAGGACTCCTCGACGTTGCCTGCAACCTCTGCACAGAGACCCCCCCCCAACCGCGAGTGGCCCGGTAAGGTGAAATATGACCTCAAAAGCACCCCTTATTATCACAAAAAACAAGAGCAACCCAAATGTCCTTGCGAACTGGGTATTGCTATTCAAGCAGAAACAATGTTCACAAGGAACTCATTTAAACCAATTAATAAATTTTTATGCAAGGAGTTATATTTCTTGCGTGATTTAAGCAGACAAAACATATAATAAAAAAAATTACAAATTTAAAAAGTGGGTACAGCAAAAATTGTGTTTTCTGTTGGTTGTCTACAAAGTAATACTACCTAATTAATGTCTGGTTTAATTTTTTAATGTTTTATTATATGTTTTGTCTGCTTAAATCACGCAAGAAATATAACTCCTTGCATAAAAATTTATTAATTGGTTCAAATGAGTTCCTTGTGAACATTATTTCTGCTTGAATAGCAATACCCAGTTCGCAAGGGCATTTGGGTTGCTCTTGTTTTTTGTGATAATTGTTTGCGCAGTGCTTCTGCAAGAGCTTTACTTTTGAAATTGCTCCATACCCATCCTTTGGTTGCTTGTTTGTGTATATGTCTGAGTCAATTTATTTTTTGTTTCAAATTGTTTAAGGATACATATTGTATACCTCATATCTGTGTACACGTTTTCAGAAAAACTCGACAATACTATGTCAGATAGAGAGGCCCCACTGTATACAGAAGAAATATATTGCAAAAGTTATAAGTGGACCCTCTCTGTTCTCCACCTCTAATCAGGTAGTGAGTACAAACCCTAGACTAATCCTCTTAGAAAAGTTAGAACGTGCCAAAAAGAAGCTTGTACGATCGGAGCTGCACGCACGCATGTTGGCAGAATATCAAAAGGCTAACATTATTCCGCAAGGACTGATAGTACGAAATGTCCCTGGTATAAATTCAAAGGAGGCTTTTCCCATATCTCCACCACCTGTTCCAGGCACTGGATGGTGCTTGGATTTGAGACAGCACTAGAACATAGTAAGCAGGAGCTGATCAAAATTGAAAATCTAGAGAAAGAATTATATGGCTGTGACAACTTGAAAGAGTCAAAGGTGGCATTGGAGAAACTAAATAAGACGATACAACAGTTCAATACTTTTGAGGTAAAAAAGAAGGCTAACAAAGACCAAAAGGATATTAACACTAACAGCAAAGAGAAGGCATTTCCCTACTTACAGGACGACTATTATTCTCAACCACAACCTATAAGAAAGAACGTCACCTGGGGTAGATACAAGAACAATACCTTAATCGGTTTCTCAGATTCCTCGGCAGTCGCAAATAGGCCTTATTGTGTTTTATTTGCCACAACTTGCTCAGCATTCTTAATAAACGACTGTTACTGTCACTTGCAGACCCATGACGGCCGCATCGATAGTAATTGAATTACTCCCTCACCACACTGTGAAATTGGAGAGTAGGGTCACTGACCCCATTGTCCTAATGACATTTAGGATTATTAAGTATCCCAACGCTGTTTTTCTGGTGAGTATGGTTATTATCCCTATTCCCCACCGATATTTAGTATGTTATATATTCTAATGCCATCCCTTTACTAAATAGGATCTACGGTAACCTTGAGTTACTTTGAATACTGCCTGAACACATACAGAGGCCTTTCAACAAAGGGGTAAGCAATCCCAAGGGCACTTGATTAACTCGTGACATACAATATACACCAACTGTGGTGTTGATATTCATTTTTACCCCTGTCTCTGGTAGGATTTAAATTGCCGTGGCTACAACCAAGACATTACTCTGAACTGCACTCGGAAGACTTGATTCCTCCACCGTTGGCACTTTCACAGTGTCACTGGTTAAGCAAGTCCTCCCCACTCACCCACAGCCCACAGATCTTAATTTTCAATTATCAGTCACATTAATACTATGTCCTACTTCCAGTCCCCAGAATCCCCGTCCTGAAGAGACCCTGTACCACGAGAGGGTCGAAACGTTGTCGACAACTACAAAGGGAGAGCCCCAGCAAACTAGAAGTTTATGAACAAATGATTCTATCAGATATCCAAAGGGCTCCCCTTTAAATTCCAATAACCAATCGCTTCCTTCTTTACTGGCACCACATATATTGCACTGTTTTGGTTATGGTCATTTTACTGGGGTCACAAAGTCACGTCCAAATGTGATAATGTATATAGTGTAAATACACATCGGAATTTATTTATATGTGTTTTAACTCTCAAGATATTGTCTATGCAAAATAAATAATACTCACTTCGGCTGAAGTGGGTACAGCAAAAATAGTGTTTTCTGTGGGTTGTCTACAAAGTAATACTACCTAATTAATGTATGGTTTAATTTTTTATTATATGTTTTGTCTGATTAAATCACGCAAGAAATATAACTCCTTACATAAAAATTATTAATTGGTTCAAATGAGTTCCTCAAAAGACACCCCTGCATCCACCTGTCTGCACCCTGGAGAAGTGGACCCAGAGGTGCACCTACATCCTGAGCCCCCCAACTTACCTGCCCAGCTGTTGGTTCCTCTTGGAAGACTTCCTGGACCGAGCCTGCAGTCAAAATCCAAAACCGGCAACTCCCATTGAAAACAACAGGGCACCCAACGCCAAATCAGCACTCTGGACCTGGCCGCCCCAGTATCGCTGTGAGTGCACTTTGTATGCTAACTTGAAACCTCTTTGCCCTGAGCTTAACCCTAGGAGCTTTGTTCTCACAACGTTGTGGACTGCTCGTGAGCAGCCACCAACCGGAGGCACCCCCTATCCCCCATTGGATAACATTGAGCCTCAGCACCCTGCACCCGGCCACCCTAGTGCAGCTGAGGGTGCTTTGAGAGTGCATCCTTGACCCTGGGGGAACCCTTGTTCTAACCCCAGAAAACCAACTCCCAAACCTGAGTACTTACCGTTAAACTGATAACCTGGTTTTCTCCCATAGGACTGAATTGACTGCTTTCTTGTGAAAATTGTTCTAAGCGTGGAGTTGGTTTGTATGAAACCTTAAGAAACTGCATATGTGCAAAAACTGATTAACTTACCCTTTATCTAGGAAATGTCCCAGTGTGATATCTAGGCATATCGCACTGAGTAGAAAAAGTAACTTAAAAAGTAATCTGAAAAGTAACTTGAAAAGTAACTGAAAAGTAAATTAAACTGTTTTTATAAACAAATGACTTACCTGTAACCACTCCAATTGCATTCTACTGATTCAACTGCATTCAAACTGTATTTAACTGCATAATTCTTGCAAAGTATTATTATACTTACCTGTACCAGGCCTGGCTTGATTCTATTAAAAAGAAATACAACTAAATGATATTGTTATGCAAAAAAATTTGTCAGAGTTCAGTCTTTGAGTGTGTGAAATCATTTCTTGCCTGAGTGTGTACAACAAATGCTTAACACTACCCTCTGATAAAGCCTTACTGCTCGCCCACACTACCACAAGTTGAGAGTAAGGTATTATCTACTTTTACCTCTGCCTACCTTTGGGGTTCCACTGGACTCTGTGCACACTATACCTTACTTTGGTATAGTATATACAGAGCCAGCTTCTTACAACTACTACTTTAAAAAAACATAGAAATTCACCGTTTCTCCCTTTGGGCAGTCCATAACAAACTCTGGCTGCCAATCTTTTTCTGCTAAATGGATGTCGTATCCAAAAGGCAGGTTCTCCCAAAAGAGACATTTATCTTTCCTGGGTATGTCCCCCTCCATATCGAGTGTTATTTCATATAACTGGTGTGGGACACTTACCCTAGATTCAGGTGTCTCCACCGTGATATGTTCATTCAAAGCCGCGGTCACCAGATATTTCATCAGGTTCTGGCGAGTTATTGTTACTTCTGCTGCGCTGTCTAGCATCGTCAGAGCCCATTCCCCATTCAGAAGTTGAGTCCTCAGTAGTCTGGGCATTTCTTATTTTAAGGCCAGCTACTTTCTTCTTTTTTAAATTGAGGTTTTGATTTCGGTTTATCTTCTTTTTTCATCAAACTTGTTTTTATTAACAATTGGTTTCACATTTAGCAAAGAGATTGGCTTTCACAATGCTTGATACACATTACATTTTGTAACCGCTCATATCGGCAGCCTTTCCTTGGTAACTATGCAATGTCGCGGCTGATCATACATTGAAAACGAACAAGTGCTTCCCCCTTTATGTAGTGTGCTATAGGTTGTAAAGCTTCATACCGTGAGGGAGCAAAAGCATTGATTTTAGCCTTATGTCCGATCAACCCCTCTGTTCTTTTGTGACGAGTTTCTTATCCCTTCCAACTGGGAAGGTCGCCAAACTAACTAAACTAACCCACCCCTCCCCCCCAAGTAGTGTAGTGATCCGTGGTAGTGGCGGCTGTGTGCTGCAATCTTTGGCCCGGTGGTGCGCAGAGTGAACCCTGTTTTTTTTTACGTAACTGCATGTCCCCTTCGAGTCTCTTCGATGGGATCGCCTCTCCGGTTAGACCCCTTTTCGTGGACCGTATGGACTAGAACTGGAACAGGTGCATATCTCTAATTGAGGGTGGGCAAACTGCCAGAGGAAGACCTTGCATATGATAGGTAACTAATGGTCCCCATTTATATTCAAAATTCTTATAGTCATCCCTGAAGATGTCTGACATCCTCTCAAGGCAGAGAATTTTCCAGAGACGTGAGTACCATAGAGATATATCGGGTGCCGCTTTATTTTTCCAGGCTGCATCAATTGTAGTTTTGGCCGCACCCAGAGAGATCCACATAACGGTTTTGTCTGCCTTAGTTTGATGTACGAGTGCCGGGTCCCTAATGCCCAAGAGGGTTTCCTCTATGGAGGTTGGTATGGGCTATCCCAGCATGTCTTTGATGTGTGCCAGGATTTCCTCCCAGAAAGTTTTGATTGTGGGACAGTCCCACCAAATGTGCCGGAAGTCCCCTAGAAGGCCACAACCCCTCCAACACATATCAGAGGTGTCCGGGAATATCTTTTTAAGTTTGGTGGGGTACAAGTACCAGTCCACTGGGGTTTTAATGAGGGATTCCCGCAGGTCGAGGGAGTGCTTAAACTTGGAGATGTCAGTCCACAGCCACGTCCATTCCTTATCGGATATCTCCCTCTGCACCACTTCCTCCCATAGAGTCATGTATCTGGGTCTCGGTGAGTGTGAGGAGGAGAGCAGTGAACTGTACAGAAAGGAAATTACCCCCTCATGGAGCCCACCCGTTGCACAAATTTTTCAATTATTGTTCTCTCATGTGTTGCTGCTTCTCTAACCTGCGGAGTAAGGGCCCAATGCTTGAGTTGAAGATAGTGGAAGTGTTCGCAGGGGGCTAAGCGGAACTCCCTCTGGCAACTGTCAAAGGTGAGGATATCTTGGTAATGAAAGAGGTCTGCAAGCATGAGGCATCTGCCATCCCTCCATGGGTCGAATGGGCCCTCGCGGAGCATGGGGGGAAATTCCGGGTTGAAGTGGATCGGTGTATAAGGTGACGGAAATGAGGTCCACCCCTCTCCCCGAGAGACCTCGTCCCAGACCTTCAGAGTGGTGTGGGTGGGAGTGCTGATGTAAGCGTTTGCGGGTCTGTCTTTCTTAGGTTTCCATATGAGGTCCCATATTGCCCTTCCCGCTATTGCCCTGTCCATGTGCAACCAGTGTTTATCTGATTCCCTCTTGGACCATTCCGCCACAATCCTCAGTTGGGCTGCTTTGTAATACAGACCGAAATCAGGAAGACCCACTCCTCCTGCCCCCCTTGCTCGTCTCAGGGTATGGAAAGGGAGACTGGCCCTGCCATTCTGCCAGATAAAGCAGATGATCAGGGATCTTATCTTGGGGAGAAGTTCCCTGTCTAGGTCAATTGGAAGTGCCTGGAAAAGATACAGAAATTTAGGCAGCACTGTCATTTTAATTGCATGGATGTGGCCCAACCAGGAGGTAAAGAGAGCCTTCCATCGTTTGAGGTCTTGCTGGAGTTGGAGAAGGAGAGGCGGATAGTTAGCTTTATATAAATCCTCCAAGCGAGGCGTAAGTTGTATACCCAAGTATTGGAGTGAGCGCCTGGCCCACTGAAATGGAGTGCGCTCCCGGAGGCGATTAGCCTCAACATCTGGTATTGTGAGGTTTAATATGGATGATTTCGTTAGATTGACTCTGAACCCCGCTACCTCCTCAAAGACGTTCAACTCCCTCTGTAGAGCAGGAAGCGAGAGATCCGGGTTGGTGAGGGTCAACAGTATATCATCTGTGAAAAGTGAGATTTTATGATCCCCACCCCCAAAGGTAATGCCCATTATCTCTGGGGTCTCCCTGATCCGCAATGCCAGCGGCTCTATGCTTAAGGCAAATAGCAGGGGCGACAGCCGGCATCCCTGCCTAGTCTCTCTAGTAAGGGGTAATGGATTGGAGGTGACCCCGTTAACCTGCACTCTAGATCGCGGTTGTACATAGTTGGCCATGATCATGTTTATGAATTTTTCCCTGAGCCCAAAGAATTGAAGTGTGCTAAAAAGGAACAACCAATCCACCCTGTCAAAAGCCTTTTCGGCATCCAGACCCACAAGGATCGCCGGTGCTTGCGTTTAGTTACTTTTTCAATCAGGTGTAGCATCCTACGGATATTGTCGTGGGTCTGCGTGCCCTTTATGAAGCCTGATTGATCAGGGTGGATTAGATCTGGCATCAGGTCCTTTAGCCTCGCCGCCAAGATAGCAGAGTATATTTTCGTATCCAGGTTCAGGAGTGCAATTGGTCTATATGATGCACATTCATGTGTGTTTTTCCCCGGCTTGGGGATCACCGTTATCACCGCCTCTGCCATAGAGGGGGTCACCCCGATGCCCTCCGCCATGGTATTAAAAAGCTGTGTAAGCTGTGGAATGATATCTGGTGCAAATGTTCTAAAAAAATGTGCCATCAGGCCATCCGGCCCAGGGGCTTTATTGGGCTTAAGTGATTTGATTGCTGTCCCCACCTCTTCCTCGGTGATAGGTGCATTAAGGATATTGTTCCAAGTCTGGGAGACCTGCGGGATGTTCAGCGCCTGCAGATACCGACATTGCTCGTCTACCTCACGTGGTTCACCTGTATATAGTCCCTTGTAGAATGCCCCAAATATATTAGCCTTCTCCGCATCTGAGTTCATTATATAGCCTTCCCTATCGTGTATGCCTCCAATGTATTCCTTTTCTCTCTTTTCCCTAAGCTGTCTGGCTAGGTGTGCACCCACTTTGTTCCCCTGTGTGTAAGAGAGTTGGCGTAGACGAAGCAGTGTATATTCAGCCCTGTTAGTGTAAATTACCTTAATTTTTCCCCTGAGTGCAGTAAGTTTAAGTTGTAGAATCCTGGAGGGCGTTTTTTTATGTTCCTTTTCAACAAGTTCCAGTTCCTTCTCTAAATCCACCCTCTCTTTGGCCCTCTGCTTATTCAGTGTAGCATTAAGCTCCAGGCATTTACCTCTCAGGACTACCTTAAATGCATCCCAGTTGTTAAGAGGCGAGGTGTCATGCGGTGAGTTTAATTAAAGAAATTCTGTGATAGTCCCCCTCAATTCTCCCCTTAACATTCTGTCCCTAGTTAGTGAAACTGGGAAGTACCACCTTGGTATCCTGGGTGTAGCGTGGCCCCAATTCAAACAGATCGAGACGGGGCAGTGGTGAGTGGGAGAATTTTCACCTCCTGGAGTGAGCCCAATAGACTTTGGCTAATAAAAACATAATCGAGTCTTGAATACGTTTGGTGTACATGGGAGAAAAATGTATAGTCTTTGGTCGAGGGATAAAGGGTACGCCATCCACCCCACAGCCCTAGATTGTTTAGCATCTGTTTAATTCCCTTAGGGAAATTGCTTGTAGCGTTTTTATGTTGGTGCGTACTATCTGATTCTGCCTGCCAAGTGAGATTAAAATCCCCCATGAGAATCGTCTAGCCTTCCGCAAACTCTCCCACCTGGTCTAGTAGCGTTACGAGAAATGCAGGTTGGTCCACGTTGGGTGCATACACTGAGATAAATGTACAAAGTCGCCCTCTCAATGTCCCCTTCACCATGACTATCCGGCCTTCTTTATCCGACTTAATGGCCTCCGGTTGGAATTTAATAGAGTTTTGAAAAAGAAGCGCCACCCCCCCTGTTTAGTGCTAGCTGAAGATCTCTAGATAAGGGAGTAATGTTTGTGGCAAAGCTGAAACTCCTCAGAGCATTTTAAGTGCGTCTCCTGGAGTGCCACGACTTCGAAATGATGGTCCGTCAGGTATTTCCAGATTTTATGTCTCTTAAGTGGCGAATTCACCCCTTCACGTTCCAGGACACTATGGAAATCACCAAGACTGTGTTCACTCCCCCCCTCACATATGCCCTTTGAATTAACTATCCAGGTCTCACCCCTGAGATCCTTTGCCAGGAGCCCACCTTGTCTTCCACCCTTCACTAGAGCCCCGTGGGCCAGTGTGTTTACAAAGCTAGCGATCCCCGCTGACCACCACCAGTTCCCTTGAAGCCCCCCCAACAATATAAACAACATTACCAACAACAACTTGTGCCAGGTGGCCCATGGACCTCCGGCTGTGTGGTTTACGACATGCTGGGTCGTGTTGGCGGGCGACTCGGCCGGAGCCCGCACCCGCGTCCGTCCCTTTCGCTTAAAATGATCGCCAGCTGGTGTCGTATCCCCTCGGAGACCCCGAATGTTCTGCAATGTGCGGTGTCTTGTCAGCCATTGTTCATCAAGATTTCGTTGCCACTCTCACCCTTGAATGGCCCCATCTCAGGCGCATTGTCCTCGTAAGTCCTGTACTATTTCAGTTCTCGTACTCCTGGTTATTTTACGATCTTGGGTGTCCTCCCTTGGCAATTGTGCTCCATTGAGTTCCCTTATTGCTGCCGCGGTCCACCCCCCTCAATGTTTGTGTGTGCTCTCTGTGTCCAAAGGGGGGAGACCCATTATTCTCAGATCTTCTTCGAGTTCTGTAATATGGCGCATTTTGTTGTTGTATTCAAAGCTCAAACCGAATGGTTATGTCCACCTGTATTTGACTTTGTCTGTTGATGGGCCTAAATTGCTGTCTCCGCGCCAGCGTGGCGGGTGCTAGATCTTGATATAAGCTGCACTGAAACCCTTGAAAGGCTATGTCATCCTTCTTCCTGGTCGCCTGCAATATAGCCTCCTTGACCTTAAAGGAGTGGAGCTTGGCGAGGATATCACGCGTATGACGACGATCTCCGGCTGCTTGGTTTCCAACGCAGTGCACTCTTTTGATTTTAATTTTTAGCTGGCGCGGGTCCAAAATCTCTGCAAATAGACCTTCAAGGAAGGCCTCCAAGTCCGGTCCCTCCCCCCCTTCCTCCAAATGCCTAATTCGGATATTGTCTCTGCGAGACCTATTTTCTAAATCTTCCGTCTTCGACAGGGTCAGTTGCAGTTGATTCTGGAGGTCCTGTATCTTTTCCTGTGCGGCCGTGGCCCGCTTGTCTAGATCCTGGGCCTGTGCTTCCACCTCCATAACTCTGGTGCCCACCGAGTCCACATCGTGTTGGAGGGCAAACATGCGTTCGTTCAGGTCAGTTTTGAGTTGGTCAATGGATGCCTTGATGTCCTGATTTATCTCAGAGCGTAGTTCCATCTTGAACTCCCTCAGAGAGGCCATCAAGTCCTCTTTCGTGAGAGCCATGTCGGTGGAGGTTTCTCCTTGTTCTGGGGGTTGTCGCTTCTCCGAGGGAGTAAAATATTGGAGACTTTGTTTGTCCCCTTCTTTGGTGGCATAGATGCAGGCTGGAAGTCCCCTTTTCTTTATGCGTGCGTGGTCGTCTGCAGAGAGCGCAGGAGCCTCCCCCCACAGCGTCCTGCAGATCCACTGGCTGTCGGTTCTACTGGTGTGTCTCCTTTCCCCCGGTGGGCCAGGCTCCTCGTGGTATGCTCTCCTCACTACGGGGGTACATTGCGCTGTTCCTGGAGCCCCCTCCGTGTGCTGCCAATGGGTGTCTCTCGTGAGGGTATGTCTTACAGCGCTTTCTCTGTTCCCCTCGTGGTGTTCTGGGGACCAGCTGTAGTGTGGGCACCTGGGAGATCTACTTAAATAGAGTCATACTTGCCAGGAGGCCGGCTACCATTTTGAGGTCAGGCAGAGCCAAGCCAGGCATCTCGGGATGCATCAATCGTCCGGCTTGCTATCTTAGTGCCAGAGGGGCTGCTTCTCCCGCACCGCCTGCTGCCTCACTCCAGGAACCGGGCCTCCCCCTCTCACCATCAGGTCAGCGTTGCACCGCTCTGGCGTCTCTGCGGTCACGCCAGTTGAGGGGATCGGGTGCTTCCGAATGCTGCCACTCTGCGCCCCTTAACAGCTTATCCGGATTCTCAGCGGCGGTTCAGGGATAGCAGGAGACTCAGGACCTCCTGGCCTTCCCCAGCAGGTTCCGTTGTCAACATCGCAGAAACTCCGGTCCGTCCGGGATCGCCGCCATTTTACGAGGCTCCGACGCCATTCCCTCGCGGCTACTCCGGGGTCTAATACTTCTGTTACCGCATCCCAATGGGTCTCAAACTGGACATTTTCATGGTCACGGCCCCTCAGTCTACAAACAGGGAAGTTTATGGCGATCTCTGGTGTAGGTTTTAATAGTGGGACAGCGACGTGGATCCGGAGCCGAGGTGAATCACGTCCACCCGGCCATCTTGCCTGGCCACGCCCCCTTATCTTCTTTTTTGATATTATTGTCTGAAGTGTGATGTGTGTCTCTTGGCTTGCCTCATTCTTCTGATCTGCGTTCTGACCGTCCTTCCCTCTTGGAGTTTTTTGATGAACCCTGAAAGGAACCAGAGGAACATGTATCAATATCCTGATACCGGTCAGGTTTTTTAATGTTATCACGGTGTCTGCGGTTATACCTCCTGTCAGAGGGCTCCTGTTGAAGAGACCACCCCATGATTGTGATGCATTCTGCTTATTTTTTTTTTGCTTATTATCCCATTTCTTTTTAGAAGAATCTGGTGCTTACTTAGTGTTATCCTTTTCAGGATTACCCATTACTTGTGGTTCTATAGGTCTAGCTCCCAAATTATCTCTGCCTAATTCAACGTATGAATCTTCGATAATTTTGGGTAAATCCCACTCCTATTGTTCAGGAGTGCATTCCTTAAGGCGTTGGCGTATAGCCACCACTGCTGCCTCCCCTTTTATGTTTGCTAACATAATTGTAGATACCTAGGAAAAATTTCCTATTAATTTGATCCCTAAGTTTAGAGCAGGTTCTGCTCTATACTCATTTTGTATTTGTCTTAATACTTCTGGTATCACTGCTATTGAAGGGGTGCCATGAGTCCTGGTATAGATGGCAGCGAAGACTGTACCCCAAGGGTGTAATCCTCCATCGGGGGAGCTATCCCCATTGGCAGGCAAATTGTCAGTATTCTGTGTTTTTCTTGTGGGCCTGTGTGTGGAAACACTGCCTCAAACTGTGCTATTTTCTGTGCTATCCAGAATCGCATTTGCTCATGTTTAATGGGCATTCTTCCCATAACTGCGTTCTGTGTTTGTGGGGTAATTTTAGTTGCGGTCCCTTGTAGTTGACCTGCTGGAGTAACGCTTGTGGGCTGAAGTGTGAGTGTTCTCATAACAAACTGTGTCAGATTTCTGTAAAGTTTTATTATTTCTTTGTGAAGCGAACGTAAGTCTGCGATTGGCAATGTGTCAACTTCTGGATGCGGTGTGTAAGCAGCCAGAATGGGCCAAGTCTCTCCGTCTCTGCTGAGCGGACCGAGTCTCACTTTTTCTGAGGTGTGTGGCAGGACGCCTTTAAACCAGTTTATATGTTCCTGGTATGTTAACGGAACCTCTATGTCCTCGTATGTATTGTATTCTTCTGGTATATTATCCAGAGTGTAAGAATGAAATGTATGTGTCCGTGCATCTGCAGGTAGGAATTTAATCCATGAATAGAACACCACCATTCTGTATGCTTCGTTTGCCTCAACCACGAAGGTAACAGTCCCACCTAATGATGGGACTCCAGAATCTGCACATTTAAAGTAAGTGCATTTCTAACATTTTCTGAAATGTTTATAGCACCTGCCTGATCTCCTTCCTCCACTGCATTCGCATGAAATGCCGCCGCAGTGTTATCTTCGACAGACATTGTTAGAAATAGTTTCAAGGAAAATAAGATAAGGTTTTATGCACAATGTAGGGAACTATAATCCTTCTAGCTTGAACAAACCTACAGCCAATGCATAGGATATACCTACTCAGCTGTGGCGGATTTTCCCTTCCCACTCCAGACATCTCTGGATAAATGTGAGTAGGGGGTCTATGAGAAAGCACGACTGAACTACTCAGATTTGACCGTTAAATAAGAACCAAACCGACGTTGGCAGCACCATGTCGTGTAGTTCCTACAAATCTATATAGGATCTGCACGTGTAGACAACATGAACTAAGAGATTGGTGTCCAGACTGATTCCAGACACCCCCAGAAGAAATGTTAGTCTGTAGACCAGCTAGCTTACAGTGCCACTATGAGTCCCTTTTACCAAGGAGCAAATAGTTTCAATCAACTATCGAACATGACACCTCAGGGATCAAGGAAACAGTACAGTACTTTTCGCTCAGTCTCTCGTGCTCACTTTGTCTCAGAGATATACACAGAATAAACGGTGGGGACATTTTCAATAAGTATTTATTGAACCAGCGTCATTCTGGTATAAAATATGTGTGCTGCAACAACCATGAGACAGAAACAGATATATACGGTTATGAGCACCAGCAGAGTAAAGAAAAGGTAGAATTCTACCATAGTGCTAAAACAGTGAATATATGCAGGCATATGGATACAAAACAATAATAATGCGTACCTCTATGATGCAACCCTAACTAGATGTACCTAAGGATACCTAGCATGTTTGTAGGTGTATAGCCAAGAATCCCCTTAGGATAGAGCCAACCCCATTACCTGATGTGGGAGAGCAAAGGACCCCATCTTGGTCTCGAGATGGACACCCCTCGAGGGATGTCAAACTACTGTGTGCTGGAGTGTCTGCGTGTAGGGACCTCAGCGTCTCGTGTCAGCATGGAACTCTTTCTCCTCTTGTGTGCTCAGGGAAGATGTGGTGCTTATATACCCAAAAAGGGAGCCTCAGGGGTTCTACCTAGATGTGTCATGGTACTGTGGGCATGTCAGCTAAGGATTACGATAGTTATGACCCTTATACAGAGTTATTATGCAGAAGATAGTAATCCTGCTGTGATACTGAGAATCCTCATGCATAATAAATGAGGCTAGTTTTCTGAGAAAACCACACAACATTTATTCAGCGCCTAATTAGGTAAAAGGTCAGCACCAAACCTGTTATGTAGAACAATGATAGGACAAATGTAGGTAAAAGGTCATGCAACTACCTAGGCCTATATTGGGGTACACTGGGGTTCATACCAGGACGTTATAGTCAGGAATTAGCATTTAAAAAACCTTAGAAATTCACTGAAAAAACCAAAGGTGACAGTTATGTTATAGTTTGGCTCAGGTTTCACTCGTACAAAACCAGTGAAATTCAGCTGTTATAGTTAGTGACTATAACTTGCAGCCCCGCAATGCACTGCTTATGACCTCATACATTACATCACTGATGAGACACCCACTGTCACCCCATATAACCTTTTATACACCAACTCCAACTTCCACGCTACCATTCTCAAACCCATTCATACACCCATACCAGTACTTACGCAACCACTCACTGATTCATAGATCAACATGCACATCCACCTACTCACCCATATAGCCACTCATACACCCACTCACTCACTAATACATCCACTTGCATATCCACTCAAACACCCTTACAGCCACTCACACACTGAGTCAGTCACCCATAGAGCTACTCATATACCTACTCACTCACCCATACAGCCAATCACTCAGCCACTTACTCACCCATACAGTTACATACATACTCACTCACTTACTCTTACAGATACTAACACATACTTAATCACCTATACAGTCACTGACACAAGCACCCACCCACCCATACAGCCACTCTCAGAGTCACTCACTCACCCATGCAATCACTCACATACCCCATCACTCACCTATGCTGCCTTTCACATACCCAGTTACTCACCCATATACCTCTGACACATGCACTCACTCACTGACACAGTCATACATATACTCACTCACCCATACAGCCCCTCATACACACACTCACTAACCCATACAGCCACTGACTCACCCACTCACTCATCCATACAGGAGGTCACACATCTCCTCATGCACCCACACAGACAGTCAGATACCCATAGAGGTACTCAGACAACCAATCTCTCATCCATACAGAAACTCATGTACCCACTCGCATACCCATACAGCCACTTAGACACCAACTGACAGACTGATACAGACATTCACACAACCAGTCACTCACCCATACATTCACTGAGACACCTAATTTTCACTTACACAGTTAGTCGCACACCCACTGAATCATCCATACAGGCACTCATACACCCACTAATTCACCAGTACACCTTTGTATATATATTTAGCAGTCATAAAACTTTTTAAAACACTCACAGTCACTGGATGATGTCATGAGTGATGTCACTTACCATGTCATGACTGATGTAATATGTGAGTTCATAAGCAGTGCATTGCGGGGGCGCAAGCTATAGTTATCTCACTAACTGTACCAGCTAAATTTCACTGGTTTTGTATTAGTGAAACCTGAGCCCAACTTTAACATCCCTGTAACCTTAGTTTTTTCAGTATATATATACACTTTGTGAACAGTGAGAGATTGGATGATCTCAGCTGTTAGGTAGGCACATAGGGTTTCACTAGACCTTGAATGTATAAGGGGCCAAACCATATCTGGCCCGGAATATATAGCACAAAGCCTTGAATTCGATACACTTATCAACCCTAAGCCAGTGCAGTTCGTGAAGCAGCGGAAAAGCCGAATTATGTCTAGGCAGCCAGAAAAGAAGGCGAGCAGCCGCGTTCTGAATAATCTGCAGATGATGGATGGAGGATTTGTCTGAACCCAAGTACAGTACATTGCCATAATCTAATCACGATGTCACCGGAGCTTGCATCACTGTTCTCTGGGTGGCCAGAGGAATTAGCTCTTTTCCGAAATAAACATCTTTGGGACCCATGATTGGAGTGGCACTCTCTGCTTTATTGATTTGGAATATAAGTGGTATTATGTGTGAAGCATTGGCGGACGCTTCGTTTCAGAAGCACCACCGGCGCTTTGAAAGCACACCAGCATCCGCTAGTAGAGGAGTATATAAATATATATATATATATATATATATATATATATATATATATATATATATATATTCACTGAAAAAACAGAGGTTTTAGGGACAGTTATAGTTAGTTGGACATTGCACTCGTACAAAACCCGTGAAATTCCCCCGTTATAGTTAGTTCAGCTAACTATAACTCGCGCCCCGCAATGCACTGCTGATGACGTCACATATTACATCACTCATGACATGGTCAGTGACATCACTGATGACATCACTGATGACATCTCAAATGACATCACTGATGACATCATCCAGTGACTGTGTGTTTCTGTAAAGTTTAAATATGTTTAATATATATAGGGAAAGGCGTATTGAAGAATGAGTGGGTGTATAAGTGTCTGAATGGATGATTTAGTACGTGCGTGACTGACTCTACAAGTGAGTGATTAAACGTATCTTACTGAATGCATGGGTTAGTGACTAAACTGTGTGAATGTCTGTATCCGTCTGTTGGTGTGTAAGTGGATGCATGGATTTGTGAATAGCTACATGAGTGTCTATATGGGTTATTGATTGGTTCTATGAGTATCTGTATGGGTGCCTGAGTGTTTGTGTGGATGGGGTGTGTGCGACTGTGCATAGATGTGTGAGTGGGTGATTCACTGGGTGGATGGTTTCAAGAGTGCATCTGTGATAGACTGTATGGGTGGGTAAGTGTGTGTAAGAGTGTGTTAGTGAGTGAATGTATGTCCCAGTGGTACATGTGTGAGTAACTACATATGTGAAAGGCAGTATATATGTGTGTTGGAGTATATAAATAGCTATAAGCAAGAGTGAGTGATTGTGATAGTGGCTGTATGGATGATTGTGTGCTTGTATCAGTGATTGTATAAGAGCGTAACAATGTGCTAGTATTTGTATGATTAAGTGAGCTGGTGTGTGTATAACTGTATAGGTGAGTAAATGGCAGTGTGTTTAATTATTTGCATGACTGACTAGGTGTGTGAGTACCTCTATGGATGAGTGGCGGTGTTTGAGTGTCTATATAGGAGTAAGAGTGCATATGATAGTCCTGTACTGAGTGACCATAAGTATGAGTGACTGTACGGGTGAGTGAGTGGATGTGTGTGTGTAGACCTAAGAATCAGTGAGTGGGTATGTAGTTATTGGTGTTGGAGTGTCTATGGTTTTGCGAATGGCACTCTGTAATTTAGATTGGGTGTATCAAAGGTTATATTAGGGTGTGAGGAGCTGCATCAGATTATCACGTGGATGATGTCATCAGTGATGTCATTTGAGATGTCATCAGTGATGTCATCAGTGATGTCACTGACCATGTCATGAGTGATGTAATATGTGACGTCATCAGCAGTGCATTGCGGGGCGCGAGTTATAGTTAGCTGAACTAACTATAACGGGGAAATTTCACGGGTTTTGTAGGAGTGCAATGTCCAACTAACTATAACTGTCCCTAAAACCTCTGGTTTTTTCAGTGAATTTCAAAGGTTTTTTAAATGCGAATTTCTAACTATAACGTGTCTGAAACCTATGGTCTTTCAGTGAATTTCAAAGGTTTTTAAAATGCTAATTTGTAACTATAACGTGCCTGAAACCTACGGTTTTTTCAGTGAATTTCAAAGGTTTTTTAAATGACAATTTTTAAATGTATTAATTTTTATATTAATTTTTTCATACTGATTTACTACATTTTTAGAAACAATTTCTTTTACATATTTTATTTTTTAAATTACATTGTAATTACATTATACATTACATTACAAAAAATACTTTCTCAGAATGAATTACTTTAGTTTAAATACTTTGCACATAGGCAATAGACTTTTAAGTACAGTAGTTACAGTTGTTGCAATGGGCAACACATTTTCAAACACAATGCAACATTCAGCTCAATGTGAATTTCTAGTTAAATGCAATTAGTTACTTTATGGATTACTTTTCTAACCACAGGACTGGATCCTAGATTCAGTCCTGGTACATCTCCTGTAAACAGTTGAGTAAAAGCGTTTTGGTTACAGTCGTGATTTTTAAGGAATATTATTGTATTTTAAAAGTTGACACAGAAACTTTTTCTCATAGAATCACCAATGTTATCCTATGGAAGGAAATTCACTTAGCAGGTAAAAACTGTTATCGTTACTTTTTCTTACTCAGTGTTGGATCCTGGATCCAGCACTGGTGCATCTCCTGTAAACAGTTGAAAGAATGCGTTTAAGTCATACAGGCGATTTTTAAGGAATATTTGTAGTTTGTGAAAATCGACACTTTGAAACTTTTCTGCTGAAAACCAGACCATGGATTCCTATGGAAGAAAATATAAGTTACTGGTAAGTACGGTTAAAATTACTTTTCAGGACCAGTACTGGGCTGAAAGATTCAGCACTGAGGTCTCTCCTTATAACAGGTGAGTAAATCGGAATTCGTATTTCGGCTGATTTTAGAGGAATATTTGTATGTTTCAAAAATCAACACTTAGAAACTTTTTCAGCAAAAAGCAGGCAATGATATCCTATGGAAGGAAATTCAAGTTACTGGTAAGTACGGTTAAAATTACTTTTGAGGATCAGTACTGGGCTGAAAGATGCAGCACTGAGGTCTCTCCTGATAACAGGTGAGTAAATCGGAATTCGTATTTCGGCTGATTTTAGAGGAATATTTTAAAGTTCCAAAACTCCACACTTAGAAGAATTTCCAAGTGAAACCAGTCAATGTTAGCCTATGAAGGAAATTCAAGTTACCGGTAAGTACGGTTAAAATTACTTTTCAGGATCAGTACTGGGCTGAAAGATGCAGCACTGAGGTCTCTCCTGATAACAGGTGAGTAAATCGGAATTCGTATTTCGGCTGATTTTAGAGGAATATTTTAAAGTTCCAAAACTCCACACTTAGAAGAATTTCCAAGTGAAACCAGTCAATGTTAGCCTATGAAGGAAATTCAAGTTACCGGTAAGTACGGTTAAAATTACTTTTGAGGACCAGTACTGGGCTGAAAGATGCAGCACTGAGGTCTCTCCTGATAACAGGTGAGTAAATCGGAATTCGTATTTCGGCTGATTTTAGAGGAATATTTTAAAGTTCCAAAACTCCACACAGAAGAATTTCCAAGTGAAACCAGTCAATGTTAGCCTATGAAGGAAATTCAAGTTACCGGTAAGTACGGTTAAAATTACTTTTCAGGATCAGTACTGGGCTGAAAGATGCAGCACTGAGGTCTCTCCTGATAACAGGTGAGTAAATCGGAATTCGTATTTCGGCTGATTTTAGAGGAATATTTTAAAGTTCCAAAACTCCACACTTAGAAGAATTTCCAAGTGAAACCAGTCAATGTTAGCCTATGAAGGAAATTCAAGTTACCGGTAAGTACGGTTAAAATTACTTTTGAGGATCAGTACTGGGCTGAAAGATGCAGCACTGAGGTCTCTCCTGATAACAGGTGAGTAAATCGGAATTCGGATTTCGGCTGATTTTAGAGGAATATTTGCACAATGGTGAAGGGAGGGGGCGGGGCCTGAGGTGACATCTGTGCAAACGCGCCCCGTGGTGCGTTTTAAGTTGGGGGATTAAGTCCCCTTGAATCATGAGGGTCCCTACGGGCCAACTAGCCCACCAGGAACCTCCAGTATGCGCCAGGGGCTGCGTTGCAGAGACATGTACAGAGGCCACACCCCTTTTACACCTCTCTGCAACGCAGCTCTGTGGCGCTTTCTGGACGTACCTGTTGGGCTAGTTGGCCCCCAGGGACCCTCAGGATTGAAGAGGATTTAATTCCCCATCTTAAAACGCGCCACGGAGCCTGTTTGCACACATGTCACCTGAAGCCCCGCCCCTCCCTTCACCACTGTGCAAACACGCCCGTGGCGCGTTTTAAGTCGGGGGATTAACTCCCCTTGAATCCTGAGGGTCCCTGGGGTGCAACTAGCCCACCATATACCTCCAAAGCGCCATAGAGCTGCGTTGCAGAGAGGTGTAAAAGGGGCGTGGCCTCTGTACACCTCTCTGCAAGGCAGCCCCTGGCGCATACTGGAGGTTCCTGGTGGGCTAGTTGGCTCCCAGGGACCCCCAGTATTCTAGGGGAATCGTTCCCCCTCTGCAAGCGCGCCAGGGGCGCGTTTGCAGAGTGGTGAAGGAAGGGGCGGGGCCTGCGGGCCCGATCTTTTTTTTTTTTGTTTGTTTATTTTTTTTTTGGGGAGGGGGGCCGCGTGGCCCCCCTCCCGGGCCACTACTTGCCCCGGGGACCCCATCCCCGGGGCTGGCCCTCTCGTTGGGGACTGTGGGGGTCCCCAATCCCCCACAGTCCCGCCGGCTCCCCGTGTCCTACGGGAGCCGGCATTGCTTTACACATGGGGAGCTGCTAAGATGCAGCTCCCCATGTGGAAAGCAGTCGGCTTTGGATATTGGAAGAGAGAGCAGGTTTCCTGCCTCTCTTCCAATATCCAAAGCAGTTTGCAATGACAGGACGGGAGCCGCGAGGCTCCGTCCTGTCATTGCGAACAGCAGTGTCCCGGGGTAGGCACCCCGGGACACTGCAGGAGCCGGCCCTGGGGGGTGGTGGTCCCCAGGGCCATCAAGGGCTCCAGGAGGAGGCCGCGCGGCCCCCTCCCATTCAGTGCACAGCCCCGGGGAGGTGGTGGTCCTCGGGGCTCTGGGGTCCAAAACGGACCCCATTGTAATTTTTCTTAGTGCCCCGGGAGGTGGTGGTCCTCGGGGCATGTGGGGCTTTAGCCCCCACACAGGTTTTTAATAAAAAAGAAGCCCCGGGAGGTGGTGGTCCCGGGGCTGCGGGAGGGCTCAGAGCCCTCCCGCACCATTGTACATAAAGCCCCGGGGGTGGTGGTCCCCGGGCTTGGGGGCCCTTAGAGGCCCCCCACACATAAAATTAACCCCCCAGCATGCCCCCGGGACTTGGCCCACCCGGGGCCAATTAACATCGAAGCGCGGGAGACTGCGCTTCGATTTTTTTTTTTTTTCGGCAGGATTCGCGCACCCGGAGCGCATCCTGCTGTTGTAAATGAGTTCGGAGTCTTCGTGCATTGAAGAATAAGGAGTTTATTCAGATAGTTGCAGCACCCACAACCAGACGCTCCCGCCGCACACCAGGATTCCCGACAACTGATTAACGTTGTCAGAACCCTGGAGTCCGCCGAGCAGCATCCGATTGTGGAACCCTGTTTAATAATACACAATGAGAGAGCGAGGCATCCTCGCGCTGGAACTCCAGCACGAGGATGCAGAGCACACGCAATAGCTTCACATTACAACTTCTCCTCTCCACAAAGAACAAAGTGAAGAGGCAAAACATAAACAAATAACGTTAAGAGATAGTGAAACATAAACTAAGAATAAGATTTGACAGATAAAGTTACCATGAAATATCAAATCATGACAACACATAATCATCAAACTTGGAAGGTAATTTTCTGAAGCGAACTCCCAATTCCGGTGGCAAGGAACAGGTGTCAGCAGTGGTCATGGCAGTGTCAGGGGCAGAAGCACATATATGGCTGGAATGTAGAACGGGACTCAAAACTGTGGAGGAGCTTTCAACTTCAGATTCTGAATCACGCAACCAATAAGACCAGTCACAATGCTCAAACTCCTGTTTGGTTAAGTTGAGCAAGGAACAAGCTTGTGAATCAGAGAGGTGAACCAGCGATCTTTTGTTCCACCATCCCTTAAAACCAAGTAAAGCTGAACCTCTGCTAACACCTGTGACCTGTACGGGAGGGGAGAATTTTGACAAACCTTTTGCTACTTTTTTAGGATTTTTGATTAGAACCCAATCACCAATTTTCAATTCTAGTGTACAGAAATTTTTTGCAGAGTCATGCACAGACTTCATGAGATTTTGTTTTAGTAAAACCTTAGATGCCAAGTCTCGATTGCTATCAATGCTCTTGTTGTTCTTGTTAAGTAACCAATTGGGACACAAACTGGTGTGAGCAGTCCTACCCCTTAACAGAGAAAATGGAGATACCCCTGTGGTACAATGAGGGGAAATATTATAAGACCACAGCTTGGATTCAAGGAGATCTTGTACATCTTGATGGGACGAAATGGCTGTTTGAATGGCATCCTTAACTAACCTGTTTGCTCTTTCCACCAATCCGTTTGAAGTTGGCGAATATAGAGCGACCTTATAATGTTTGACATCACGCTCAGTTAGAAAAGTACTAAACTTCTCGGAAATGAAATGGGAGCCATTGTCCGTAACGACAACCGAAGGTGAGCCTTCTACAGAAAATATTTTTCTTAAGAACTTAATGGCATTGGTGGAATTAGCTGAGTCACAGAACATATGATAAACCCATTTAGAGTGATAGTCAATTAACAATATGAGGTATTTAAGATCATGTGACAGCAGATCATAAGGTCCAGAGAAGTCTAGACCAACCTTATCCCAAGGTTTAATAGGAAAAGGAACGGGATGTAAAGGTGTGTTCATAACTTTCCATTTTTTATCAGATAATAGACATTCAGGACAAGAATCAATATGAAACTTGACCTGAGCTTCAAGGGATGGCCACCAATAGTGTGACTTAATGAGTTGTGAAGTCTTTGAGATTCCAAGATGACCTTGGTGCGCAAATTTAATGATGTCGTTTCTGAGACTGGACGGGGGAATGAAAGAATCATGTCTCATTACCATGCCGTTAACCAAGGACAATTCAGATGCAACCATGGCGAAGGCTTTCAACTCATTGGAAAGTTTTCTATTTTCTGGCCAACCCTTAACAACATAATCAGTTACAAGTTTAAGGTTTTCATCCTTGTTGTGTGCTACCAGCCAGGATTGTTCAGTAATGCTGGGACATAATTTGACAGCATCTAGAGCTGCGACCACGCATTCAGTGTCTTCTAAAACATCAATTTCTGAAGGATCGTGAAAAGCCATATGTGAAAGGCAATCAGCCCTGAAATTTCTCCCTCCAGAAATATGTTTTATGGAGAAGTGAAATTCCTGTAACTTGGACAGTAATCTAACAAGCCTGGCAGAGGCTTTACCAAGCCCATTACCATTGAGTAGTTGTGTAAGGGGTTTGTGATCCGTAAACAGTTCAAATTCACGCCCCCAAATATAATTTTTAAATTTTTCGATAGCCCAAACACATGCAAGAGATTCGCGTTCAATAGTGCTGTAGTGGGTCTCAGATGGTTTAAGCATCCTTGATGAAAAAACTATAGTGTGTTCTTTTCCTGAGACCCATTGGCCAAGAACAGCCCCCAATCCTGTAAGACTAGCATCCACCATTATGAAACACTTCGAAGAGTCGTGAAAGGGATGCAGGGCAGGTGCTTCGACAATGAGCTTTTTGACTTGAACAAATGAAGAAGAAACTTCTTCAGACCAATCGAACTTGGAGCCTTTCCGCAAAAGAGCACGCAATGGCTCAACTGTTTGAGCATATCCTTTGACAAAACGGGCGTAGTATTCCGCTAGGCCCAAGAACGATCGAAGTGAGTCTTTGTCCCTAGGGGGAGTAGCGTGACTGATAGCCTTAATGAGAGATACTTTGGGTTTGATCCCTTCAGGGGATAAGGTATGACCCAAATAATCTAAATGCTGTGTAGCAAATTTGCATTTATCAGCTCTAATTGTCATGCCTGCCTCATCTAACCTAGTCAAAACAGCAGACAAATTATCCAAGTGTGATTCCCAGTTATCAGAAAAAACCAGAATGTCATCTTGGTAGGCCTGGACCCCGGCATGTTTTGAAGAAGATTGTCCATAATCTTCTGGAAAACGCTGGCCGCGGAGGCCAGGCCAAAGGGAAGTCTAAGGTACTTGTAAACTCCAAAGGGTGTAATGAAGGTGGTGAACTCTTGGGAATCAGTAGTTAAAGGTATCTGGTGATAGGCCGAGCGCAGGTCAATGAGCGAAAAAATTTAGCTCCCCCAAGTTGGCAAGTAATTCATGAATTTTCGGAAGGGGGTGACAATCAATTAAGATGTTTTTATTCAAGGTGCGCAAGTCCGCACATAATCTGACCTCTCCAGATTTCTTACGGACAATGACGATGGGAGAAACCCACTCTGAGGAGTCAGAAGGAGCTATAACACCATCATCGCATAAAGATTTGAGGACAGATTTGAGTTCATCCTTCGCGCTGAGAGGCAAAGGACGCACCTTATGAACAAAAGGTTGAGCGTGTGGCTTAAGTCTAATGTGGTGTTGGAAACCTTTGACAGTCCCCAATTTATTGGAAAAAAGTTTGGGAAATTTGCCCAGAATTTTTTAAGTTCAGAGGTGTGATCCGTGAGACACAAGCAATCAGTTCTAGGCTGTGGATCGTTCCTGGAACCAGCGGGACTGTATCCTTGGGGAGGATCACCAAGAGTGATTGGATTTTCAGAGCCAGGAACAAGACGTAAACCCATTTTAGCAAGGTCCTGCCAGCCAATGATGTTGCGTCCCCTAACTGCAACATATACCTTTGTAAAAATTGACCTTCCTAAACATTCTAATCTTGAATTAAAGTAGCCTAGCATGTCTATCTCAAACTCACCAAAAGCTTTTGGGTTGATGTCTGTTTGAAATAAGGAAGTGGATCCTTCCCATTTTTCAAGAAACAAAACATCTGATAAAATCGTTATAGGTGATCCAGAATCAGCCATGATGGGAATTTCTATATTCCCAAAAAATGCGGTCCCTATAGGGCCTTTGAACAAATGCGGAGTGAAAACAGAGTTGCACTCAATAGACACAATCATATCTTGAAAATGATCAGTGCAATCATCAACCGTTTCAGAATATTCAATACTGCTAATTCTAGTAGGTCTCTTAGAAGATCTACATGAGCCTTGAAAATGACCTATCTTCTTACATAGAACACATTTTTTCCCAAGAGCGGGACACATGGGGTAGTTACCCAGGTGTGATCTTGATCCACATCTATAACAAAAAGTGTTCCCTTTTTTTACAACTTGTCTAAATGGTTTGTTAGTGGTAACAGCGTTAACAGAATTAATAATGTCCTGCGGAGGAGTTTTAAAAGAGTTAATTGATTGATCGTTTTGAAGAACTTTGGAAGTAATGATGGATCTCTCAATACTCTTGGCAATATCTATTGTTTCTTGAAGTGTGGGTTTTCTGCAGCTGAGGAGGCGTTCTTGAATTTTCCTAGAATAGCATGAGAAGACAAATTGGTCACGAATATAAATGTCAGGATTCGCTTCAAATTCACAAGTAGAGGCTAAAACTCGCAATTGCGCGATGTATTCTTCAACTGTTTCTTCTTCACGTTGCTTTCTCCTAAAGAAATTGTGTCTTTCAAGCATTATATTTGGTTCTTCATCATAATGTCTTGCAAGACGAGATAATGCTTCATTGTAAGGATTCCAATGTTCAGCATCACCAGCTTCTCCACTAGGTGTAGGAAACTTCGGTAAATTCTCGAAAACATGCTGTGCCGCCAGACCAAGACAACCATACAAAATTGCGACTTTACGTTCAGGAGAGAATTTAACAGCATCAATGGCGACGATATGGTTCTCGAAAGCTTTCACCCATTGACGCCATGGAATGCAGGGTTTGCCAGACTGTTGTAAAAAGGAAGGAGGTTGCGCAAATTGTTGAGAGGTAGCCATTAAAAATATTGAATGAAGAATCACTATAAAAAATATGGTTAAAAGGATGTTTTCAAACAAGCAGTAAATAAATGGTTAAAATTGAGGAAAGTCAGTGAATTTCCAGATTTACCATGTTTCAGCTTGCATTGGTTAACAGGTGAGGCTGTCACCGAAAGAGGATGTACAGCAGGCGAGAAGAGCTACACAGAAAAGACTGATGCCAAAAGGTGTGCCTGTCACCGCTAAATCGTGCAGGCTACAAGATGCTGACAATTAATAATAAGCAATGAATAAGGTGTGCCTGTCACCGCGTAAACGTGCAGGCTGGATCCTACCTGAAACTTGCAGCGCTGTGTCAAGGATAAAAGCGGTGATAAGTAACCAGGCAACCAAAGGAAGCCAAGATGGCCGCCTGCGTGATGACGCTTGAGGGGTGCTTGCAACGTCAGGACGAGACGTCAGGGCTCGAGCGTGAAGAGCATTGTTCCTGTTGATGGAGGAATTCAAATGTCGATGGGGTTGACGTCATTTAGCGGCCTCAGCGGCTCCGCAAACCGGTGAAGTGGTGTTGTCGAAAGGATCGTGCCAAGGAAATATGAGCCGGCGAAGGTCTTCCGATAGAAGAAGTGGTGTGGAGAAGCGTGGAAAAACGGAAAGAAGGTGCCGAGGAGGTTGGTGGGTGCTGGTCGCGTGGCTTCGTCTACTCGTTGCCAAATGTTGTAAATGAGTTCAGAGTCTTCGTGCATTGAAGAATAAGGAGTTTATTCAGATAGTTGCAGCACCCACAACCAGACGCTCCCGCCGCACACCAGGATTCCCGACAACTGATTAACGTTGTCAGAACCCTGGAGTCCGCCGAGCAGCATCCGATTGTGGAACCCTGTTTAATAATACACAATGAGAGAGCGAGGCATCCTCGCGCTGGAACTCCAGCACGAGGATGCAGAGTACACGCAATAGCTTCACATTACACCTGCCGATTTTTAATTTTTTTTTTATTTTTTTTTTGCCCAGTGGGTCCTTGTGGGACCCCTGAGCAAACCTAGGGGGTCAGGGTGTTTCTACCCTGCTCCCTTTGTGCGCTTTGCGCACTTGTTTCTGTCCCTCGGTTCTACCGAGGACAAAATGGCTGCCAACATTTCCTGAATCGGAATGTTGACAGCCAGCTGACAGCCAATTAACATGCAGCTCGTGATCGGGAGGGTACGCGGACCCTACTCGTCCCTAGATATCACTAACTTTTACTTTTCATTTTCTCAGCAACTACTGAACGGATTTACACCATTTAACAAAAGGGTTCTTTCTGAACCAAGAACTACCTCTTTGCCAAATTTGGTGTAATTACGTTCAGCAGTTCGGGCTGTAGCCGTGTCTAAAGTTTCCTATGGGAAAATGCATGGGGAAAACGCATTTTGGGACCCCCTTTTTCTCGGCCCCGCTTGACGTATCACCCCGAGACTTTCAGGGTAGGAGCGGACCGGAGCGCCCCACGAAGTTTGAAAATTTCGCGAAGATACGTCAACCGGCAAGAGAGTTATTTCAAATAGAATGTCGCGGATTTCCTATGGATAATAGGTTGTAACTATAACTATCTACTGGCGACCGCCAGTAGATAATATATATATCGAGGACAGGCCCACTGGGGTGATATATCGGGGACAGGCCCACTGGGGTGAAATACGTTTAGGCAGAACTACCTGTACCACAATGCATTTGGTGAACTCACTGGAGGCCCAGGAGGGCAGAACTGTATTTAAATGGTAATCAGGTGGCTGCAATGATGATGCTGCTTTGCTTTTCATTTGGCCTGTGAACAAGGACTACTGTGTCCGAAACATGTTAGGCCATATGCTTCTAATCCCTTGGAAATTGCTGACTTTGCTGTTGGTCAGAATAAAAACTTTAAAGTCTGTAAGAGAGTGCATCTTCGCTAGGGGCAACTCATATATATATATATATCGTGACATGAACTTGCAATAAACAATCATTTTCTTCATCTTTAATTGGAGTCTGTGCCCGTCTTTGAACCGGCGTGGTCTTCGTGTGGGATTTTGGTTTTATATATATACATATATATATAGGATATGTATAGACATGTTGTACATTACTGGAGATACATAGACGATATCTGCTTGATCTGGGACGGAACAAAAGAAACTGCTCTCGAATTTGTCAATGTCATTAATTGTAATAAGTTAAATTTGAAATTTACTGCGACAATCGATGACAAAAGTGTAGAATTTCTAGATGTTCTAGTGTATATTAGTGAAAACAGAATCCATACTAGATTACATCGCAAACAAACTGCAGGAAATTCCATTTTACCTGCAGATAGTTCCCACCCTCGTCATCTGATCAAAAGTATACCTTACGGCGAATTCCTGCGTATTCGCCGAATTTGCAGCTCAGACACAGACACACACATATGTCAGCAGGAGGCTCTCTCTAGATTTTTGGATAGAGGCTATAAGATGTCACAACTAACTGTTGCATTGGAGAATGCCAATAATCATTCTAGAGATAAATTGCTGGAACACAAAGAACATATTGCCTCTGCAGAGGTAGCCCCTGATGCAGTCAACAGTGTTGAAAAACGGCATGTTAGATTGATAACCACCTTCAGTGTACAAGAACAGAAGATTCGCAAAATCATTTACTCCCAATGGCCAATAGTACTCACCGATATGACTTTAGGAGCCATCTTACCAACATTACCTGATATCACATTCAGGAGGGCACCGTCAATGAGGGATGCACTGGTAAAATCTAGTCCTGAAATTCGTCCTAGAAATACATGGCTTGTCAGCAAGGGTTTCCATAAATGTACTTCATGCCGTGCTTGCACTTTTGCAAGCAACTTAACACACTATGTGACGGCATTTAGTAACAAGAGAATAGAGATTATGGATTACCTCACTTGCCGTACAGAATTTGCCATTTACATTCTTCGGTGTACATGTGGTCTTGCATACATAGGGAGTACTAAACTTCCAGTACACAAGCGTATTTTTCAACACGTCAGGGAAATTGTGAATTCAGATTCCAGCTATCCAGTTGCCCGGCACTTTAAGTTAGTGCATCAAAATAGGTTGAAAGATCTAACATATTCTGTGCTAGGTGCCGTTCCAGTCCACGGACGGGGAGGGAACCGAGAAAAAAATCTTAGGCAACTGGAATCACATTTTATTTTAGCCCTAGACACTAGAATGCCTAATGGTTTGAATACCAGTGAAGATATGCATAATTTCCTGTAATCTATTCTATGTGTCCTCTACAGTGTATATATGAATTTAAATGTATATATGAATTTAAGTGTATATCCTGCATCTCAATTTTTCTACTGAATTTTTCTACTGAACTCTTTTTACAGTAACTTCTTTTCTTTTTTTATATCTGCTCGTCCCATTTCTAGCTTTAGAAGTTCTCTGTCACTAGTACTGTATTATATTTACCATTCAGGCTTGAAGGTAACAAATGCTGCTATCAAAATCTATTTATCTGTTGCACAGCACTCAATTTGCACAATTTTGTAGGTTTTGCACATTTTTCTTGCACTTTATGTCAAACATGACTGACCATTTATATCTTAAGCATGTGGTTTTACATCATTCTGGCCTATATGGGATTGACTTTCATATGTACTGGTTAATGCCATCTAAAATTAAAATAATTGCTCCTATTGTTAGTTTTAAACATGCATTTAGTCGTCTATTTTACCAACATATATCTAATTTAAGTCCCTGGTTTTAGCGTTTATACAATTACTACCTGGCTGTCAATCGACATATCTCATTTGAGATATTTTAATAATCATGCACTTGCAGTTTATTATCCAAGCGGTATGATGTATATTTTCAGGGTTTGTAGTCTATCTTGCACTAGCACTTTATTTATGTACATATTAATGATGTTGACATATTTTGAACTTCATTTTATATGTTGAAGTAACGTTTGTTTATGCTTCAATTAGGGTCTCTTTTACATCTACTAAAGAATTAGGAGGTATTCTATTTGGACATTTTTACAGTACTGTATTTAGCATATTTGCACAAGATCATGTTTTTTTCATCAATGAGAAAGTCAAAAATAAGCTATAGATTTACCTCAGAATAACATTGAATTTTCATGAGTATTCGAAGTTCGAGACACCTAGATCAGTCTGTTTTTCATTTTCACTGCTGTTATGTTTGTTTTGAAAGTTAGTTGTGCACTTCTTTGTATTTTTTGTATTTATTAGGCTTTCTGATCACGAGACACGTCATGTGATCAAGCTCGCGTGATGCGAGCGAAACGCGGCATGGCAGGCACTATGCCTGGTTATTTGGTGGCGAATATTCAATAATAAACTTCACTGCTGTTTTGAACACCACAACGTTGCTGGGATTGATTTTTGAGCGCAACGAAGTCTGTGCCTGGATTTCCTGGAAGCGATTATCAGGCCAGGGTTTGATATATATATATATATATTTTCTGAAAAAACCACAGGTTTCAGGGACGTTATAGTTAGTTGGACATTTCACTCGTACAAAACCAGAGAAATTCACCCGTTATAGTTAGTTGAGCTAACTATAACTTGCGCCCCCGCAATGCACTGCCGATGACGTCACATATTACATCATTCATGACATGGTCAGTGACATCACTGATGACATCACTGATGACATCACTGATGACATCATCCACGTGATAATCTGATGCACCTCCTCACACCCTAATATATCCTTTGATACACCCACTCTAAAATACAGACTACCATTTTTGAAACAATAGACACACCAATACCAGTTACTACATACCCACTCACTGATTCCTAGGGCTACACACACATCCACTCATTCACCCATTCAGTCACTCATACATGCAGTCACTCATCAATACAACACTATCATATGCACTCATACACCAATACAGACACTCACACACCTCCACTCATCCAGAGTTACTCACACACCTAGTCAGTCAGGCAAAGACTCAATCACACTCCCATTTACTCACCTATATAGTTATACACACACCACCTCACTTATTCATACAGATACTAACACATACTTACTCTCTTATACAATCACTGACACAAGCACACACTCATCCATACAGCCACTCTCACAATCACTCACTCTCACATATAGTCATTTATATACTCCAACACTCACATATACTGTCTTTCACATATGTAGTTACTCACACATGTACCACTGAGACATCCATTGACTCACCAACACACCCATACACACACTCACCCACCCATACAGCCCTTCACAGATGCACTCTTGAACCCATATACCCAGTGAATCACCCACTCACACATCTATGCACAGAGTCACACACCCCCCCACCCACCCACACAGACACTCAGGCACCCATACAGATACTCAGACAACCAATCAATAACACATATAGACACTCATGTAGCTACCTACCAACCCATGCAGGAGCTTACACACCAACTGACAGACTGATACAGACATTCACACAGTTTAGTCACTAACCCATGCATTCAGTAAGACACGTTCAATCACTCACTTATACAGTCAGTCACGCACCTACTAAATCATCCGTTCAGAGACTTATACACCCACTCATTCTTCAATACACCTTGGCATATATATATATAAAACATATATAAACTTTATAGAAACACACAGTCACTGGATGATGTCATCAGTGATGTCATCAGTGATGTCATTTGAGATGTCGTCAGTGATGTCATCAGTGATGTCACTGACCATGTCATGAATGATGTAATATGTGACGTCATCAGCAGTGCATTTCGGGGGCGTGAGTTATAGTTAGCTCAACTAACTATAACAGCAGAATTATCCTGGTTTTGTACGAGTGAAATGTCCAACTAACTATAATGTCCCTGAAACCTATGTTTTTTACAGTGAATTTCGAAGGTTTTTTAAATGCTAATTTCTAACTATAACGTCCCTGAAACCTATGGTTTTTTCAGTGAATTTCTAAGGTTTTTTAAATGCTAATTTCTAACTATAACTTCCCTGAAATCTATGGTTTTTTCAGTGAATTTCTAAGGTTTTTTACAGGCCACTCCCCCTTTCTCCACCACTATGCAAACGCACCTCTTGGCGCGTTCTAAGTTGGGGGATTAAGTCCCCTTGAATACTGAGGGTCCCTGGGGGCCAATTAGGCCACCAGGTACCTCCAGTACGCCCCACACAGCTGGATTGCTGAGAGTGGTATGAGGCCATGCCCCCTTTTTACACCACTCTGCAAACGCACCTCCTGGTGCACTGCTGCTTGGGGGATGAAGTCCACTTCAGGCCTGAGGTCCTCAGGACAAAAGGGGACTTCATCACCCCACCAGCAGTGCGCCATGAGGCGCGTTTGCAGAGTGGTGTAAAAAGGGGGCGTGGCCTCGTACCACCTCTCAGCAATCCCACTGTGTGGGGCTAACTGGAGGTTCCTGGTGGCCTAGTTGTCCCCCAGGGACCCTCACTAGCAACAGGGAATTAATCCCCCAATCCAGAGCGCGCCAAGAGGCGCGTTTGCAGTCATGCAGGAAGGAACGGGGCCTCCGGCGAGTTGACGGTTTATTTTTTTTATTTTTTTTATTTTATGGGAGTGGGGCTGTGTGGCCCCTCTACCCTGGGCCACTTCTGGCCCCGGGGACCCCATCCCCCGGGGCCTGGCCAGCCTTGTAGTTTTAAAAAATATATTTTGTGAGGGGTGCCGCGTGGACCCCCTCCAGAGGCCAATTATGGCCCCGGGGACCCCATCCCCCCAGGCCAGCCTTCTTTTTTTATTATTTTTTTGGGAGGCGGGCCATGTGGCCCCCCTCCTCAGGCTAATTATGGCCCTGGGGACTCCATCCCCCGGGGCCGGCCTTTCTTTTTTTTAATATTAATTATTAATTTTCCCGGGAGGGGGGCCGCGTGGCCCCCCTCCCCTAGGCCAATTATGGCCCCGGGAAACCCATCCCCCGGGGCCTGGCCAGCCCTGTCATTTTGTTTCTGGAGGGGGGCCGCGTGGCCCCCCTCCTGATGCCAATTATGGCCCCAAGGACCCCATCCCCCGGGGTCGGCCCTCACGTTGGGGACCGTGGGGGGAGCCCCAATGCCCCCATGGTCCCTGCCGGCTCCCCGCTTTCTGCGGGAGCCGGCATTGCTTTTGGACAAGGGGAGCTGCTGACATGCAGCTCCCTTGCCCGAAGCAATTCTGCTTCGCTTCATGAAGCGAAGCAGAGTTTACTATGACAGGGCGGGAGCCGTGCTCCGCCCTGTCATAGCAAACAGCAATGTCCCGGGGTGGGCACCCCAGGACATTGCAGGAGCCAGCCCTGGGGGTGGCAGTCCCCAGGGCCATCGAGGGCTCCAGGAGGGGGACGCGCGGCCCCCCCCCTTCATTTGCGTAGCCCCGGGGAGGTGGTGGTCCTCGGGGTCGGGGTCCGCAACGGACCCCCATATTTAAATAGAGTTTGCCCCGGGAGGTGGTGGTCCCCGGGCAGTGTGGGGAGGGGCAGGAGTGCCCCCCATACTTTTTAATTTTATTTAAGCCCTGGGGAGGTGGCGGTCCCCGGGGCTTGGGGTGGCCACGAGGTTCCCCGAACATAATTAACAATGCCCCGGGGAGGTTGCAGTCCCCGGGGCAGCGGGGGGCCGCGTGCCTCGCACATAAATAATAAATCCGCGGGGAGGTGGCAGTCCCCAAGCTGCGGGGGCCCCTGAGGGACCCCGCTACATAAATTGGGATTACCCCTGGCCCACCCGGGGGCTTTAAAAAATGAAGCGCGGGAGTCCGCGCTTCGTTTTTAAAAAAATTTTGGGCCTGAGTCACGCCGGGTGCGCGAATCCGGCTGAAAATTGCAAAAAAATAGCTTTTTTTGGCCCTGGGATCTCTGTGGGACCCCCTGACCAGGCCTAGGAGGTCAGGGTGTTTTTACCCTGCCCTTTTTTCTTCTTTTTTAATGTTCCTCTCACCTTTTTCCTTCTCCCTCGTGTGATGATGCGGAGCCTTAATCTTGATTTAAGGTATTTATTATATGGACACAGAGCAGTCCATTTGCTTCCAGCATCCCAGTCTCTAGCAACTGACTAAACTAGAACCCCTCCAGATTCTATGTGACCATGGTCGGTTATGTACCGAGTCACAAGATGGCTGCCAACACTTCCTGGTTTGAAGTGTTGGCAGGCAAGCTCGTGCTCAGGAGGGTTCAGCCAATCAGATCTCACAATTCTCAAATATCGATATCTGTAAATCTTTATATATATCTCAAAAACTACTGAATGGATTTACACCATTTAAAAAAGCGTGCTTTCTGGACCAAGAGCTATTTCTCTGCCAAATTTGGTGTAATTCCGTTCAGCAGTTCAGGCTGTAGCCGTGTCTAAAGTTTCCTATGGAAATTAACATGGAGAAAACACGTTTTTGGACCCCCCTTTTTTCCCGGCCCCCGCTTGACGAATCACCCCGAAATGTTCAAGACAGGAGCTGACCTGATTGAACAATTAGTTTTGAAAATTTCGTGAAGATTCGTCAACGGCACCAAAGTTATTGGCAAATCAAAAAACGCTTTTCCTATGGAAATAAGGTTGCAACTATAACTACCTACTGGCTACCGCCAGTAGGATATATATATATTTACTGAAAAAACCATAGGTTTTAGGGAAAGTTATAGTTAGTTGGACATTACACTCGTACAAAACCAGAGAAATTCCCCCGTTATAGTTAGTTCAGCTAACTATAACTCGCGCCCCCGCAATGCACTGCTGATGACGTCACATATTACATCACTCATGACATGGTCAGTGACATCACTGATGACATCTCAAATGACATCACTGATGACATCACTGATGACATCATTCAGTGACTGTGTGTTTCTGTAAAGTTTAAATATGTTTAATATATATAGGGAAAGGCGTATTGAAGAATGAGTGGGTGTATAAGTGTCTGAATGGATGATTTAGTAGGTGTGTGACTGACTCTATAAGTGAGTGATTAAACGTATCTTACTGAATGCATGGGTTAGTGACTAAACTGTGTGAATGTCTGTATCCGTCTATCTGTTGGTGTGTAAGCGGCTGCATGGGTTTGTGAATAGCTACATGAGTGTCTATATGGGTTATTGATTGGTTGTCTGAGTATCTGTATGGGTGCCTGAGTGTTTGTGTGGGTGGGGTGTGTGTGACTCTGTGCATAGATGTGTGAGTGGGTGATTCACTGGGTGCATGGTTTCAAGAGTGCATCTGTGATGGACTGAATGGGTGGGTGAGTGTGTGTATGGGTGTGTTAGTGAGTGAATATATATCTCAGTGGTACATGTGTGAGTAACTATATATGTGAAAGGCAGTATATATGTGTGTTGGAGTATATAAATGGCTATAAGTGAGAGTGTGTGATTGTGAGAGTGGCTGTATGGATGAGTGTGTGCTTGTATCAGTGATTGTATAAGAGCGTAAGAATGTGTTAGTATTTGTATGAGTAAGTGAGCTGGTGTGTGTATAACTGTATAGGTGAGTAAATGGCAGTGTGATTAATTATTTGCATGACTGACTAGGTGTGTGAGTACCTCTATGGATGAGTGGCGGTGTGTGAGTGTCTATATAGGTGTATGAGTGCATATGATAGTCCTGTACTGAGTGACCATAAGTATGAGTGACTGTACGGATGGGTGAGTGGATATGTGTGTAAACGTAAGAATCAGTGAGTGGGTATGTAGTTATTGGTGTTGGAGTGTCTATGGTTTTGAGAATGGCAGTCTGTAATTTAGAGTGGGTGTATCAAAGGTTATATTAGGGTGTGAGAAGATGCATCAAACTATCACATGGATGATGTCATCAGTGATGTCATTTGAGATGTCATCAGTGAAGTCATCAGTGATGTCACTGACCATGTCATGAGTGATGTAATATGTGACGTCATCAGCAGTGCATTGCGGAGCGCGAGTTATAGTTAGCTGAACTAACTATAACGGGGGAATTTCTCTGGTTTAATACGAGTGAAATGTTCAACTAACTATAACTTTCCCTAAAACCTATGGTTTTTTCAGTGAATTTCTAAGGTTTTTTAAATGCTAATTTCTAACTATAACGTGCCTGAAACCTATGGTTTTTTCAGTGAATTTCAAAGGTTTTTTAAATGCTAATTTCTAACTATAACGTGCCTGAAACCTATGGTTTTTTAAGTGAATTTCAAAGGTTTTTTAAATGCTAGTTTCTAACTATGCCTACAGAGGTAGGACATGTGAAGAAAGAAGAAAACCCGCACAAAAGAAGCAAAAGAAATGCAGAAAGAAACAACAAAAGTCCACAAAGACGAAGAAAAGTGCAGGAAGAAGCAAGACATGTGCAGAAAGAACCAACAGAGGAGCAGAAAGAGGCCTTGTTGCAAAATCATCCTGTGCCCACAACGTTTTCAGACGGGTACTGGTGGTTACTGACTCTGACTAACCAGGCCTAGAGCCAGTGCTATGCTAAAAGACACTTAGAATACAGTGAAAACACCTACATACACAAGGGAACACTATGCGTTGGGGTACCCCTGTGATTAGCATGACCTCCTCTGTAAGGCCCTAGTACATAATAGGGCAGGGGAATTAAAACTACCTCTAAGTCAGAGGTGCAGAAATATGCTACTTTAAGTAGTAGTCTCGTTTGCAGAGTGATGGAGAAATGGTGCTGGGCGTCCGACCAACGCTCAGGAATTCCGCTGCGTAGGACTTACAGGAGGTACCAGGAGGGATTCTTGGCCCCAAACTCCTCAGGACTAAATTGGACTTCATCCCCCATCCCGTAGTCTGCCACGAGACACGTTTGCAGAGTGGTAGAGAAAGGGGGCCATGGCCTCCGAAGACGTCTTAGCAATCCCACTGTGTGGGACTTACTGGAGGTAACAAGAGGGTAGTTGGCCCTCAAGGACATCCTTGGGGCCAAGTTCCCAAACTATTACCTCCAGTCAGTCCCACACAGCAGCACTGGTAAGTACTCGTACCAGGCCACGCCCACTTTGCCCACCACTCTACAAACGCGCTCCCTGGCGCGCGCTTGGATGGGGATTGAAGTCGCCTTCACTACTGGGGGTCCTTTAGGGGCCAACTAGCCCACCTTTTACCTCCAGTAAGCCCCACGCAGTGGGATTGGTGAGAGGTAGACAAAGGCCATGCCCCCTTTCTCCACCACTCTGCAAACACACCCCCTGGCGCGTTGTAAGTTGGGGGATTAAGTCCCCTTGAATCCTGAGGGTCCCTGGGGTCCAACTATCCCACCAGGTACCTCCAGTAAGCGCCACAGAGCTGCATTGCAGAGAGGTGTAAAAAGGGGTATGACCTGGACCACCTCTCTGCAACGCAGCGCAGTGGCACTTACTGGAAGCACCTGGTGGGCTAGTTGGTCCCCAGGGGCCCTCAGGATTCAAAGGGAATGAATTCCCCAACTTAAAAGGCGCCACAGGGCGTGTTTGCACACATTTCACCTCAGGCCCTGCCCCCCTCCCTTCTCCACTGTGCAAACACACCCTGTGGTGCGTTTTAAGTTGGGGGATAAAGTCCCCTTGAATCCTGAGGGTCCCTGGGGTCCAACTAGCCCACCAGGTACCTCCAGTAAGCGCCACAGAGCTGCATTGCAGAGAGGTGTAAAAAGGGGCGTGGCCTGGACCACCTCTCTGCAACGCAGCCCTGTGGCGCTAACTGGAGGTACCTGGTGGGCTAGTTGGCCCCCAGGGACCCTCAGGATTGAAGAGGAATTAATTCCCCAACTTTAAACGCGCCACAGGGCGTGTTTGCACACATGTCACCTCAGGCCCCGCCCCCTCCCTTCACCACTGTGCAAATGCGCCCCGTGGCGTGTTTTAAGTTGGGGGATTAAGTCTCCTTGAATCCTGAGGGTCCCTGGGGTCCATCTAGCCCACTAGGTACCTCCAGTAAGCGCCACTGAGCTGCATTGCAGAGAGGTGTAAAAAGGGGCGTGGCCTGGAGCACCTCTCTGCAACGCAGGCCTGTGGCGCTTACTGGAGGTACCTGGTGGGCTAGTTATCCCCCAGGGGCCCTCAGGATTGAAGGGGAATTAATTCCCCAACTTAAAACGCGCCACAGGGCGTGTTTGCACACATATCACCTCAGGCCCCGCCCCCTCCCTTCACCACTGTGCAAACGCGCCCCGTGGCACATTTTAAGTTGGGGGATAAAGTCCCCTTGAATCCTGAGGGTCCCTGGGGTCCAACTAGCCCACCAGGTACCTCCAGTAAGCGCCACAGAGCTGCGTTGCAGAGAGGTGTAAAAAGGGGCATGGCCTGGACCACCTCTCTGCAACGCAGCCCTGTGGCGCTTACTGGAGGTACCTGGTGGGCTAGTTGGCCCCCAGGGACCCCCTGTATTGAAGGGGAATTAATTCCCCAACTTAAAACGCGACACGGCGCGTTTGCAGAGTGTTGCTGGGCGGGGCCTCGGCGATGCCGGTCTTTTAAAAAAAAAAAAAAAATTAAGAAAGGGAGCTGTGTGGCCCCCCTTCCTTTCCTATTTTATGGGCCCTGGGGACCCCATCCCCCATGGCCTGACCCCTATTTTTTTTATTTTTTTTTAAAATGGAAGGGGGTTGCGTGGCCCCCCTCCTGAGGCCATATTCGGCCCCGGGGACCCCATCCCCCGGGGCATGGCCAGTGTTTATTTTTTTTACAATATATCTGGAGGGGGGGGCTGCGTGGCCCCCCTCCTCAGGCCATTTATGGCCCCGGGGACCCCATCCCCCGGGGCCGGACTTTGCGTGTTTTCTAAAAATATTTTTATTATGGGGAGGGGGGCCATGTGGCCCCCCTCCCGGGCCACTCCTTGCCCCGGGGACCCCATCCCCCGGGGCCTGGCCTCTCGTTGGGGACCGTGGGGGGAGCCCCAATGCCCCCAAGGTCCCAGCCGGCTCCTGCGTCCTGCAGGAGCCGGCATTGCTTTTCCACACGGGGAGCTGCTGACATGCAGCTCCATGTGTGGAAAAGCAATCTGGTTTGGAATTTGGAAGAGAGAGCAGGTTCCCTGCTCTCTCTTCCAAAATCCAAATCAGAGTTTGCTATGACAGGGCGGGAGCCGTGCGGCTCCCGCCCTGCCATAGCAAACAGTAGTGTCCCGGGGGTGGGCACCCCGGGACACTGCAGGAGCCGGCCCTGGGGGGTGGCGGTCCCCAGGGCCATCACAGGCTCCAGGAGGGGGCCGCGCGGCCCCCTCCCATCCAATGCACAGCCCCGGGAGGTGGTGGTCCCGGGGGCTTGGGGTCCGTAACGGACCCCCAAATTTGCATTTTAGTGCCCCGGGAGGTGGCAGTCCCCGGGCGTGTGGGGGCTCGAGGCCCCCACACAGGTTTATTTGTTTTTAAAAAACAAGCCCCGGGGGTGGCGGTCCCCGGGGCTGTGGGGGCCGTGTGCCCCCGCAAATATTTGATAAAAGCCCTGGGGGTGGTGGTCCCCGGGGCTTGGGGGGGCCTTGGAGGCCCCCCCACACATTTAAAAATTAGCCCTGGGGGTGGCGGTCCCCGGGGCTGGGGGGCTGCGTTCCCCCGCAATTCTTTAATCAAGCCCCGGTCCCCGGGGCAGTGTGGGAGGATTGGGGCCCCCCACATATTTTTTCAGTGCCCCCGGGACCTAGCCCACCCGGGGGCTTCAATACAATGAAGCGCTGGAGTCCGCGCTTCGTTTTTTAAAAAAATTTCTCGCCCGGATTCGCGAATTCGGCCGATTTGTTTTTTTTTTAATGCTTTTTTGGGCCCTGGGGGTCCTTGTGGGACCCCCTGAGCAGGCCTAGGGGGTCAGGGTGTTTCTACCCTGCCCCCTTTTCTTTTTTTTCACGTTTCTTTTTCTCTTTTCTTGTGACTTGGTTCTACCGAGTCACAAGATGGCTACCAACACTTTCTGGTTTGGAGTGTTGACAGCCAATTAGAATAAAGCTCGTGGTCGGGAGGGTGCGCGGATCCACCACGCCTCTATATATCGAAACTTTTATTTTTTGATTTTCTCAGCAACTACTGAACGGATTTACACCATTTAAAAAAAAGAGTTCTTTCTGAAACAAGGGCTCCCTTTTGCCAAATTTGGTGTAATTCCGTTCAGCAGTTCGAAGCTGTAGCCATGTCTAAAGTTTCCTATGGGAAATTGATTTTCCGACCTCTTTTTAAAAATTTCTCAGGAACTACTGAACGGATTTACACCATTTAACAAAAGAGTTCTTTCTGAAACAAGGGCTACCTTTTTGCCAAATTTGGTGTAATTCCGTACAGCAGTTCGGGCTGTAGCCGTGTCTAAAGTTTCCTATGGAAATTAACATGGAGAAAACACGTTTTGGGACCCCCCTTTTTTCTCAGCCCCCGCTTGCCGAATCACCCCGAAACTTTCAAAACAGGAGCTGACCGGAACGCCCCACTAGTTTTGAAAATTTCGCAATGATTTGTCAACCGGCGCCAAAGTTATTGGGAAAAGAAAAAACGCTTTTGAATAGAAACAAGGTCCTAACTATAACTACCTACTGGCGACCGCCAGTAGGTAATATATGTGTGTATATATATATATATATATATATTTCCTACTGGCGGTCGCCAGTAGGTAGTTATAGTTACAACTTAGTTTCCATAGGAAAAGCATTTTTTGATTTGCTAATAACTTTGGCGTTGTTTGATGAATCTTTATGAAATTTTGCAAAAAGTTGCACTTTTTAGGTTAGCTCCTATCTTGAAAGTTTGGGGGTGATTTGTCAAGCGGGGGCTGAGAAAAAAGGGGGGTCCCAAAACGCATTTTCTCCATGTTAATTTCTGAACGGAATTACCTCAAATTTGGCAGAAAGGTAGAGCTTGGTTCAGAAAGCGACTTTTTTTTTAAATGGGGTAAATCCGTTCAGTAGTTTTTGAGAAATACAAAATATAAGAGTCAAAAAATCAATTTCCCATAGGAAACTTTGTGCAAGGCTAGAGCCGAAACTACTGAACGGAATTACCCCAAATTTGGCAAAAAGGTAGTGCTTGGTTCAGAAAGCGACCTTTTGTAAAATGGTGTAAATCTGTTCAATGGTTGCTGAGAAATAAGAAAAATAAAAGTTTTGATATCTGGGCGGAGCCTAAGTCCCGTGCACGAGCTTTACTGTGATTGGCTGCGAACACTCCAAACCAGGAAGTGTTGGCAGCCATCTTGTGGCTCGGTAGAAGCGAGTCACTAGAAAACAGAAACAAAGGTATAAAACAAGAGAAGGGGGCAGGGTAGAAACAATGTGACCCCCTAGGCCTGCTCAGGGGGTCCCAGAAGGACCCCAGGGCCAAAAGAAGCATTTTTTAATTTAAAAAAAAAAATCGGCACAATTCGCGCTGGGGTCGCGGGATCCCGCGTTTTATTTTAATGAGACCCCGGGGTGGGCTAGGACCCGGGGGCATTTCTTAAAAAATAATAGCGGGGCTCGGTGGGGTCGCGGGGGCACGCTGGGGTCCCCGTAGCCCTGGGGCTTCACTCATGTTGGGAGGGGGGTTGCGCGACCCCTCTCCTGGAGCCCTCCATGTGCTTATAACTTTGGCGTCGTTTGACGAATCTTTACAACATTTTCAAAAAAGTTTCTCTTTTTTGATCAGCTCCTATCTTGAAAGTTTGGGGGTGATTGGTCAAGGGGGGCTGAGAAAAAAGGGAGTCCCAAAATGTGTTTTCTCAATGCATTTTCCATAGGAAACTTTAGACAAGGCTACAGGTCAAACTGCTGAACGGAATTACGCCAAATTTGTGAGGGAGAAAGGTTGTGGTCGAGAAAGCGCGCTTTTGTTGAAATGGTGTAAATCCGTTCAGTAGTTTTTGAGAAATATCTAATTTTACAGATATCGATATTTGAGAATTCTGACATCTGATTGGCTGAGGGTTACGAGCACGAGCTCGCGGCTCATTGGCTGTGAACGGTTGAAACTAGGAAGTGTTGGCAGCCATTTTGTGACTTAGTCCGTCAGCTCGCATCTCTCCGTGTAGAAGCCATCGGGTGTGTAGTTTTACCGCTGCGAGGCAACACTGGCATCTGTGTCTGTGTAAGATACTCCTTTCATGCTGCCTCTCCCCACATCACGAGGTCACAGCTATGCCTTTAGAAGCCAGTCCGTTGGCTCGGAGCTCTGTGAGTCAGTCTGTCGGCACGACCCTCTACACAACCCAAACACCACTGCACTACCTAACTAAACACTAAACCACTACTGCCAGCACGACCCCCTATACTACAGAAACACCACTGCACTACCCTAAACCCTAAAACATTACCCCAGCACGACCCCCTACACTACCCAAACACCACTGCACTACGTAACTAAACACTAAGCCACTACTGCCAGCACGACCCCCTACACTACAGAAATGCCACTGCACTACCTTAAACCCTAAAACACTACCCCCAGCACGACCCCCTAAACTACAGAAACACCACTGCACTACCCTAAACCATAAAACGCTACCCCCAGCTCGACCCTCTACACTACCCAAACACCACTGCACTACCCTAAACCCTAAAACACTACTCACAGCAGGACCCCCTACACTACGTAAAGACCACTGCCCTACCCTAAACCCTAAATGTACCCCCAGCACCACCCTCTACACTACACAAACACCACCGCACTACCGTAAACCCTAAAACACTACCCACAGCAGGACCCCCTACACTACACAAACACCACTGCACTACCCTAAACCATAAAACACTACCAGTCCATTGGCTCACAGCTCTGCGTTTGCGAGCCGACAGCGCATAGCTCTCTCTGTGCGAGCCGAGCCCACGGGCAGTAGCTCTCCCTTTGCGAGGCTGCCCGATGGCCCGCAGGTCTCCCTGTGCTAGCCGGATCGCAGTTGTCAGTCTGCGAACTGATATTGGGAATATAAGGCGGCTCTAAAAAGAGCCTTTGTGTTTATTAGTTGGAGCTACATATAAGTGCGGATGCACAGCTTCAGGTTATTCAGAAACACTCGATTTCCCTGATCTGTGAAGTGTACTCCATCACTTCTGTAGATATCAGCCATATCATAACGTAAGTTGTTGTTGTAGATCGACCCCATTCTATGGTCTCTGAGGTATACAGACACAGCTTTGTTGACATTCTTCCTAGATTTTTCAATCTGAGGACCATTTCCACTTCTGTCTTTGGCATATATTGGAATATACAAAGACAGTTTGAGGCAAAAGCAACATCAATTGTCTAAAGGTGTCCTTCATTAGCATTTCCAAACCTACCCCAGTCAATGTGCCTAGGTCATTTCCACCACAGTGCACAATCATGAGGTCAGGGAGTTGGAGATGCAAACAGGTTTTAACCAAAGGGAGTAATTGGTGCCACTTCAATCCTCTCTGTCCAAACCATTTAATGTCCACATTTTGTAAACCTAGGTCTAAGTCAATACGTCTCTGTTCTGCATACCTCTTGCACCAGAAAACATAGCTATGTCCTACGATCCACACTAGCATTTTGAAGGTGTAGCTGGAAGATATGGATAGATGTCTGTAGCTCATGCAGTCCGTTCGTAGAATAAGAGATATGTTTAAAGATGGGGAACTACTTTTTTTTCTCATACAAAACGATAACTGATTGGGAGATGAAAAACATTGTTTACTAAAAAGTAGGGTGCATATTAGTTTGTCGAAAAGCATCTTTGTGATTGGTTAATAAAAAGCAGTTTCAACGTAGAGTTCATATGATAGGATAAAATTTGCTCAGTTCAACCACACCTGCTACTTGCATTTGGAACAGAAAAAAAGACAAGGGAACCCTTGAAATCAAAAGGGACCAAGGGAGCTAATTGATTCTCAGAAACAGAGGTCCCTTTAAGGTAGAAAATGGATAAGATGGCCACAAAGTCACAATGAAGTTTGAGGCTACTTAAGTTATGCATACAAAAATATTTAATTATTAAGAACCAAAATAACAGAACAACAAAAAAATCAATAATGAGTGAGCAAGGCGTGAGGGGTAAGGGAAATCAGCCGATTTCCTTACCACAGTGCAAGTGACTTAAAAGTGACTTAAACAATAGAATGAAAATTAGAAGCCACAATAAGAGAGTACGTCTAATTACTCAAAAACAATGTCTATACAACATGAGTTAGAGACGTAGGTGTCGACGACGTTTCGATCCCAACTTAAATTGTGGGATCATCATCAGGACTGAAGGTGAAACAAATGCCTGGGAAGTTGCCTGGGTAAGCGAGGGAAGGTAATGAGGAGAGAGGGGGGAAGGAGGGGGGGAAAAAAGGAGAACATAGCTAGAGTTACATAGTTGCATTGCATCTATAATACAGTAAAAAGACAGTTCCACATGAGCAGTTAAAACCTGAAAAGGTGCAGAGGCCCGAGTGACCACATATGATATTAATAAACTAGGAAAACAAAAGAATTAGCGGCTATCGAGTACGAGGCATGCTAGACACGATGGCGCGGTGGGCAAGCGGGGAGTTTAAATAACAAGGAGGCTGGTGAAAAGGGAGGCATATAAATCACATACAAAGTCAATTGAAGGTGAAAGACTAAAGGCAACCACCTATGAATTCTGATGATGATCCCACAATTTAAGTTGGGATCGAAACGTCGTCGACACCTACGTCTCTAACTCATGTTGTATAGACATTGTTTTTGAGTAATTAGACGTACCCCTTATTGTGGCTTCTAATTTTCATTCTATTGTTTAAGTCACTTTTAAGTCACTTGCCTGTGGTAAGGAAATCGGCTGATTTCCCCCTACCCCCTCACGCCTTGCTCACTCATTATTTATTTTTTTATTTTTTTGTTGTTCTGTTATTTTGGTTCTTAATAATTAAATATTTTTGTATGCATAACTTAAGTAGCCTCAAACTTCATTGTGACTTTGTGGCCATCTTATCTACTTGCATTTGGAAGGCACTGTTCGAACTTAAAACAATGGTGAACTTTTAACCTGCACGTGCCCTTAAATGTTCGAGAAAATGTTGCAAAAAAATATCGTTAGGTTTGAAAAAATGATGAACTTTTAACCTGCACCTGTATGTGTTCTTAAATTTTTAAAAAACTGTTTATATGGAAAGTTCAAAAATAACCAATAGAGAGAAGTTTTGCAATTTGAAAAAATAAAGGAACTATTCTGATTTGTTCTTTACATGTATTTATTTGTGGAGCAACAGGCAAATTGTGCCATTACTGATTCCATTCTTGATGAGAGCGGTGCATTACATGTACTGTGTGACAAAGAAAGAATTGCAAATTTGGCAGGGAGAAAGGTCTTGGTGCAGAAAGCGCGGTTTTGTGGAAATGGTGTAAATCCGTTCAGTAGTTTTTGAGATATTAAAGGAAAAAAAGATATATATATCTGGACTGTGCGTAACTCCCGAGCACGAGCTTGCCTCTGATTGGCTGCTAACAATTCAAACCAGGAAGTGTTAGCAGCCATCTTGTGCCTCGCATCGAGTGAAAATATAAAAGAAAGGTCCCGGGGGCAATTTAATATACCGGAGCTCTGTCTGTGCGAGATACCGCTTTCACGCTGCGTCTCCCTACATCAGCAGGTAACGCACACCTTTTCCACCATCAACAGCATACCTCCAACTACATACTTGGGCCCGCAAGTCTGCCTCTGCGAACCACTTGTCGGCTCACAGCTTTTCGGGTGCGAGTTCTCGGGCCCGCAGTTGTATCTGTGAAGCCAATACTGGAAATATACCGGAGGTGTCTCTCTGCGAGATACGCTCTTCACGCTCCCTCTTCCCCACATCAGTGTTCTGCAGCTATCCCTTTGGAAGCCGATGGCCCGCACCTTTCCCTATAATAGTCGGCCCGCAGGTGTTCCTCTGCGAGCTGGCCCGCAGCTCTTCCTCTGCGAACTGACGGGCCGCGGTTCTCCCTCTATGAGCCTGCTAGTCGGCTCGCAGTTCTTCATCTGCGAGCCAGACCGCCGGCTCTTAAGTCTCTGAGAACAGATGTAATGGAGGCAACGATCATGCAGGTCGGACACCCAACACTGCTCCGACATCCCCCAGTAGGAGCTCTTTGTCCACCATCTCCCCTCACCCCCACCCCCCAAAAACAAATGTGACAGTCACGTTAGGTTGGACAAATAAGAATCTTAGTCATGTATGGATTTACATATAAAACATTTTATTAAAACAAAACAACAACAAATAAAACTATGTACAGCCATGTCGTGTCATCGCTGGACCATTTGTGAATCACAGCCTGTAAGACAAAAAGAAAAATAAGATGGTGCGTCATGCGTCCAGCAAAGGAGAAAGAGTGAGGGAGAAAGAGAGAAACAAAGAAAGAGAGAGAGGAAGACAAAGAAATAGAGAAAGAGTGAGAGAGAGAGAGAAAGAGAGAAATAGTGTGAGAGAGGAAGAGAGAGAGAGAAAGAGTGAGAGAGGAAGAGAGAGAGAAAGAGTGAGAGAGGAAGAGAGAGAGGAAGAGAGAGAGAGAGGAGAGAAAGAGTGAGAGAGAGGAAGACAAAGAGAGAAAGAGAAAGAGTGAGAGAGAGAAAGAGTAAGATGCAAGGAAAAGAGAGAGAGAGAGAGAGAGAAACAGTGTGAGAGAGAGGTAGAGAGAAAGAGAGAGAAAGTGAGAGAGAGAGAGGAAGAAAGAGAAAGAAAGAATGAGAGAGAGGAACAGACAGAGAAACAGAGAAAGTGTGAGAGAGAGAAAGGAAGAGATGGAGAGGGAGTGTTGACACTGGAGAAAATCTTCGCAGCTTACCTTTGTGCCTCCGGTGTGTCTCCAACCACGTGCCGGGACATAGTGCACCCTTAAGTTTAGTGATCTGAAAGATAGTATAGAATTAGTAATTGCAGAGTACATACAACTGCCCAAGCCTAATTATCTATTTCGGCAATGCGCACTCAGGCTGCTGCAGCCCATCCACTCCCACTGCTCGGAGGTATCTGTGCGCTCTTGTGCGCTCAGGCTGCTGCACACTATCCACTCCCACTGCCCAGAGGTTACTGCCCGCTGCTGCGGAAAGAAGTATCTCTGCTCACCTTCCGCCACCGGCATGTGTGTAAGAGGGTGCACCACGTGCTGAAGCAACTTTGTCAGGCGTTGTCAGGATGGCCACGCATCATCGCTGTTTGTACACGCGTTCAGCTGTGGTGGTGTGGGGGGACGTCGATTCGTGAATCACAGCCTGTTAGATAAAAAGCAAGATAGGATTGTGCGTCATTCGTCCATCAAAGGAGAGAGAAAGAGAGATAGAGAGAGAAAGAAAGAGTGAAAGGAAGACAGAGAGAAAAAGAAAGAAGGAGTGAGAGGAAGACAGAGAGAAAGAGAGAAACAGTGGGAGTGACAGGGAGAGAGAGAAAAAGAAAGAAAGAGTGAGGAAGACAGAGAGAAAGAGTGAGAGAGACGAAGAGAGAGAGAAACAGTGAGAGACAGAAAGAGAGAGAAAGAGTGAGAGTGAGGAAGAGAGAAAGTGTGAGAGAGAGGAAGACAGAGAAAGAGAGAAAGAGTGAGATACAAGGAAGAGAGAAACAGTGTGAGAGAGGAAGAGAGAGAGAGAAACAGTGTGAGAGAGAGGAAGAGAAAGAGTGAGAGAGGAAGAGAGAGAAAGAAAGAATGAGAGAGAGAGAGAAGAGACAGAGAAAGAGTGTGAGAGAGAGAAAGGAAGAGATAGAGAGTGAGAGAGAGAGAAAGAGTGTGAGTGACAGAAAGGAAGAGATGGAGAGGGAGAGTGAGTGTTGACACTGTGGAGAAAATCCTCACAGCTCACCTTTCTGTCACCGGTGTGTCTCCAACTACTTGCCGGGATATAGGGCAGCCCTCAAGCTTAGTCATCTGAAACATAAAAATGGAATCAGTAATGGATGAGTACATACTACTGCATATGCCTAAATCGCTGTCCCGCCTTTGTGTATCCAGGCTAGTGTACCCCATCCACTTCCACTGCCCAGAGGTGTCTAACCGCTGCTGTACACCCAGGCTGCTGCACTCCATCCACTCCCACTGCCCAGAGGTGTATGACAGCCGCTGCTCACCCAGGCTGCTGCACCCCATGCACTCCCACTGCCCGGAGGTGACTGCGTGCCGCTGCTCACCCAGGCTGCTGCACCCCATGCACTCCCACTGCCCGGAGGTGACTGCGTGCCGCTGCGCACCCAGGCTGCTGCACCCCATCCACTCCCACTGCCCAGAGGTGACTACCCACCGCTGCGCAAACAAGCTTCTCTGCTCACCTTACACCACCGGCGTGTGTCGAAGAGGGTCCACCACATGCCGAAGAAACCTCCTCACCCGTTGTGTACACGCGGAGAGCGGAGCTCACAATTCAGGTTGAGTGTTGATTGCAGGATGGCCACGCTTCATCGCAGGCCTGCAAGACAAAAAGCAAGATAAGATTGTGCGTCATGCGTCCATCAAAGGAGAGAGATAGAGAGAGAAAGAAAGAGTGAGAGGAAGACAGAGAGAAAAAGAAAGAAGGAGTGAGAGGAAGACAGAGAGAAAGAGAGAAACAGTGGGAGTGACAGGAAGAGAGAGAGAAAAAGAAAGAAAGAGTGAGAGGAAGACAGAGAGAAAGAGTGAGAGAGACGAAGAGAGAGAGAAACAGTGAGAGAGAAAGAGAGAGAAAGAGTGAGAGAGAGGAAGAGAGAGAAAGAGTGAGAGAGAGGAAGAGAGAGAGCGAAAGAGTGAGAGAAAGGAAGAGAGAGAGAGAAAGAGTGAGAGTGAGGAAGAGAGAAAGTGTGAGAGAGAGGAAGACAGAGAAAGAGAGAAAGAGTGAGATACAAGGAAGAGAGAAAGAGAGAAACAGTGTGAGAGAGAGGAAGAGAGAGAGAAACAGTGTGAGAGAGGAAGAGAGAGAGAAATAGTGAGAGAGGAAGAGAGAGAAAGAAAGAATGAGAGAGAGAGGAAGAGACAGAGAAAGAGTGTGAGAGAGAGAAAGGAAGAGATAGAGAGTGAGAGAGAGAGAAAGAGTGTGAGTGACAGAAAGGAAGAGATGGAGAGGGAGAGTGAGTGTTGACACTGTGGAGAAAATCCTCACAGCTCACCTTTCTGTCACCGGTGTGTCTCCAACCACGTGCCGGGATATAGGGCAGCCCTCAAGCTTAGTCATCTGAAACATAAAAATGGAATCAGTAATGGATGAGTAAATACAACTGCGTATGCCTAAATCTCTGTCCCGCCTTTGTGTATCCAGGCTAGTGTACCCCATCCACTTCCACTGCCCAGAGGTGTCTACCCGCTGCTGTACACCCAGGCTGCTGCACTCCATCCACTCTCACTGCCCAGAGGTGTATGACAGCCGCTGCGCACCCAGGCTGCTGTACCCCATGCACTCCCACTGCCCGGAGGTGACTGCCCGCCGCTGCGCAAACAAGCCTCTCTGCTCACCTTACACCACCGGCGTGTTTCGAAGAGGGTCCACCACGTGCCGAAGAAACCTCCTCACCCGTTGTGTACACGCAGAGAGCGGAGCTCACAATTCAGGTTGAGTGTTGATTGCAGGATGGCCACGCTTCATCGCAGGCCTGCAAGATAAGATTGTGCGTCATGCGTCCATCAAAGTAGAGAGAAAGAGAGATAGAGAGAGAAAGAAAGAGTGAGAGGAAGACAGAGAGAAAAAGAAAGAAAGAGTCAGAGGAATACAGAGAGAAAGAGAGAAACAGTGAGAGTGAGAGGAAGAGAGAGAGAAAAAGAAGGAAAGAGTGAGAGGAAGACAAAGAGAAAGAGAGAAAGAGTGAGAGAAGAGAGAGAGAAAGAGTGTGAAGGAGAGAAAGGAAGAGATGAAGAGGGACAGTGAGTGCTGTGTCTCCAACCACGTGCCGGGACCTAGTGGAGCCCTCAAGCTCCCACATCTAAACATAGTACAGAATTAGTAATGGGAGAGTATATATGATTGCGTACGCCTAAATCGCTGTGCCGCCTTTGTGTATCCACTCCCGCCGCCCAGACGTATTTGCCCACCGCTGCGCACCCAGGCCTCACTGCTCACCTTTTCGCGGACAGGGCACCCTCCACATCATGCAGTCCCGCTCCGCAGGCCAACAGGTCTCACATTTGGTGCTGCGTCTTGATTTTGCCATGCCAGAGGACATACTAGTGCACCTATCATCATCGCAGGTTGCACACCCACTCAGTCCTTGCGGTGCCACTAACTCAGTGAACAATGAGGCCACGCATGTGGTGGTAGGCCCCCCTGTTCGGTGGCTCAGGCCTACACTGCGGTCCAGCAGGGCACACAAAACCTGAGCTGTCCAGACCGCCGGGACGGGCCATCACCGCAGGCTGTACACCCACTCAGCAGTTACAGTACCCGTACCTCAGTGGACCGAAAGTCACCGTCCCGTGCCGGTGGGCCTGTGCCGGCCGCAGTGGATCCAGTGCGAGCAACTCTGAAATGGCGTCGAGCACGTGCGCCCGGTCTTTTTTATTGGCAGGGTCACGTGTCCTGTGACGCCTGTGCTGGATGGGTGTGGTGTGGGTGTATACTAGCCATGAGGTAGTGGCTGTGGCGTACTGACAACTAGGGTGTGACCAGCAGATCACTGCAATGAAAATCTGGGCCATGTAGCGTTGTTGTCCTTCCCTGTAAGCGTAAGCGGAGTGGACTGGCCTGGCGTATGCCAGTTCTGCGTGAGGCTGTGAAGAATGACTCCGGAGCTATGGGCGTGGCTCCATCGTGAGCTGTATGAGGAATCAACTGATGCGGCACTGTTGCCAGACTGGGCTAGATCACGCACAATTGGGCTATATTTTTCCCGGTTGTGCGGTAAAATTTAGGTTTGTGCTAGTTGCCAGATTATAAATCTATATACAGCGCTCCAGCAAACTAGTATATTAAAGCGCTTTATTAGACAAATATTTACTTGGCAGCCTGCTGCAACATCAATTCCAATCCATTCACCGCTTGCTTGACGATGTCCCTGCCCCTCCTTCCTTAAAGTAGCAATATTGGGCTAGTTTGGGCTACTTTTTGGTTGTCTTTGGGCTAGAGAATGCTTAAAAAATCTTGCGACACTGCCATGCCGGTGTTCTTGTTGCAGTGCTGCCGTCACCCGGGTCGCAAGCGTCAATGTGTCACTCTGTGAGCCAAGTCCCTGAACATGGCCAACATGGAAGGTACGGGGAATCACTGACCCTACATTCATCCATAGTTCCACACAAGAAAGATGGTGGACATGACACATCTGTGTGGGTGTGAATGTTTATTGCACATTCAGTGGAGTATTGCAGCTGTAGCAATACTGGGCCATGCAAAATCCAAATTTCAGTTTTTGGGACATGGAGGGCAGCCAATTAGAGACAAGCTTGTTGTCGGAGTTAGGGTGCGCCAACATATGTACTTATACAATCACTCCGCCAATCCCCACGCACTTATAAATTCACTATACACTCTCCTTGCAGTACTCTAATCATCAAGTCTCTACGTACGTACTTGTACAATGACCGAGACAAAGTTACACAACCAAAGTTTTCTCCCACTGTCAAAGGTAAGTTGGTTGCATACGTTGTCCAGAGCACAATGTAATGTGGTAGGGCCCAGGGGCAGCATGTTGCATACATAATGAACACACGGACACAGATAGATAGTGGAACTGGATACGAGCACGTGCACTCGACTCCTTTTTATTACCAGGGTCACATGTCCAGTGACGTCTGTGCTGGATGCGTGTGGGGTGAGTGTAAGCCAGCCCTCCGGGAATGGTTGGTGCTGGTAACAAGTACAACAGTAATCATCAGATCACACACAGAGATTCAATCATAAAGGGTCCATGACTTGTGCTACACTAAGTTAGGGGCACCAGATCTGAAATCATACACAAAATATTCTGTCATAAAGGGTCCATCAGTTGTGGTGGACTGAGGTAGGAGCATCAGAAGCATTCCGCGTGTGCACAGCTAGCGATGATGCGTGGTCCGGGAGGAGCCGCACTGGTAGCAATGTCTGTTGCCTACTGGACTGCGTCATCTGCAATCGCAACTCCATCTGAATTGTGAGCCCTGCTGTCCGCAGTGTAGATCAAAGGCAGTAGTCAGCACAGACATCGAGGAAAGCTTTTTGTCACTTCCTCTTGAGAAAATTCAACGACATAGAGTACAATTCTGTCTGCAATTAATAAATCAAGACTGAATTCAAATTGTGAGCTCTGCTGTCTGCAGTGTAGACTGCCATTCAGTGTTCCTTTGGACTTGCAAGATGAATTTTGTCATTGTACTAAAGCTATAATTGATATCAAAAAAAGTTCTTGAAGCAAGGATACTAAAAGGATATTATGTAGGTTTAAGGGTACGTGGCAATGACTTATGGTGCAGTGAGCTAGTGGCACCTGAAGCACTCAGCGTGTGCGCATCCTGCGATGATGCGTGGTCCGTGTGGGCCGCACTGGTAGCAATGTCTTTTGTTTAATGAAGTCTGCCTTAATAAGGCCATGTGGCATTTACTTGTGGTGCACTGAGTTAGTGGTACCTCTGGCGCTCAGCGTGTACACAGCCTGCGATGATGCGTGGTCCGGGCGGGACGCACTGGGAGCAATGTGTCATGCCTACTGGACGGCGTCATCTGGAATCGCGACTCAATCTGAATTGTGAGCCCTGCTGTCCGCAGTGTAGATCGAAGGCAGTAGTAAGCACAGACATCGAGGAAAGCTTTTTGTCACTTCCTCTTGAGAAAATTCAACGACATAGAGTACAATTCTGTCTGCAATGAATAAATCAAGACTGAATTCAAATTGTGAGCTCTGCTGTCCGCAGTGTAGACTGCCATTCAGTGTTCCTTTGGACTTGCAAGATGAATTTGGTCATTGTACTAAAGCTATAATTGATATCAAAAAGTTCTTGAAGCAAGGATACTAAAAGGATATTATGTAGGTTTAAGGGTACGTGGCGATGACTTATGGTGCAGTGAGCTAGTGGCACCTGAAGCACTCAGCGTGTGCGCATCCTGCGATGATGCGTGGTCCGTGTGGGCCGCACTGGTAGCAATGTCTTTTGTTTAATGAAGTCTGCCTTAATAAGGCCATGTGGCGTTTACTTGTGGTGCACTGAGTTAGTGGTACCTCTGGCGCTCAGCGTGTACACAGCCTGCGATGATGCGTGGTCCGGGTGGGCCGCACTAGGAGCAATGTCTCATGCCTACTGGACTGCGTCATCTGGAATCGCGACTCAATCTGAATTGTGAGCCCTGCTGTCTGCAGTGTAGATCGAAGGCAGTAGTAAGTACAGACATCGAGGAAAGCTTTTTGTCACTTCCTCTTGAGAAAATTCAACGACATAGAGTACAATTCTGTCTGCAATTAATAAATCAAGACTGAATTCAAATTGTGAGCTCTGCTGTCCGCAGTGTAGACTGCCATTCAGTGTTCCTTTGGACTTGCAAGATGAATTTGGTCATTGTACTAAAGCTATAATTGATATCAAAAAAGTTCTTGAAGCAAGGATACTAAAAGAATATTATGTAGGTTTAAGGGTACGTGGCTATGACTTATGGTGCAGTGAGCTAGTGGCACCTGAAGCACTCAGCGTGTGCGCATCCTGCGATGATGCGTGGTCCGTGTGGGCCGCACTGGTAGCAATGTCTTTTGTTTAATGAAGTCTGCCTTAATAAGGCCATGTGGCCTTTACTTGTGGTGCACTGAGTTAGTGGTACCTCTGGCGCTCAGCGTGTACACAGCCTGCGATGATGCGTGGTCCGGGTGGGCCGCACTGGGAGCAATGTCTCATGCCTACTGGACTGCGTCATCTGGAATCGCGACTCAATCTGAATTGTGAGCCCTGCTGTCCGCAGTGTAGATCGAAGGCAGTAGTCTGTATAGACATAACTGTGCAGTGCTGTGCCGCTGTGTTCGCAGGGGGCTTGTGTCGAGGAGGCCCGCGGTCATGGCGGTAGCCACGTGGCAGGATGAGGGTCGCCGCTCTGGCAGATGCATTGGCTTTCACACAAGTGAACCACGCCCAGAACCCCGGCCTATTTATTCACACTTCTACGCGGGAGTGACGTACGTTGGACCAGCCCACTGCGCTTCCACTTACAGGGGGCGACGACACAGGTTCATGACCGAGATCTGCCCCACTGCCTGAGGTAACATTGTTGCGTCCACTGTCCACAACACTACAAGCACCAGCTTGTTTTTGGATTGCACAGCAGATAGGTTTAATGAACATTATAATTAGAAATTAGCATTTAAAAAACCTTTGAAATTCACTGAAAAAACCATAGGTTTCAGGGACGTTATAGTTACAAATTATCATGTTAAAAGCCTTTGAAATTCACTGAAAAAACCATAGGTTTCAGGGACGTTATAGTTACTTGCACATTTCACTCGTACAAAACCATAGAAATTTGGCCGTTATAGTTAGTTGAGCTAACTATAACTCACGCCCCCACAATGCACTGCTGATGATGTCACATATTACATCATTCATGACATGGTCAGTGACATCACTGATGACATCACTGATGACATCTCAAATGACATCACTGATGACATCATCCAGTGACTGTGTGTTTCGGTAAAGTTTAAATATGTTTTATAAATATATTGGCCAAGGTATATTGTAGAATCAGTGGCTGTATAAGTGTGTGGATGGAGGATTTAGTAGGTGTGTGACTGACGGTATAAGTGAGTGATTAAATGTCTTACTGAATTCATGGGTTAGTGACTAAACTGTGTGAATGTCTGTATCAGTCTGTCTATTGCTGTGTAAGCTGCTGCATTGGTTGATGAGTAGCTACATGAGTGTCTATATGGGTTATTGATTGGTTGCCTGAGTATTTGTATGGGTGCCTGAGTGTGTGTGTGAGTGGGTGGGAGGTGTGTGACTTTGTACATAGATGTGTGAGTTCTTTATTCACTGGGTATATGGGTTCAAGAGTGCATCTGTGAAGGGCTGTATGGGTGGGTGAGTGTGTGTATGGGTGTGTTGGTGAGTGAATGAATATCTCAGTGCTACATGTCCAAGTAACTACATATGTAAAACGCAGTGCATGAGAGAGTTGGAGTATATAAATGACTATACGTGAGAGTCAGTGATTGTGAGAGTGCTATATGGATGAGTGTGTACTTGTATCAGTGATTGTATAAGAGAGTAAGTATATGTTAATATCACTATGAATAAGTGAGGTTGTGTGTGTATAACTGTATAGCTGAGTAAATAGAAGTGTGATTGATTCTTTGCATGACTGACTAGATGTGTGAGTAACTCTGGATGAGTGGCGGTGTGTGAGTGTTTGTATAGGTGTATGAGTGCCTATAATAGTGTTGTATTGATGAGTCACTGCATGTATGAGTGACTTTATGGGTGAATGAGTGGATGTGTGTGTGTGTAGACCTAGGAATCAGTGCGTGCGTATGTAGTAACTGGTATTGGTGTCTGTATTGTTTCGAAAATGGTAGTCTGTATTTTAGAATGGGTGTATCAAAGGTTTTATTAAGGTATGAGGAGGTGCATCAGATTTTCACGTGGATGATGTCATCAGTGATGTCATCAGTGATGTCATTTGAGATGTCATCAGTGATGTCATCAGTGATGTCACTGACCATGTCATGAATGATGTAATATGTGATGTCATCAGCACTGCATTGTGGGGGCATGAGTTATAGTTAGCTCAACTAACTATAACGGCCAAATTTCTATGGTTTTGTACGAGTGAAATGTGCAAGTAACTATAACTATGGTTTTTTCAGTGAATATATATATATATATATACTCATACATACTTACATATACATGTATGTATCTGTGTATATAAGTATATATACTTACCTATTAAATAGTTACCTATTTAATGTTTACCACACTTATGCCTTTACCAACCATGCCTTTCAATGACATTTTTGTTGTAAATGGATGCATTGTATTGATGGCGTTATAAAGGCATGCATGGTAATTACATGTGTGGGTCAGTCATGCAATTAGTAATAACCTATGTACATATTAACACTTCATATTCTCATAAGCAGTGAGTGCACAAGATGACCAGAATGACATGCCACTTAGAGAAGTCTTGAAGACACGAAGGGTGGTTTAGCCCTATACCCTAACAGAGGGCATTCCAGTAGAGAGCCCGTGAACAAAAGTAAAATTGTGTGTAGGTTATTTATGTTGGATACATTGTAGTGATCAAGATGTTGTAGGGAAGTTTTTGACAAGGTCGTCAATTCTTTGAAGATGAAGGTAAGGACCTTAAGCAGGGTGCTGCTACTGGCTGATATGTGGACAAACTTTAGACATTAAGGGAGACAGATTTGTGACGTGTGTGAGTGAATGGAATTCAGATTGCAAAGTTGATGACTTTATCAAGGGAAGACAAGGTATACTTGATGAAGCCGATCGTTCATACTGTAGTAGTAGCCCAGGTTTCTCCTGATGTTTGCACTAATGATGCTTTTGTAATGTTGGGTGAAAGATCGCGTGGATTTGTATTGAGCATCAGTCATTTAGAAGCAATGGCCAGGTTGAATATAAAAGAGCCTGGTATCATTTTGGAATCAAAGAGTACACTGAGAATATAGAAACAAGGATGTACGATGCTATAGAAATTGGGTTGTTTAGTAATGGAGGCCGAAATGTGATGTAGCACCAGCCAGTGGCATTTCTGAGATACAGTGGTTCTATTATTAATTGTATTTTGCATTTTTTTTTAGAAATGAAACACTATGTTCTCCATGTTTTTATGTGATTAATAGTTCTTCGAAAGTGAAAACATATTTAAAGTGGTATTGAAGCTCTTAACTTCAGTCCATCATGGAACCTCTGTCAGATCTGAACCTTCTCTTTATTTACCCACAGGTCTAGTTATAGCATTGAATTGCTGGAGCGTAAGCTGGGCCGCCAACCTACAAACTGCTCTTATGGTTCTAAAACTTGTGACCATCACTCTGATTATTGTTCCTGGAATGGTGACTCTCTTTTCAGGTAAGACAAATAGGACAAATGTGTGCCCATTGAGAGAGTGGAAAGAATTGCAGGGGTCTGAGGAATTCCTCCTGCTCTTAGAGTTTGCCCTAGTTATTTTGTTTTATTGGTTATATGAGCTCTCTATTTTCTATTTTATTTATTATGATGTAATGTACTTGTCACAAGGCGGATGGAATATCTGTCACATATGTGATGGAGTATTCCATCTAAATAAGACCCTTCATTTGCCTCTGAGACTTCTAAGTAAACCCAGAGATATGTGCACTTTCTTCAAATGAATTACCTCTCTGTCCCTCAGCACCACTCGAGTAGCAGGGGAACAAACGGCTTCCTACATTTTGGTTGCCAAATACTCATAGCGGAAAGTTTGCGCATTACTTGTACCCCGGTGAGTAGCATGATTATTAATGCATTAGCATTGGTATGGAAAAGTAAGTCAAGTTTTCTCCTCCCTATAAAATGTCACATTTTCAGGATATGTCTCTAGTCTGGCAACGATGCTGTATCGCACTTTCCCCATATGGTTATTGCAAAAAAAAAAAACACCTTTCTTTGTTGGTGATATCTATATGAATTTGGTCTGCGTTCACTAATGGGTCAATAGACAGTCTAAATTTGCAAAGAAAACTTTTCTAATTAGTTTGATGTCAGAGCAATGAAAGAAAGTACAATTTCCTTGTTTTTCAGTTAGGTTCAAAGGTATATATTGCCGTCTGTGAGAAGAAGACCTTAATTATAAAAGAGCCTCTGTGTTCTATTTTCACTGATATAAACTGATTTATACTCCTAAATACCAATGAAAATATTCGGTCTATATATATGTATATGTGCATGTATGTGTGTGTATATATATATATATATATATATATATATATATATATATATATATATATATTTATACACAAACACACACAGAAGCTTTTTTATAATTAAGGTCTTTTTCTTAGAGATGGCAATGATGCTTTTGTGATACTGAGTGAAAGATAGGGTGGATATATATATATATATATATATATATATATATATTTCACACAAAAACAAGGTTTACAGGGACATTATAGTTAGGTTCAGATTTGTACACACAAAACCTTAGTAATTCAGCAGTCATAGTTATCTCAAGTAACTAAAGCTCGTGCCCTAAGGTAACTATAATTCACCCCCCCGCCATGCACAGTTTTCTCGTCAATAATTCACGGCAATTGTTGCAGTGATATTATCAATGATGTCATAGAATATGTCATGAGCGATGTAATATGTGCGGTAATTAGCAGTGCATGGAGAGAGCATGATTTATAGTTACCTTAGGGCATGAGTTATAGTTACTTGAGATAACTATAACTATAACTGCTGAAATTCTATGGTTTTGTGTTTGTAAGATCTACTTTACATAAAGTGGTAAGGGGGTTTGGATGTGGGGCTGTGCGCAATGGGGGTAGCTGACCATTGGAGGGGAGGGGGATTGGCTGTCCGGGAGGAGTTGGATGCAGGGACTGGCTGCAGGCCAGGCCTTGCGACCACCATTCCGCCAGCCACAGCCGAAGCATGGAAGTATAACACATGCCCTAACATAATTATAACTTGTACCCACGCCATGCACAGCTAATTAGCCCACCTATTACATTGTTCATGACATGATCTATGACATCACTGGTAGCATCGCTGCAACATCTGAAAATACATCATTGATGAAAACACCGTGCACGGTGGAGTCCTCGAGTTTTAGTTACTTTAGGGCACAAGTAATAGGTCCTTGAGATAACTATAACTGGTGAATTTCAGTGGTTTTGTTTGTGTAAAACATTATATTTTACTGACATTTTCATCTAATTACCTAGTGGTGCCTGTAGTTATAGTTAGGTCTGCTTTTCCATAAAGAGAGCATTTTTTAGTTTGCTAATAACTTTTGCTCCATTTTATGAATCTTCACAAAACTCTTCAAAAAACAAAGTTAATCCACCTTGACTCCTTCCTGGAAATTTCAGGGAGTGGTCCATCAAGCAGGAGCCGAGAAAAAAAGGGGGTCCCAAAACGCAAACTCCCCATGCATTTTCCATAGACTTCCTTTAAGACTGCTACAGCAAAAACCGCTGAAGGGAATAACACCAAATTTAGCAGGAAGCAAGATCTTAGGCCGCAGGCTATGCTTTTTCTGATTTGGTCTAAATCAGTAGTTTTTCAGATATTAAGGGTAAAAAAATATATAGATATCTGGACGGTTGGGCTCATGAGACGTTCGTAAGACCACATATTAAAAAAAATAGAGCTCTGTGATTGGTCGAGAGGCCCGTTTTTCAAAACAGCCTTCACGCTCTTACTGGAGCAAGAGGCTCTTGCGAGACCGAGCACTCTTATTGGCTAGCTGTTGGAGTTTTAGAAATGAAATGGCTGCCATTACTATTTTACTGTGAAAAATTGCAGGTGTTGCTGAAATGAAGTAAAAAAAAACTATTAGGCGGCAGCAAAAAGGCATCCTGTACCCCTAGATTTTGAGAGGAGTCCTGTTAGGTATAAGTACTGTGTTGAAAACTTAATCTATATTGTTTAAAAAAAGATTATGGTCTTGTGGAACTCTCGCAGGATTGTGATTAAAATAAATGAGTAAATGAGTTGTGAATACTGAGAGGAGGGGTTTATGAGACATAAGGACTGTAATCAATAAAATATTAATTCTTTTTTTTTAAAAATGTTACGATCTTGCAAGACTCTTGTGGGATCATGAAAAGTAGGAAGGGGTAGGTGATCTTTGAATACACTTTGGTATACACACTGTAGGAAGGAGTGTTAGTGGAGATGATGTTTATCAGAACCTACTATTTTCACCCATCAGGTTGGGAAGAGTTCTGAACAGAGTTAAGTCTCTCCCCACACCTGTCATACAATAGAGGGCTCTCAGCAGAGAGGTCAGTCTTTCCCCACACCCCATCATGCAAATTCATCATCTGAGAGAGAGGTCTGAAAGGAGAGGCCAGTCCCTCCTCACATACTACTACACACATCTGTCATCTGAGAGAGGGGTCTGAAGGAGAGGCCAGTCCCTCCCCACACACTACAATACACATCTGTCATATAAGAGAGAGGTCTGAAAGGAGAAGTGACTCCCTCCACACACACTACTATGCACACCCTTCATCTGAAGGAGAGGTCTGAACGGAGAGGCCAGTCCCTCCCCATACCCTACTTCACACACCCATCATCTGAGAGAGGGGTTGTACAGGAGAGGCCAGTCCCTCCCCACACCCTACTATGCACACCCATCATCTGAGAGAGAGGTCTGAAAGGAGAGGCCAATCCCACTCCACACCCTACTACGTACCCCCATCATGGTTAAATTAATGTTATAGTTAAGTGTGATAGAAAGATCTCATTATAAAAAATAACGTAAAAAAAATCTCTGAAAAAGCCAAAGGTTACAGTAGCGTTATAGTTAGATGAATTTGTCAGTAACAACATTAACGTTTTGAAATAAAAAATTAAGTCACAAAATTTCACCAGTTATAGTTAGCAGAACCTGCTATCTTATATATTTGTAAGTGCTTCCAGTGGAGGTTCAATTTCTGTGAAATGGGGATCAAGGCCGTAATGGAACTTCATTTTTTCCAAGAAGAGTCCACAGTTTTGCCAAAAATGTCTACCCAACTGGAGTATTTTCTACTGGTTAATTAGTAAGAGCTACCTCGTTGGGTAAATGTCAAGTGCATATTCATCACTACGACTGCGTAAAGGACCACAGGTTAATGTTTCCTGTGAACTTGTGTGCACAATTTCGGAAATGTAATTGTTTTTCCAACGTCTTCATCCACAAATCTGTGATAACATAAATCCTCATCAAGAGAAGAGGACGAGACTTCAAAGAGGTGAATCTCTACCAAACAGAAGTACTTCCTCTTAACTATATGAAGTTAGTGCTTGTTTGTTTGGTAGAGATGTCCTCGTATTCCTCTTCATGAAGAACGCATCACCAAAATCAGTGGAAAACGTGCCGGGGGTACATTTAGTAAGCTGTCCATCAATGTGGGAAAAAGCGGGAAGACCTTTTCATACTAGTAAGGAAAACTGGGTGGGGCCAAACAAGCAGAGCTTGCTGAAGATTTTGAGCATTTGCATACTCAGGGTAATTGAAAGAGAGAACTATGCTCTCTTGTTTTGTTATGTTCCAAGGGGAGGTGGATTTCAGCCCCAAGGACCCCATCCCCGGGGCCTGGGCAAAAATTAATAGGGGAGGGGAGTCGTGTGCCCCTCCCGGGCCTATTTCGGTGACCCGCTCTAGATCCTGGTTGCCCTGGAGCTCACCCAAGGCACCCAGTGTGCAGCTCTGGGGACCGTGGTGGGAGCCTCAATGCCCTGTGGTCCTTGCAGGCTCGCTGCCTCCAGTGGGAGCCGGCATTGCTCCCACACATTTAGGGAGCAGCCAAAAATGCTGCTCCCTGCATGTGGGAAGAATTCTTTCATCTGTTTTCCTGCTCGCTTGACAGTGGGCAGGAAAACAGATAAAGAGTCCGTTATCAGCGGGAGGGAGTAGTTTACCTGCTGGCTGGGAGCGGACTTACTGTTTGCTCTCGCTTGGCGGGAACTGTCAAAGCTCCCGCCAAGCGACAGCAAAGAGCTATATCCGGGGAGGGAGCCAGCACTGGGGGGTGGCGGTCCCCAGGGCCATTAATGGCTCCAGGATGGGGGCCACACAGCTCCCCTCCTTTGTTCTTCTAGGGCCTGCCCTGGGGAGTCGGTGGTCCCCTGGGCCAAATTCGAACCAGGATGGAGGCCGAGCAGCCCCTCTCCCCCTTTATTTCCTATTACTGGCCCCAAGGAGGTAGTGGTCCCCGGGGCACTACAGGGTCAAGGAGGGAAGCCTGACAATTAAGTATTAAAGCTCTGGGGAGGTGGTGGTCCCCGGGGCACAGTTGTTGCTTAGGAGGGGGGTCCGTACACCCCTCCAATATATTTATAAAGCCCCGGGGAGGTGGTGGTGGTCCCCCTCGAATTTAAATAAGAAACAGCCTGCCCCGGGGAGGTGGCGGTCCCGGGTCTACGATTAGCCATGTGAAGGGGGGCCCGTGCGCCCACTCCCCATAATATTTATTATAATAAACCCCCGGGACCTGGCTTACATTGGGGCTCAACTAGCAACAAACACGTTTTTTTTCAATTTTGCTGCAAATTCGCAAATCCATAGCGAAATCGCTGCAAACTTGAAAAAAAAATGCTTTTTTGCCCAGGTGGGGTGCCTGGGGGACCCAGCACTAGGGCTAGGGTGTCTGGGTATTCCTACCCTGCCCCATCTCTTTTTTATAGCTTTTTGTTTCAGACTGCTGCAGCCAATCAGCTCTCTGCACGAGATCGAGAAGATTTGCCTTTAGATATACAAATGTGTTTGTTTTTTTATTTCTCCAAAACTACTGAACGGATTTGCAGCAAATAACAAAAAGGGCACTTTCTGAACCAAGAGCTATCTTTCTGCCAAATTTGGTGTAATTCCGATCAGCAGGCTGTAGTTGTGTTCAAACTCCCTCTGGGAATTAAAATGGGAAACACACTTTTTTTGATGCCCCTTCTTCTCAGGCCCCTGTTTGACAGATAACCCGAAACTTTCCATGCACAATAAGGCACAGATGCCTACTTTGTTTTGGAAATTTTATGAAGATTCGTCAAACGGCACAAAAGTTTTGGGCAAGTCCAAAACTTTTCTGATAGAAACTAGGTCCTGACTACAGGCGACCACCAGTAGGATATATATATATTTTATATATATATTGGGAAAAAAAACAAGGTTACAGAGACGTTATAGTTAGAAAATAGAATCAAAAAAACAAAGTGCCAGTTTGAAAAAACAGAGGTGGAATATTTGGGGTATTACCTCTCGGAAAGTGGATTGTCAGTCCGCCCTTTTAATAACTCTGGCATCATGGAATAGCCTCCTCTAAGTCCAAGGATATCCAGAACTTCTTGGGACTGTCTAACCTTTATAGGTAGTTCATTCAGACCTTTACCAATATTATTAGGCATATATCTGCCACTTTAATTAAGGAGAATCTGACTGAAGGTTTTAATAAAGGAGAATCTGACTGAAGGTTTTATTTGGACTCCTTAAGCCCAGGGGGCTCAAGAAGGCTTTCACCCAAGCCCCTATTCTCAGGCCCCCAGATCCATCCAGAAAATGTATTGTTGTTACAGACGCTTTGGGTTTTGCTGTAGAAGTAGTTCTGCTTCAGCTCCAGGTTGAGGACATTTAGAACCTCCCATTTTTTGTCTTTACCATTTCCTGAACTGATGCGGGCAAAATTATTCCGTTCTTGAGCACAAGCTCTTGGACCTCAAGCATGTCTGTATGGAGTGGTGGCATCTTTTAGTGGGAGCAGTCGAACCTTTTGCAGTCCAGACAGACCATTGAAATCTCTAATTTTTGTAGAACATGCAGTGTAGAAACAGCAGATAAGCTCACTGGTCCTGCTTCTTTTCACAGTATGATTTTTATATCACGCACATCCCTAGCACACAAAATGTTCTTGCCAATGCCGTGTCTAGATGAGAAATTATGGTTGATGATTCCTAGACTCCTATTCATTTGCTATCTGAAAAGGTTATTTGTTTAGCAAGATTTCTTTGCAGTGTGTAAGAGACACTCGCACTGAAATCTCTCCAAAAGACCTTGATGACCTGCAGAGCCAAGTACCACCAGAATCTAAATTTTTTCCAACAGGCCCTGTTGATCCCTGCCAAGGACCTTCAGACCAAAGATATGGGAATGTGTCATGTCACTGCAGTAGCCGATCATAGTGGATTGTAGTCAACTTTAGAGTTAGTTTTATGTTGTTTTGGGTGGCCTGATGTTTGCCAGGATTTAGAGTTATATATAAAGACCTGTCCTGTCTGTGCACAATGCAATGCAGTCCACAATAAACCTTTTGAGTTTCTGTAGTCTTTGCCTGTTCCTCCACCTCCATGCCACAAGCGCACCCATCCAGCCCTAATACACTAAATCCTGTCTGGGAGGTGGTCACACCTCCGTGTGACAGGATGCCTATTGTTCTACCTTCCCCTGCTCGAGCTTGGCTCAGCAGCAGGAGGGCAGAAATGTGTCTCTGATCGGCAGCAACCATTTTGTGCTGTCTGGGACTAGAAGGCTGGTACCGGGAACACTGAGAGCCTAACGGAGGACTCTTCCAGTTCTTGGAATCATACCTCCCACACCGTACGGTTATGATTCCAAGATGTTTGATACCGAACATGATAGAATTAGTTGCAGCCGTTTTCGAGATGGTTTTCGATTAAGCGGTGCCCCTCTATATAGTATATGGCTGCTTCACTGACAACCAGGGAGAATGGACTCCGTAGGCTGCAGGAGCACCCTCTCACTTTGAACCAAGCACCCTGCACTCAGGATTGTAAAGACCTGCTATAGGGGTGACTTACAGGTTTTAAGTGCAGTGACCCTTAGATATAGTAAACCTATATCTTTAGTAAGTGGTGTAAGCACCAACTTAAACAGGCTGCAATAGCAGGCCTGTAGTTCTATTTCGAATGGTCTCTCATGGGTGGCACAGTACATGCTGCTGCCCATGGGAGACCTCTGGGGTACCCATGTCCTGGGTACATGGGTACCATATACTAGGGACTGACAAGGGTACCCCAGTATCCAATCTGGGGTGTACCTAAGTACTGAACAAATCAATTTAGGGAGAATGCACATAGACTGGGGTCCTGATTAGCAGGATCCCAGTCAGACTAGCCAAAAACCAGCATAGCATCAGGCAAAAAGTGGGGGCTATCATGCAGAAGGATCCTACCTTCCTACAGCATGGCTACCCAACCAAGGGTTTCCCAGCCCTACGTTACAATAGGGTACCAGGAACAGAGAAGCAACTGCTATAGATAGCAGAGATTAAAAGAGCCAGGTTTTGAGTTTCCTGCGAAAAGCAGAACGCATGCAACATGATCTCAACTCAGCTGGGAGAGAATTCCATAACTTTGGGCCTGAGAAACAGAAGGCTCGACTTCCCTGACTGGCTTTCTCACATGGCCTACGGATAAGCATTAACAAATGGTATAATTGTGTTTCAGTTGGTATGGGTCAACTTTTCAATATCGCTGCCAATCATATTGTAATAATGTGTCCCATTGCCTGATCAAAGAGATGATAAAGAGGTAATTAATGATCAGCTTCTGGTACGTCTTCATCCAAACTACACTGAACATTTAATTTTAATGACTACATTGATTATATCATGTTTAACATATGATCTGATAGCCATTGTATGCACTAATGAGTATTCTTCTAAAACAATTTCTTCCTATGTAGGACACACTGAAAATTTCCGGGATCCTTTTGACAGCAGCTCACTGGCACTGGACAAACTACCTCTGGCATTTTACTCAGGAATGTTTGCTTATGGTGGTTGGTAAGTGGTTTAATATGTTTGTGTCTGCTGTCGCCTTATTTGTTATGTGCACTAACCAAATAGTTTGTCTTCAGCGCTTCTGTGTCACCACTCAAGTATAGTCTTTGAGCCTGTGTCCCAAACACCAACCTGGCTAGCAAAACAACCATCAGCAACATATGTTCTACAAAAGGCTTTTACTAACTCCACCTTCCCATTCCCTTCCATATTCTTACTTCCACATCAACCTTGACTAGCAATAACTCTTATTGCTGGTTTTTGCAGGAGCCCTGATCTACCGGCCCCCAGGGGCTAGCTCTGACTTTGTAGACACTCTGGCTGAAAGTCTTAGCGCTCTTATTGTCAGATACTCTAACTTTACTATATTAGGGGATTTTAATCTTTATTTAGAAACAGATAACTCCCCAATTTCAAAAACATTTCTGGAAACCATAGAAACGCTAGGTCTTAAGCAGTTGATAACTGACCCTACACATGAGGCTGGACATACTTTAGATGGAATTTGTACGAACTTTACCAACCTTACTGTGGATACCCCAACCACTTTAACATGGTCTGACCATAAGTATATCCCTTTTGGCATTGCAGACAGTACTTTACGTGCAGCCAAACATAATCCTGATCAATTTGGCAAAATTATCAACAGGAAATGGAACAAAATGCTAACAAATCCTAACCTGCATATGTCGGCAGAATTAAGTAAACCCACACTAACAGGAGATCCGGCTATTGACACTAGCATCTTCAATGACTGGCTGACTGTGTTAGCCAACAAAATGGCCCCGGTGGCTACACTTAGTAGAGCCTCCCGGGGAAAACCTCCGCCCTCTGGTTTACCCCTCAGCTCAAAGAGCTACAAGGTAAATGCAGGAAACTTGAGCGTAAATGGAGGATGCAATATAATAACAATGATCTCACTATTTTTAGAATAGCACTGAAAGAATATCATAGGCTGATTAATCAGGAAAAGAAAGTGTACTACTCCAACCTCATTAAGCAGGCAGAGTTCAATCAAAAATGATTTTCAAAATTGTTCAATCTTTCACCCATCCTAAGATATTCAATCAGGAAATTCCCCCATCACAACAATTGTGTGATCAGATTGCAGACTATTTCAATGACAAGGTTAGTGATCTCAGAAAGGACTTTTCAATAGATACACCACCTACCGAAGGGCCAAATCAGAATTCAGAAAATAGACCGCTGCTGAATCATTTTGACGAGGTTACCCTTGAACAGTCCAGACAGGCTATTTTGACATGTAAATCGGGCTCTCCAGGCCACTCCTGCCCTCCAAAAATTTTACATGCTCTGATTGATACTGTTAATCCTATTATTAATCAGATTATCAACTCCTCACTCAGACAGGCAGTAGTACCAGACAGCTGGAAAGTTGCGTCGGTTAAACCTCTTCTGAAGAAACATCTTGCGGATCCTACTATTTTGACCAATCTCAGATCTATTTCTTTATTGCCCTGTTTAAGTAAGATAACAGAGAAACTTGTAAATAAGCAACTAAATGACTTCCTCCTATTAAACAATGTGTTACATCCCAGGCAATCAGGTTTCAGGGCTGGGTTTTCAACAGAATCAGCTCTCCTACACACTGCGGAGACGCTAAAATTTGCCTTGGATCAAGGAAAGACGGCAGTGCTGATTCTGTTGGATTTATCAGCCGCGTTCGATACTGTTTCCCATGTTGCTCTGGGTAAGCGGTTAAGAAGTGCAGGGATCTCACAGAATGCTCTGGCCTGGCTGATATCATTCCTGGGAAACAGAAGACAATCAGTAACACTTGGCAATTTTACTTCAACTGAGAAGCAGCTGCATTCAGGTGTGCCTCAGGGCTCAATTTTGAGCCCCACACTTTTTAATATATATATGGTGCCCCTGTTAGATCTAATATCATCTTTTGATATTGAGACTGTGTCTTATGCTGATGATACACAGCTCATCCTTACCTTGGATAAAGAAACCACAGCAGCTGAAGAAAATTTTCAACAATGTCTGTCGGCGGTCTTTGAATGGATGAAGACTCATCACCTTAAATGTAACAGCCAAAAGACGGAGATTCTGCTGCTAGGAAAATATAATATCTTTTCACCCAAATTGTGGTGGCCAACTGACGCAGCCCCACCCCCAATACTGTGGACACGGCAAAGAATCTGGGAGTACGATTTGATAGCTCTCTCTCTTTTGATCAGCAGGCCCTGTCGGTAGCAGGAACTTGTTTCCATTGGATAAAAACTCTGAAAAATTCTTTGACCTCCTGCCAGCCATAGCTCGTAAGTCTGTAGCAGTGGCGATGATCTTGTCACGACTAGATTATTGTAACAGCCTGTATGCTGGTATAAAAAGAGTACTCTAAAAAAGTTGCAGACTGTACAAAACGCAGCGGCCCGAATGGTACTGAATCTACCTAAGGGGTCCTCTGCTTCCGAGGCTCTTCAAATCCTCCATTGGCTACCCATACACAAGAGAATTCTCTTTAAAATCCTTGTGATAATCTTCAGAGTTGTAAAACAAACCGGTCCTAAATACCTTAGGAGCAGATTGAAAGCCTATGTTCCTGCTCGTGACTTAAGATCTTCTAAGGAAAATCTACTTGCACCCCCTTTTTCGTCTGAAGTCCAGAGGGGGAAAATCTATGGCTGTACTAGGGACAAAAGCCTGGAATTATCTACCTACCCAATTGAGACTTATTCAGACGGAGTCCATCTTTAAGAAAAATTGAAAACTTGGATCTTCACAGTTCCTGATAGTCTGGCCCTATCTTTTATCTGATTACTGCGACATTAGAGACCACACCCCCTTTGACTCTCACTCGTAGCGCCAAGATGCTCCTTTGGAGTGATAGCCAGCGCTCTATAAATGACATCATTCATTCATTCATTCTTAGAAAAGGTTGAACTCACCCTGCAAGAAAACTATCATCTATCATTCTTGTCACTCCTAAATAAAGCAAATGACCCATTGGTTGCCACCAATAACTCTGTTGAAACCTAAAATGTTACCCTTCATACCATAGTCAAGTCTGTAGAGCATCTCCAATTAAAAACATTGTGAAAAAGAGCAAGGCAATTGTTTCTTTCGAAATCCCTGTGAAATAAAAGAAGATTGATCAGATGACCTAGGACACGATGTAGCAGTTCTACGTTATAGTGAGGAATAGAAAAGGTCACAAACATGCCATCCTTTCAGCTAACTCCAACTTTATCCAAGACTAAATTAACACCTTACCTAACCCTTCTGAGACCCCCTTCTGACATGTTTGATTTAGTACTATCCTGCTGTTGGATGTGGCCCTCTCTGCAGGATCACTCCCAAATGTTTTGCCTTCACCCCTCCTATTTTTGCTGAATTTGTTTTTGTTGGACTTAGGACTATGTGCTCTTTACCACTGCTAACTAGTGCTAAAGTGCTTGCGCTTGCTCCTTTAAACTGAGATGCATGATGTGGATGACCTGATAAAATTGGATAACATCTCAATCGCATATTTAATTTACTTATAAGTCCCTGGTATAGTGGTATACCATATACCCAGGACCTGTGAATTAAATGCAAATAGTGTACCTGCAGCACTTATTGTGCCAACTACTTAAGTAGCCCCTTAAAACATGTCCCAGGTCTGCCATTGCAGCGGGAATGCAATTTTAAACTGCCAATCCGACTTGGCAATATAACTCCCTTGCCAAGCCTTAAAACTCCCTTTTTATTGCACATAATTCACCCATAAGGTAGGTCCTAGGTAGCCCATAGGACAGGGTGCTTCATAAATAAAAGGTTGTACATGTATTTTTAAGTTTATATGTCCTGGTTGTAAAAAACCTCTCAATTTAGTGTTTTACTACTGTCCGTAGGATACCATTGGGTTGCCTTATTACATTTAATAGGTGCTTACTTTTGATTGGGAACAGGTGAGCATTTCATATTTGGTGTCTGAGAAATTTAATTAACAATCCTCTTTCATGGTAAAGTCAGATTTTAAGTTATCATTTTGAAAATACGACTTTTAGAAAGTGGGCATTTTCCTGTCCCAAACTACTTGGTGCCAGCAGCCCATCCTGGGTCACATGACTGGGTGTAATTGCAGTTGGACTTTGTTTATTCATACCAGACAGCCACACAATAGAGGGATTAGGTGTGCCTTGAAGGGCATTCAACTGGCAGGATGGGAGCAAAGGACTTGTCACCCTTTCTACTTCAAAGAAGGCACCATGTATAAAAAGGGGACCCTCAGACCCATTCTGCAGTTCACCTTCTAGACCTGTGGAAGGAGTCTCAAAGGACTGCCTGCTGCTGTGGACTGCTGTGTACTCCACAGGACTGTTTTGCTGCACCTGGAAGGACTGCTTTGCGTCCTTGCCTGGAGCCTGCCTTGAACCCCCAAAGGACTGCCCTGCTGCTTTATCCTGCTTCATATGTTTAACACAGGACTACCAGGGTGACTACAAAGGCTAGTTTTCTGGCCTCCTGTTCAGAGCCTCAGGGACAGAAAAGGCTCCCTCCATCTTGAACACACACCTGGGCACAGCCTGAGTGAGTCCTAACCCCCACCAAATGGTGTCCCTCTAATCCTGGACTCTTGTTGGTGATGATAAAACTGTACAGATAGCCAAAATCCAAAACTTGGGACTTGGAAAATGTTTGGCTAAAAACTGCTCTGAGAATTGAGGGAAGATAGGGATCAACCTGCTTGTATATCTGGCCAAGGTGCATCGCCAGTTGACCTGACTTTACAGCAGTTCCCGCTATGTTCTTCTCCACAGCAGCAACTCCTTCAGCAAAGGGTTATCTGTCCTCATGGAACTCATGTCGGCTACCCCCTCCTGCCTTGTCCCGCTGGAGATTTTGAACTTCCCAAAAAGAGACTCAGAATGAAAAAGTCTTCACCGTGCTTCCCTCACGATGACACTCCCTCCTAGGACACCGCCTGCAGCCTTGCCCCACTGACCGGGCCCAGTCCACTCATCAGGCCTTCGCACCATCGAGTTCGTACATATTTTTATTTATAGCCACTACAGCCAATATGTGTTTTGAGGTTGTAAGCTGCTTTTTCAAGGCTCAAAGAGTCCTTCCCAATTCTCTCCTCAATAGCTGACAGACTCTCATAGAGTTCTTTTTTCTTTCTAAGTAGGTCACTTTCTATTCACCAGTAGTTAACCTGGTGTCACCCTCTAAACATTACCTTTGAGTCCTAATATTGCCATGAACTTATAATATAGCCATTCCACATGCCCGCTGTTCTTCTGGTTTGTCCCAGAATAGTGTGATCTTTTGTAGTGAAGACACTAAGAAGGGAGAGCCTCTATAACATTTTGGAGAAGAACCAGGCATAGGCTAAGGATTTGGAATTATGAACTCTTTATGAAAAAGTTGCACATGACTGGCATGCAGCTTGGCTAAATTATACGTTCACGTCAGTATAAGGACTTCAATGTATTGCTTAGAGTGTGGCACCAGGTTGACAGCTGGCAAATAGGAAAGTGTCACTTTATTTTCCCTGTATCCTAAAATTTCAGTTGAATGAAGATGTTGTAGAGTTGTTATGTAGCAAACTGAACGCTGCCAGCTTTGGATAAGCACACACTACAAACTAGCCATGCATGCCTGAGGACATCTGCTCACATAAACAGCCCAGTTAAAGGACCACAGATGAATCCAGATATTGTTAAGACATTGAGTCTTGCAAAATACCTTATGAAGGTTCAGATCTTAGCAGATGTCGATATTCGCCAACTTCCTTTTGCATTGTGAAGGGTTGAAAACTGCGGCACTGCTTTGAAATTGTGCCACCACTGCCTGTTTGTGCTGTTTCTGGCAGAACACATGGCTCTGCTGGACATAGGATACTCATAATGTGTAGACAAACACAGGGTGAAAGGTGGCTATTGCACCCTATTGAGGCAGTTTTCTCTTGCACATAGGTGTTTGTGTTGTGTCCTACAAGCAAAGGGAGTTAATATAGAGTCCGGAGATTTCTGATAGAGACTTCTGACTGCAGATTCCTCACCTTTTGAATATTCACCAGGCATTAGACTGGATCCACAAACATATTTTTCAGCAGTATCTCTGCCTGCTGGCTGGTAGCGCCATGCGGCACTGCACTGACGTTATTCCAGAAATGATGTACGGAGCCTATATAGGCATCACTTCCAACATGCTGAAGTCAGTCTCTTTCTTTCTGCAGCACCAGACACAGATCTGGAGCTACCTCTTGTCTCTTTGAGACCTTCCTTTACATCACAATTTACAATATGCAAGGGAAATGGCACCTCTCAGGACAACAGGTTTAAAACCTTATAATGTCTATCACAGGCAAATATCTGGAACAGACCTTCATCAAGTTTACCTGCGGTGCCTTGGGTTGAGTCACAAGTCTAAGACTTGCAGTGACTGCACATTGATGAACCTAAAGCCTATACAGGACCGGAATGCAAAACTCTATGTCACCAAACACCAGACGAATCCTCGTGAAGATTGGTCCAAAGGGTAGTCTTTGTCCTGTTCCCAGTCGCCGACATCGATCCCCGAGGTCGATCGTCATCGTGCTCCAAATCTTCAGATAAGCTGAAGAAAAAACATTAAAAATTGAAGCGCGACTCGGCCACTTCATGCCATTCTAGTACTCCTGAGAAGGCGTGAGGGCATCACTATACCTCCTGACCTCACTCTTAATGCCTGTTGACTTCGGAGCCTATCCCACAACTTGTCCCAGCACAACCTGAGTTTTCAAGGCCAACTACGACACTGAGGTGGATCCAAGAGTTCCGCAAGCCATGCTCTCACTCTTCAGACCCCTTTGACTTCCCCTGGTGTGCCTGGGGGCACCAACGGGCCATGAGGCCTTCCACCTGGGATACCACATGAGGGTTAGCCTTCAGCACCAGTTGAACCCTCCAAAACCACCACTGGGTCTTCCCCAGCACCTCTACTGACATGATCCAAGATCAATGCTGGTTCCCAGAGCATCAACGCCAATGCCAACTCCATCAACGCCGGAGGACAAGGTGCCCATTGTGTTCTTTCACTATGAGTCAGCTCCGATACAACCTCGATTGAGGCTACACTCAGTTTCCATCAAAACGCATCCTCTACCGCTTGACGTCCCACCTCCACAAGGAAGATCCTATACATTGCATTCCTTGTATGGTATGGATTCTGACAATGATTATGACGTAGGTGATGAAATTGGCCAGCCTTACCATGAAGAGAATTAGTATAATGACCTTCAAGAGCTCAGTGGCCATGACACCTCTCCTGATGCTGGCATTCTCACACTCCCAGGTCTTGCCTCAAAGAGAGTGCTTTCTGTACAGTGGTCATGTCGAGGGTGGCCAAAGTTTCCATCCTCAGCTCCCTGTCATAGTGGTCAAAACCAATATTCTTACTGAAGTGCTGCAGCCGGGGCAAATCTCTATTCAGCCCCTATTACCATATAAAAAGGCACCCACTCTCCTAAGGGCCTGGCCCAAACCTTTCTCTGGCCCCGCAGAAAATTGCCAAACTGCAAGACACCATTGACTTGCTCCAGGTGCCCCCTTATTTTTGTCTCAGCAACCCTCTTCAGAGAGCTTACTGGTTCAGACATCTACCACTCAGGCAAACCCAAATACTTTCTGACTATTCCCCCCGATAGGCAGTCCAAAAGAGTGGAGACCTTTATGAATAGGCTATTTTCATCCACCTGTTTGGACCTCAGGTCCATCAATGCCAGCGGCCTGCTGAGCTGCTAATTCCACACTCTTCGGGATTCGGTGACTCAAGTTCTCCCAGATGTCCTGGAAGGCCTTTGACCTGTTTTGACCCAAGCCCCTATTACCTCTCAGCTCGACTATGCCAACTCTCTTTACTTGGACCTTCAGCTGGTACAGAATGCTGCTGCACAGCTTTTATTGAAAGTCCCTAGAGATGCACATATTCACCATCACCTTAAAGAGCTTCACCAGCTGCAGGTCAAAGAGAGGATGCAGTTTAAAGGCCTCATTTTGGCCCATAGAGCCTTTTATCAGACTGGCTCTTTATATTTAGCCAAGAGGCTCACTCTGTATCATCTTACTAGAACCCTTCGCTCCTCAGGCACTGAAATTGCTATGGTTCCACAAAACAAGAGGAAAAGATGGGGAGGTACTTCTTTTCCTACCTTTCTGCCACGCCTTGGAATGTTCTCCCCTCGAACCTACGGGCTATGAAAGATGAACACTGTTTTAAATGCAATCTGTAAACTTGGTTCTTTCACTCAGCGTATCAGTAGGCTGGTTATTGCTGTGATGGGTCATTTAGTGCAGTGACACTCTTTGAGTAGCTGTGCGCTCTATAAATCCTTATGTATTATTATTAAGCTATACAAGATGGTCATGACACAGTCAAATTTAACAATTCTTTGTTGCCTATATACCACTGATTCCATCGGACAAGGCATTGGCACCATTGTCACAATTCATTGTCACACCTGGCTGCATTTGATCATTTTTTCAGGTGATGTCCAGTCATCCATTATGGACATGCCCTTAGATCGGATTCCCCTCTGTGGGGACAAGGAAATTCTGCTCTGGAGCAGTTCAAAGAGAGCAGGGCCACAGCACACTCCCTGAGCTTATCTGCTCTGCCTCGCTAGCTGCATCAGTCCTACCGTTTATTTTGCTGTTTTGGTTGAGGTACCCCATATCAGCAGCCCTTTCAGCCTCAGCATGGTGCCTAGCAGGTTCGGGCTGGGCCCCGCAGTCAGGGTCAGTGGGCCAGTCAGTTTACGGCACCACCTCGCAGTCCCACCTGCCAAACCCATTTAGCATGCCCTTAATGGAGCTCAGTCACCCGGTTTGAGGCAGGATCTAACAATTCATACAGGGTTGACAGGCCATAACATCAGGCAGGTGGCTCCTGCAGATTGTCCAGAAGGGATACACCTTACCTTTCATAATCACTCTTCAGTACCTTCCACCAACCCTGAATCAACTGACGGAGGATGATCTGTCCATTTTACAGCAGGAAGTGCAAACACTTTTGGCTAAAGGGACTAGCGAGAGGATGCTTGCTTCAGAAGTAGGTTGTCGTTGTTATTCCGGCTACTTTCTGGTGTCATAGAAGGTTGGAGGCCTTCACGCTCTATTAGACCTGTACCCTCTCAATGACTTCCTCCAGAAGTACAAATTCAGAGTGCTCACCCTGGCCCAGGTCTTGTCTTTCCTTGACCCTTGAGACTGGATGTTGCCATTGGATCTGCAAGACGCCTATTTCCATATTCTCGGCACTACCTGCCATTAATGGTGGGACAAGAGCATTTTCAGTTTACGGTGCTCCCCTTTGATCTCACCAGCCCCCCTCAGGTGTTCATGAAAGTGATGATGATGGTAGCAACAGACCTTCGCAGAGTAGGGATTCCAGTCTACCTCTACTTCAACGACTGGCTTTTGAAGGCAGGCTCATCCCAGACAGTCATCAACTACCTCCAGACATCGGCGAGCCTCCTGTCATTGTTGGGGTTCACAATCAACATGCCGAAGTCCCACCTGACTCCTTCTCAGACGCTTCCCTTCATTGGAGCCATTCTGGACACGATTTGGTTTTGTTCCTTTCCTCTAAAATGGAGAGTTCAGTACACTCAGGTTATGATCCCAATCTTTCAGCCTCTGTCCTGGATTTCAGTGTGGTTGACGTTGAGGCTAATGGAATTGGTGGCCTCCTGCATCCTACTGGTCAAGCACTCCAGTGGCATATATGGGCTATGCAGTGGGGTCTGAAGTCTCAATGGGCCCAACATCAAGGGGACCTCTCTGACCACATCCACATTTTGGAGGAGGCTACAAAAGATCTGCAGGGGTGGCTATTGGACCGCAACAGTTGTCAGTGGCAGACCCCTCACCCTTCCCCCATGCACAGCTGTCAGATGTGACCAATGCATCGCTCCTGTGTTGAAGTGGTCACTTTGGAGAGGTATAGATTAGGGGCCTCTGGTAGAGTTTTGGCTCAATATCAACTTTCTGTAGCTGAGGACCGGCAGAGTTTTGGCTCAATATCAACTTTCTGTAGCTGAGGGCCTTCTGCTTGTTTTGAAAGCCTTCCTTACACCCATCAAGGGAAGCCTGGTACAGGTGCTTACAGACAACTCCGCCATGTGGTACAGCAACAAACAGGGTGAGGTGACAGTACAGACCCTGTGTTAGGAAGCCCCAGACCTCTGGAAATGGCTAGACCATCAAGGAATTTTCCTCTGGGTGAGCCAACTAGCGGGATCCTTGAATGCCTGGGTGGACAATCTCAGCTGTCAGCGCCTAGAGGTCATCGATGCCTACGGTATGGTATCCAGAAGTCTTGGGTATGAGCAGCTGTCTTCTGATCAGGCTGTCCTTCCAGGAGAATGTGCTGTTTCAGCAACATAGCAGGGTTCTGCACCCACGCCTTCGTGATCTCCACTTTTATGCTTGTAAATTGAGCGATGATAGCTGAACACTTCCAAACTTCCTCCAGAGGTGGTTAATTTCACCTTGGCAGCCAGGCGTCCCTCAGCAGAAACTGTATATGCCTGTTAATGCAACAAATTTGTGGTGTGGTGCAGAACACATCAGATAAACCTTCTCCAGGCAAAGATTTCTGACATTTTGTTGTTCTTGTCCTTCGGCCGGTAAGGCTTTGCTCTGGGCACAGTTAAAGTTTACCTTTTGGCTTTTTTAAGATTTTATGGTTGCCAGACCAGCTCTCATTTGTCAAATCACCTGTTGTGATGTATTTTTTGAAAGATTTACAGCATGCTTCCTCCCTTTCTCTTTCTCATGCCACAATTGGACCTTAAGTTGTTCCTCACATATTTGATATGCACTCCCTTTGAGCAGCTTCACAGCTGTCCCCTATGGTTTCTCACCCTCAAGACAGTGTTCCTCGCCATAATAGCATCGGTGTGGTGGGTAAATGCACTTCAACCTCTCTGCGCAATTCTACCATACACCACCTTCATCCCACACAAACTGGTTCGGCGGATTTAAGCATCTTTCCTTCCAAAAGTTGTGACTCTGTGCCACATCGGTCAAACCATCATCCTACCAGCTTTCTGTACTCCGCCTCACCCCGCTAAGGAGGAGGAGAGACTCCATTGTTTGAGCCCCAAAATGGGATTTTGCTTTTACATCGATCGTACCAGAGAACACCTGGTGGATGATCAGCTCTTTGTGGGATTCGTTGGAGTAAAGAAAAGCAAGATTGTGCTTAAAATGACCATCTCCTGCTAGATCGTTCTCTACTGGACAGCCCGGAGGACAGGGTGCAATGCATCTAAGACGTAGGACATGTACTTTTAAGTATATTTCTGAAAAATGCCACATTTAGAAAGTTGCCTTAGCCATGTGGTGCCTGCAGCCTGTCTCTGTGTCACATGACTGGGTCTGTGTGACAGTTGGGCTTTATGTATTCCTCCTAGACAGCCACACACAATGGGAGCTAAGGTGTGACTGGATGGGCCATCACTGGCAGGATGAGAAGGAGGAGCTGGGCACAGCCCCACTTACTCTTGAATAGGCACATGGTAAAATTGGGTTTTATAGTGGTATTATATTTACCCAAGGCCTGTAAATTAAACCCTACTAGTGGGCCTGCAGCACTCATTGTGCCACCCTCTTATGTAGCCCTTTAAACATACCTCAGTCCTACCATTGCAGCTTGTGTTTGCAGTAGTAAACTTCCATTTGGACCTGACAAAATAAACCTTTTGCCAGGCCTAAAGCTTCCTTTCCATACATATAGGTGACTACTAGGGTAGGCCCTAAATAGCCCATAGTTGCTGTGTAGTGTAGTGTAGGCTGCAGTGTAATTAAAAGGTTAGACATATACTTTTAATTTTTACATGTCCTGGTAGTGAAAAACTCTTAAATGGGCTTTTGCAAGGTCTACCTCTCCCATCGGATAACATTGAGTTACTTTATTAAATTTATTAAGTGATAACTTTCAATTAGGAGTATGGAGGAAAGTCGAGTTTGGTCTCTAACAAAATGTAATTTATACCCCTCTTTAATGATAAAGTTGAATTTTAAGTCACAATTCTGAAAATGCCACTTTTAGAAAGTTGGCATTTTCTTGTCCCAACCTTTTGGTACCTGTAGCCTTTGTCCTTGCTAGGCGTAGCTGGCAGTTGGCCCTTGCATATAATTCCCAGACAGTGAGACAAAGGGGAATAGGAGTTGGCAGGATGGGCCTTCTCTGACTTAATGGGTGGGGGGGACTGCCACCCTTATTTGTGTATCATGAAGGATAGTGATCTGATTTAGGACATGGGGTGCTAGGATCAATACATGCTCTATCTCAAAAGCTATTCCCTACACCATCAATCTTACATCACCTCACAGAGAAAAATGTTGCCATTATTTCTCTGAACGTCAATTAAATGACACCTGATATTCTCAACCAGTGTACACTGAATCTACCACTTCCACAAAGTTAACCATATTCCCAAGGAAATAGACAAGGGATTGTATTTGTCAATAGATATTTTTTTCAATGAAATACCATATATTCAAAAGGGACAAAAGTGTACATGTAACATCATTGCCCACACCTAGATATGTATACAATACAAATAAGTCAATCAAAAACAAACATACATAACTGACATGTTCCATCGAAATAATGTTTAATCATGTGATTAAAACATCAAGACAACATGTTTAGTGTCCCACAGTTAGAGTCTGTGGGGTTGTAATATGTTTTAACGCTCTGCTACACAGTTCAAAGCGTACTGTTCGGCCCTTTCTAGTGGTAGTCGGAGCACTTTATCTGTTTTGGGGTGATGTCGTGGTTTATGTTACCGATATTGCGCAAATCAATATCTAATCTTTAAGGTTAATGATATCGCCTGGCCACACCCATATATGCTCCGACGCGTTTCGACCTTCTTGTTGAGCCTGGAGTGTATTTCAATGAAGGTCTTCTTCAGGGCTGGGAGACTTTTTGAGGGGACACGTTAACACAGAAACTGCTTGCTGCTGCAATCGAGACAAGCGTTCTATTTCTTGTGTGGGTCTGTGTCGTGCATGAATAAGACATGTCACCCTGGTGAATTCAATGGACTAAGGATTATCCGGAGTTAAATATTTTTTAGGGGGGAGAATTCTTTCCAATCTGGAATTAATGACCTCAGTCACGTATTCCTTGCTGCCGAGATGTCGTTCATATTTTGTCGTGGTGACCAGTCTCCCAGCCCTTTAGAAGACCTTGATTAACAGACAAATATTCAGGGGTGATGGATCCATGAGGAGAAGATGACACGATCAGGGCCGAAAGCGGGTCTGAGAAAAGGAAACGGCCAATGAGAAGGCAATAGAGGACATCAGAACAACATGAGACATACCTAAGGAAAGATAAAGAAAATAATGAGGTTGCAGATATGTCATATAATAACCATAGAACAGAGGTACAAGTCAAACTAGAGTCAACAATAAGTATACAACAAAGGCACTATGACATTATAGTACATGACAAAGGGATCATTCATGAAAAAGAAGATCTTAGCATATCCATGTGAACATCTCCACAAAAGTCTAAGAATTTCTGTAGTAATTTAGGATCCTCATAAGTTGTAGTCTTGTTCTTATAAGTTACTTTTAACAGACATGGATGGAAAAGACAACATCTGGCTTCCACAGAGTGTAGAATAGGTCACATTGAAAGGAATCTCTTACTTCGATCTCCAGTGGATTTAGCTAAATCTTGAGAAAAATAGAGATTATTGCCCGACCAGGAAATCCAACATTTACTATTAGGTGTTTGAAGAACTTTAAGGAGGTCAGTATATTCCAAAAAGAGGAGAATAACACCTCTGGGTCTTTAGGTTGGTGAACCTCGAGTAGGATGACCAAGTCTTTGTGCTCGTTGAATGTTTAGTTTGGTAGTGTCTGGCCTATCAAGAATCTTGGGTAAAAAGTAGAGGTGGGCAGAATGTTACGTTCCACCCAGGGAATTGGTGGAATTTTTGTCACTTCGCACTACTCTTTAATGCAGAGTTCTGATCAAATTCCACCAATTGCCACATGGTCAATTTTTCTCCTGCGAGGCTCCAGAAAATGTGAGCTGTCGAGCGAGATTTGCCGACCCCTGGCATGATTTGTTGCAGCAGGTGAGCGGTCATGGTCAGAGGGCTGCCATTCAAGTAGATTTGCTGCCGGTTGAGTAGATTTTCTACACAAGCGGCAGCAAAATCAACTCGAATGGCCGTGCACTCTTGCGCAAAACATGGTGCAGTTCGCACTGATTTTCAGCTCTGCTCATGTGACAGTGCTAAAATGCAGCGCAAGTTGCATATTTTTCCCCATTTGTAGAAACCCACAGAATTGTGCTGAGTTTTTATGTAACCCGCGAGTTCAGTCCACCCCCAGTAGAATGTTTTGAAAAAATGTAATATGATCCAAGCCTTCTAAGCCCTCTGCCAATCCATAAATGCAAAGATTATTTCTGCGGTTATGATTTTTAAGATCTTCAGCATGTTTTTGAGATGCGCTACTTCAAGTTGTTGAGGGTGAATACGTTGAGTAACTTCTTGTATGCCCTCAACTCTGTGTTTCACTTCAGTGACTCTAGTATCAATTAAAGTCGATTTATTATCCAGTTTCTGAAGTTTTGATTTGTTTCCCCCATTTAGGGTTTAAGAGCCCTAGTTTCATCTAGAAGAAGCTCCATAGAGATCGGTGTAGGAGACGTTACAGGAGAAGATGTGTCTTTTTGATACATTTATGAGCAGCGACAGAGGAAGATGCACCATTTTTCAAATCAGATTTAGCGGAATGCATGCTTGTAGAAGGGGGGCTCAAACCCATTGACTCCTGAGAAATATGACAGTTGTCTTCCATGGTATACCAGCGTTGTGTTGAGATAGAGGAAATAAGGGGTGGAGGTGTCACAAAACGCCTAAATAGCAAGCCAGATTGGAAGATGGAAGTTGCCTGGTATGTCTAGTATGACTCATAGGAGGGTAAGCAACTTAGAGATTAGATTAGATTAGAGATGAGGAGAAGATTCACAGTATATATTAGATCAAACTACATATGAAAGAATAAGGTGGCACAGTCAGGAATCCTTAGCAGAAGAATTTCAACAGAAATGATAGTAAAAGAAGCAATGTCATTACTAGTACGCCAGCAGAACCATTATGAGCTGAAATTTCTCTTCAGCATGATGCATGCAAAATGGCGCCTGTCACGCTCCTCAGATGTGTTACCGTAATCATGTTGCAATGTACAGCAACCAAGCTTAACTAGGCGTTAAAAAGGGCTAATAAGTAGACAGAGCATCTTCCAGTACCCGCGACTTAACTTTTTTTTTGTTGGCTGGCTGAATAAACACAGGAAATGGCCGTTTCATCTCCTGACCTCCGCTGAACTTCGGCAATGAGTGGCCATCTTCATCAACACATCCAGTCAGACCACTTCCCCTACCGCTACAATCATTCATTTAAAACAGATACCTCTAAATGGCCATCAAATCCATTGTGACTAACTACTGTGTCATCTTGAGCACCAAAGCTACTACAACCTACTGCAACCACCGACTGCTCAACCTAGCTACGCCTGAACAGACAACATTACAAAGGAAGTGAAAAGTTATTCTTTTGGAGACAATAGTACCATAGGCTGTTGTACACCAGTGGTAAATGACAAAATCAATTGTCCAACAAAGTGGCTGGGATTCATTTAAGTAATCTTCAGTTATGACACAAAATCAAACAAGCCAGCAGGTTTCTATACTTTAAAACAATATTTGAGCTACCAGTCTGTTCTTCATAGCTCTTTGTTTCTAATCACTTAATATATGCACCATGCCCTAATCACTTATTACATGTACCATGCATCTTGTTTCCTTTGATTCAGTTTTATGCCATGCCTAGTATTCCTTCTCTATATTACATCTGCATTCATTATGCTTCAGTTGCTCTCCCTTATACTTAAATTTACACCTTTCTCATTTATTTGGTCAGGTTTTTCACCAGCTATGTAACCGAGGAGATTGTAAACCCTGAACGGTGAGTTGATTTTATAATGTCAGAAATATCATAACAGTGAATATTTTTACTATCAATGTTAAGAATAATTTCATACTGCTTAAAATGTATACTTAATATGTGATGAAATGTTCTAATACTGTGACCTTGCAAGTTTTGTGGATAGTATACAAAAGGAACCTTATCACCTGGCAGGCAGTTATAGTTGGTAATTGGACAGGTAGCTGGCAAGGGTGTAAGAAAAGATTGCAGAAAGGGAAAACAATCATATCATCAGATATATACAGTAAATGGACCAAGGATCGAAAGTGCTTTGAGGACAAAGTTGAAGTTGAATGTCTCTAATGGTGTGCAAGCCTTTAAGAAGAATGTCTATATTTGCCAGATAACTAGCAAGTAAGTGTAAATGGCCCCAAGCAGAGGATCACCCAGGGAGCCTGGTATTATGGTCTATCACTAATAGTGATTTAATCGAAGTCACCGGTGTTGGTTTGGATTCAATAGTTTTAGGGAATGCATACATAGAAAAATTAACAAGGGGTCTAATGAGGAACAACTTCAGTCCTTCAAAGAGGAGTTGAGAAATGTGATGCGTTTTCAATCGAATAGCTTGATTATAATAATTGGTGATTTGAATGCCAAATGTTTCCTTGTCAAGGTAAAGGGTAGTCAGGGCGAAATTATGTCTGCATATAACATCCTTGAAGCGTACTTCACTAGTTGTAAAATGTCATAATGTGATAGGGACCTAACTTGGTACTAAGCAATTCAGCATTTGCTTACTTGAATGGTTGTTTTATAACTGGCAAGCCAGCTTCTCAAACAGTTAAGTATGGAATGCAACATTGCCCAATTGATTATATATATGTTCTTTTGATATCTTGAATTGATAAAAAGGTATAGCTTACTAAAATAGGGGGGCAGTGATCACTTCGTTATAACTGTGCTAATTGACCTATTTAGAATTAATCGTAAAAGAGTATCTTTTCCACTATGTTCTGATTGTCCAAGAAGAAATGCAGTTCGAATTGAAGAAGAACATTTAAGCATATTTATCCAATTTCAATTGATTGTTACCCTTGTAATAGTATTGAAACCATGACTGGCCTAACTGAATGGATCAAATTGTACTGAAGGTTGTAAAATGCCCAGTGAAGTAGTAGTAGAAAAATAGATTATTAGTTTATTAAAACCATAAACCTTGTAAAGGACATACATGACATAACATTTACCTAAAAAAATTCAAAATTCTAGTCAATCATAATCAAACCTTATCGTTTCTTATTTGGAGTGCCGATATGAAATTTAGGGTGACAGGCCATGAAAGCCTATATAGTTTATTAAAATCATTGATCTTGCAAAGAACATACATAATAAGACATGTACCTACAAATAAAAAAATTGTTGTCAAACATTATCGTTTCTTATTTGGGGAGCAAATACGAAATTTACTATACATCCTATCAGTAGTTTGCAGATAAGAGCCAGTGTACTAGATTAGGGTGACAAGCCGAGGAGGCCTATACAATGTGCAAGTTTTATGCAGGGAAAAGGGGGTTATAATATGACTGGTAAAGGTTTAACAAGACGAGGCAGTCACATTTGCACATTTATACATATTGCGCTGGGGGTGCAGAGCATCTGAAGACAGACATGAATGATATTTTATTGGCTTGACGGGATGAGGAGCAGCTAATGTTCATTTCCCTAGCAGCCCGTCACTAAGTGGTGAGACCCCCGTGGGTTCTGGGCTGGGGCTCTCTTCACCAGTCCACCCCAACCCCACTAGTGTCCGAGCCTATGCCTTCACCAGGTTTTTAAAAATGGTCAGGAACTGTACTAATCTAATGTTCAACATTGTATTTCTTAGGCCCAATGACTCCGTCAGTTTGGACACACAGGTCCTGACTCCTAAGTTGTTAAACTCTCTTCTTAACAGTCTTCTTCGCTCTATGGCCATGTCAAGACAAATACAAATGATGTGCTCTAAAGTCTCATTCCCCTGGTGACATAGGCATCAGCTCTTGTCTTCTCCTTGGCCGTCTTCCCTCCATTTTGGAAGGAAATCCAACGTGGGTATTTCACCAAGCCTTAATGCCAGGTAAGTCTGCTTTATCTTCCAATGGTAGGTTGCTTCCGGAAGAGGTGATTCTCTTAAGGTGGAATTGGATTTCAAAAAAAGCCACCCATGTAATCGCTTGGACAACTTTTCTTTATCTATTACCCAGCTTTGCAGTTTAATCGATTTGTTTACTGCTTTCTTGAAAACTTGACCAGGTGTATTGGTGTTCCATAGGTCGCCCAATTCAAGCCTCCTGATGCTGCTCTCAAGATATTTCTTATATTCTCCATTACCCCTTTGGAGATTAATTTCAGACCAGACTTGATGGGCCAGCGTATCTTCTGCAGCCAAATGCAATTTGTGGCAAAGATTAATAAATGCTGTGGGTCTAGCGAGTGCCTGTTTTATTATTGAGAACTCCAGCCTTGCGTGGGGGGCGAGGCTGATTTGGGTAACCGGAAGGTTTGTTTATATGATCTTATCACCAGTTTATCAATTAGACTGGCCTCAGCACGTAACATTATTTCTGAACCATAGGCAAGGGTTGGTAACAATTTGGCCTTCGTTACTGCTACCAGCGGTTTCAAATCGTGGCCTCGGATGGATCTTGCCAGCGATGAGAATGCATAATTGAGAACCCGCTCCTTCCCCTTAATCGCCTCTTTCTGGGATACAAATGTTTTGACTTGTGATAGAACATGAAAGAAGTACCAAAACATTTGTAAGGAATATGAAACAAAAAGGGAACTCCCTAGGATGGCACGATAACCATTGTCAAGCAGTAACAGAGCAGGAAACAGTAATAAAGAAAAATAATTTGTAAGACTTAAAATTTTAATCTAAATTATTGATGAACTGTAAAAAGTTAGAATATTTTAAGAACATTTGGGAAACAATGTAGTCTGTAATTCGCACAAAAGATTTCAGGAAATTTTAGGAATTGGTACAGGATCTGTGGATAAACTACATCGAGGAGACTTATAGTATGCAATAAGAAAGAACATTTAGTTGGGGGATATGTTTATGTCAATGAAATTTTAAACTGTTTCTCTCTGTAAGCAATCAAAATGGCAATTGTAGCACTTAGGCCAACAAGCACGGCAGGACCGGACAATCTCGCAGCTGTAATAAGTTGAATAGTGAGTGGTGGGTGAGGTTCTTTGCACTAACTTTCAAGAGTATTGTGGCTGTGGGGATTGTCCCAGATAGCTGGAATAGGGCCTTAATAAAATGCCTTTTCAACAAAGGTAATTCTATCGACCCAAAGAATTATAGGCTGATAAACTAAACTGATGTGGTGTCAAAAGTGTTTTCAAAATGTTTACTTAGCAAGATGCAGGAGTGGATTGATACCAAGGAATAGATGGTACGGAATTAATATTTATGAGCCTGTTTCAAAATTGCTACAAAGTAGAGGGCATATGTATAAAAGCACTTTAAATTTTCCTAAGTCTTCCATGATTCAAATTATAAAAATGTAAATAAAGATTGATTACCTGGCACTTTATATCGATGAGGTTGATGTTAAAATTTTAGAATGGATTACTAACATCCAATCTAGATACAATCGCTTTTTATTATAAAAATTAGATTTTGTATAGTGAACTTGTGTGGGATGGTAATTTAGTAGAGCAGATGAAAATGATGACTGATCTGCTTTCTTAAGACTCTCCCACCTTTGATGTTCCTGTGAGAATCTCTCTCTCTCTGACCTAAACATGAAAATAGATATGATGTCAAGGGATCAAGACATAAAATATTTACATTGAAAAAATAATGTTTCCCACCTGATAGACTCTTTGAATAACAATATGACATATCCATATATTTCAGTACGTCATGACCAAGCTAGGTGACATCGAATTTAAAAATATAGGATTGGGGTTAACCCTATATTTACTTACTCTGTGTTATCTAGTTATATATATGAAGCAGGGGTTACTGTGGATGTGCTTTAAATAAGAAATATTCAAATGTATATATTTTATTGGATTCTCAATTTTTTATAGTAGCAACATAGAATTTAAAACCAATTTTGATTAAGTATGGCATGAAGACTCGTCAGAAAGCAATACATTTTTTATTTTCCATGTAATACCTTGATGTAATAATTACTTTTGGAAAGTTTCTACAGACGAAAGGAAACATATTCTTTTTAGGTATTTTTTACAAATGTTTAATGTTAGAATAATAGGTGAATATTTAGACTTATTAACTTCAGATTTTACGAACTAATTTGAAATATATGTTTTGAATAATATTTATTTGTATGTGTTGATTTTACAGAATCTTAAGCAAATAATGGTAATTCGCCCTGATTACTGTGTATGCTATTGTTTAATAAACTATGGGCCAGATGTATCAAGCGATTTCCAGTTCGAAAATGGGCCGATTCACAGAATCGGCCCGTTTGCGAACGGGAATAAGCCTTTTGGGATGTATCATCCCAAAAGGCAATTGCAAAATAGGGAATCGCAATTTTTGTGATTACCTATTTTGCGAATGCATTTAGAGAATCGCAATTTGCGATTCTCTAAATGCAATGCAGGAAGCGCTTTTTAAATTGCGACCCTGCTTTAAGGAATCGCAATTTACCACCAACTTCAAGTTGGTGGTAAATTGCAAATCCTTAGAAAAATGCACAATTTGCATTTTTCTAAGTGCCATGTGGCGTACATACATGCCCTTAGGGCATGTATGTGCACCACATGTGCACACATGCATATTTCAGGGGTGCAAATTGCGCATGCAAATCCCATTCATTCCTATGGGCCTCTAGGCCCATAGGAATGAATGTGAAGGTATTCCTTAATAGCGAAACGCAATTTGCGACTCACTATTAAGGAATATGTAGGAATCGCAAAATATTTGCAGAAACCTACATACATTGCATTTTGCGAGTCTTTAATAGCGAATCGGTAAAATTCGCTATTATAGACTCGCAAAATGTAATCTTGATACATCTGGCCCTATGGTCCCTGTTAGAAATCAGGTTTCTGGGTGGCAAAGGAATGCACCCTGTCCAAGCAGAAGCCACAATCACAGTCAGGATAATCCAGATACACACTAAAAGATAAGCTTGGCACAGAGCAGTCAGGTTTATCTAAAGAGACAATGTGTGAAGTTTTTTTACAACACACTCACACACAGCAACAAAATAAATACACCACAAAAAGACTCCACATAGGTTTATAAAAATAGATTTGTATATTATAAACAAAACAAGACCAAAATGACAAAAAGCTCATGTACAGAAGTTGAGATATTGCATTTTAAAAGAACAAATGCAGTAAAGAGCTTAAAAGCAAGTTTAGTTGAAAATGTTAATTTAGGTCGCACTGCACTGGGGCAAAGTCAAAGTTTGGGCCAACCTCGTGGAAGTGCTGTCTGGCTACATGGCCCACACAGGACACAGTGAACTAAGTACCTTTCCTGGTCGCAAGCAACAAGATGGGTCATTCGTCTCCAGGCAGTGAAGGTGATGCTTCGGTTCAGAAAACGGGTGCTGGAGCCGAGAGACATCGAGTGATTCTGCCACGCAGTTGAGGGGATGTGTCAATCTCACCAAGCTGCAGTGGCGGCGATATGCTATCCGATGCATTGATTTCTGGAGGCAAAGCACTGGTTCTGAGGTGCCGATTTTACTCCCGCAACCGGGTCGGTGTGCAGGTACTGTTACGGAGAGACAGGAGATGAGTCAAAATCTGTGTTGCAAGTGTCTGGGCCACTTCCAGTGAGCCAGGCACGGGAGCTGGGGTAGAGGCTTTGATTTCCCTGAGTTTCAAGCAGCAGGAGGCAAGCCGACAAGCCCTTGGAAATCACTTGGAGTGAAGGCAGAGTCCAACTCTCCTTCAGCAGAGTTAGAAAGCAGCAGGCAGCAGAGCAACCCAAAAGGAAAGCAGGCCTTCCAAGTCTGCAGTCCAAAGGTGAGTCATTTAAGCAGCACAGCAGTCCTTCTGGCAGAGGTTCTATTCAAGAACCAGAAGTGTCTGATTTTAGGAGGTCAGAGACCCAGTACTTATACCCAAAAGTGCCTTTGATGTGTGTTGGACTTGGCCCTTTTTGGCCGGTTCACCCCTAAACTTTTTGCCTTATATGTCAGTAGTTTTAAGTCTCTGGGCACTTTAGCACTGTGGGCCAGTGTAAAGTGCGTGCGCGCTGAGTGCGTGTGGTGAGATTGTCCTGCCCTCCCATAGGAATGCATGGGGGATATGTGTGTCCATGGTAATTCCTGGTGTGAGAGGAGTGCAGGGGCGAGTTTAGTATGTGCGAACTCGTGAGAATAAATGCTGCGCAATGGTGTGCGCAGATTTATTATAACTTGTGTAGAAATGCCACTTCTAGAAGTTGGCATTTATGTGTGCTCTGTGTCTGCCTGCCTGATGTGAATTGCATGTCTGGCTTGTGAGTGACAGGGGCAGGGTGAGTCAGCGCAGTGGTGAATAGGGAGATCTGCATCTAGATGGGAGGGAGGAGTTGCACCTGGGACCTGAATAGGGCTGTGCCTTCCCTCCACAATGCTGGCTCCACCCCTGTGGTGCGTCTGATGTCCCTAGCCTGTCCTGTGAAAGGAGAGAGGAGCTGAGCAAAACAAAGTGCTCCAAAGCTCCCCCCAAACCAGTTGCATCTGGTTTTCCCTAAACCCTACACCTTTAGACAAAGGAAAAGGGTGTATAAAAGAAGGGGCTGTGACCCCATAAAAATGTTCAGTGTTCCTGTTCAGGGCTTGGTTGCTGTTGCTGCTGGGGCGTGCTGCTGCTGGGGCCCAGGGGGGGCTGCCATGAGGGCTTGCCTCCCTGGGCCCTGCATTGCCCCTTGATGACTAAAGGACCCTTTTGCCTTACTTTTATTCCAGGACTTGTGGCTGCATCTATCGCCTTGTGAGCGCTTTATTGTTATCTTCCCTCCAAGGAGAGGAGAGCGTGGGCTTCGCAGCGCAGAGCTGCTGATCGAGGGAATCCCAGCGAGGGGATTCCCCGCTTCCGATTACTTAAAATAGCGGGAACCTACTCCGCTTTGTGGTGCTGTGGTCGGCGGGTGCCCACCCCGCTTATCTCTATATTTTAATTTCCGAGGGAGCCTACCCCTCATGGCCGCAGCCGAGAAGAAACGTTGCCGGGCCGCTGCCAGCGCGACCCGGAAGTCAGGCAACCTTGCCTGCGACGTGGGCGGGGCCGGCGGCAGGACCGGAAGTGATGGCGGTACCGGTGCGGGGCTCCCATGAGCCGAGGGAGCCCCGGTGTGCAGAGGAAGGGAGAACGGGAGCCCAACCCGCCTCCCGGCGAAGCACCGGAGAAGTCCTGAGCCCTAGGAGAGGGCCCAGGCAGAAGAACAGTGCGGCTGGAGCCTCGCGGGCTCCACATCCAAATCCCGGGTCCCAGGAGGGGGCCCGGGTGAAGCGAGGAAGACAGGAAATGTCCAGCGGGGCTCCCGTGAGCTGTTGGGAGCCCCGGAGCCGGCGAGAAAAGGAGAGGAGTCCTGCGTCGTGGCAGAGGACCCGGTGAGTGGCCGTCGCCTGCTGTGTGTTGGTGCCTTTCGAGGCACGTTGCCGGTGCTTGGGGGGGACTTGGGGGCATCCCTTGGCACAGTCGTAGTGCCGGATCCCTCCTCCTGAGCGGACCCGCCGTTGCGGGCCGCTCCAACGCTTGGGCATAATTGTTCCAGAGCCCAGATGGCTCCGACATAGCGCCTATTTGTTTTAGAGCCCCGGGTGGCTCCCACGAGGGGCAGATGTATTGTTTGAGGGCCCAGAGGGGCCCGTGCTTTTCCCCGCGTTGGTCCCAGTTCCTTCCACAGCTGCCCCGAGGGTGAGCAGGCAGCTGCAACGTTGTTCTCTAGGTTGACCATTTTCACAGCTGCCCCGAGAGTGAGCGGGCAGCTGCAACCTTGGTGGCACATTGATTCAGAGGGCACATTGAGTGTCCAGGCCTCAATGGGTACTTACAGCTGCCCAGCAAGTAGTGGGCAGCTGCACCGTGTAGGTTATTCTTTCTTAGGGGGACACATGTTTTAAATTTAGGAGTGAGATGCACTCCGTGGCCCCTGACTTTCACAGCTGCCCAGCAAGTAGTGGGCAGCTGCTACGTTTAGGTTTGCGCAGTTGCGCACCCTTGACTTTCGCTGCGTTGGCAGCGCGCCCTGACTCTGTGGACATAGGGCATTTGAGCCCCTTTAGAGATGGCCAGTTGGCCAGGGGGACAGTTAGGTTTATAGGGTGCTAGGAAATGTGATTCCTATATTGTGGTTTACGCACCCTGGGTTATACCTCTAAATGTGTTTCATGATTATGAGGTTTTGCATAATATGTTTATGCTTGTGATTTTATTATTACCTAATGCATTTAGGTTGTGAGCTATTCTCTACCGTGATTACGCCCCTAGTGTGAGTTATACTTAGGAGGTTAGGGTCTCATGTGTTTAGACTTATGAGAGGATTGCATAATGTATTTATGCTGGTGAGGTTGGCGCAGAATGTAATTCGCGCCTAATGTGATGCTGTGCATAATGTGGTTTATGTTACAGGCTGATGCTAAGTACGGTAACTACCAGTGAGTACTGGTTGTACGTTTATGATGTTCTACATTTATTATAAGTTCTACATGTACTAAGTTCGCTTTGTGCTGGTTCTGACAGTGGTCCAGTTGGCCCTGTCAGGTGTAAATAATCCCTTGTAAATATGCCCTAGTGCCAGGTGGCACGATGTATATTATGTGAGTACTATTCTAATGTGTTTTATGATAATACAAAGGCTATTTTTATATATAACCTTGTGTGGAGTTCCTTTTTGTGGTGTGCCTAGTATGTTGTTGCTGTGGGTGTGTTGCGCAAACGCTTTACACATTGCCTCCGGGATAAGCCTGACTGCTCGTGCCAAGCTACCAAGGGGGTGAGCAGGGGTTATCTGGGATGTGTAACTCCCTTGCCCTGACTAGAGTGGTGGTCTCTGCCTGGCTTTGGCGCACGCCTTAGCCAACCAGAGATCCCATTTCTAACAATGTGGGTGGTGACTTCAAAGGAGCTCTCGGAAGTGCACAAGTTCCCATTTCAGCCCACTTCTCTCTCTCAGGATATCTATGGGGTGCACAACAGCCCTTTGTGTGGGGACAGGACACTACCTGTTCAAGTGAAGTGTTAGCCCCTCACTTCCATCCTCCCCATGCAAGCCCATCAGAATGCAAATGTATGTAGATGGGTACTGTGAGAAGTTGGCCTGGTATATGCTGTCCACTTGTTAGAGTGGGCACCTTGCACCAGAACAATTCGACTCTTATGGTTGGTAGGTTTAAGACAACCTTTATAGAAAGCTATCCTAGTGGTAGCTGTGGAGAGCAGCCTTCAGGCTAAGTCTTGGAGGAATGTAAAGCAGCTTATTTTACCACACAATCTCTTGAATCACCAAATGAAAAGACACCACACAGGTATATATATCAAATATATATGTATTTATTATTAAACAACTCTCTACTAATCTCTTTATGAGATTAGAAGTCAGAAACATATGTACAAGTCAATGTTTTATCAAAATAAGTTAGCACAAGTAAATATCACAATCTTATCTTGGCTAGACCGGGGTCTAGAGCACATAGAATCGAGGGACCCCAAAGAACCACCACAGGTAGGTTGTAGGAGACCCACAGGGGACGGACGCAGTGTTCAGACACTGGTGCGAGTCCTGTACGAGTCTATGCGAGAGAACGCGATTGAGTTATCAATGTTACAGGTCCCTGGCGTGTTCGAGGCGAACACACCGATCGGTCAGTACGAGTCGAAGGACGCGGATACTGATAGAGTTACAAGGGAGTTGGACGCGATGTGTCTAACACAGACGCGAACCCTGTACGAGCCAGTGCGAGAATCGCACGGGGAAAATAGGAGTTTTGGGGCACTTCTAGGGTAGCTACAAGCAAGCCACTTACAGAGTAAGTAGTTCTAGGGCCCACACCTACAGGAGCACCGTAGTGCTGAAGTTACCTCACCCAGGGGAGCCGGGTGCATAGGTGTCGTTCTCAATGGGAGCCAGTGAAGACTTGCTGCTTGCAACGACAGAAGAAGTGTCCGTTGGAATCCAAGCCTGGATTCGGAAGGAGGAAGAACTGAAAGCAGAGGGGGCAGTGTTCACAGTCACTTGGCAGTGACCCGGGGCAAGGAAGATGAATGCCCCCCGTCGTCGACAGGATTCAGGTCGTTCACTGATGTCTTGACTCTTCGACCACGAGGTCCAGGAGGCGTCGAGGATGGCCAGGAGCTGGATTCAGCGTGTCCCACAAAGTCTGCAGCTGACTGCAGTATCGACAACCCGATTGGAGCCAACAAGCCTTGGTAGCAGCAAGTCTTGTGGAAAGGACAAAAAAGTCAATGGTGCAGACCAGCAAGGTCTGGGGGACTTACCCAGCGAGGGTAGGTCAGGGCAGACCTGGAGCAACCAGGGGAGCCCTTTGGTTTTGTTGGAAAGTCTTCTGGGGACCCACAAGTCGGCTGGCAAGGGATCGCGAAGATGCCTCGGGAGGATTCACTCAACAGGGGCCCACAGTCACTCGGGATAGTGTAGGCCTCTGATTTTGGGAGGGGTCTCTGCTAGAGGCTGGGACCACACGTGGGCCAAAGCACAAGTTCGTAGAACGTCGTGAAAGGGTTGCACTTGACAATAGTGCACGGTACCTAGGGGCTGCGGTTCCTCGTCGCTCGTGGGGTTCACTTGCCTCAGCTTCGCTGGGGACTCACGATGGCCTTGGAGAAGTCAGGAAATCTTCTTCCTGGGCTGCAGGGACTTCGGGATCCGGCGGGAGCGGCGTAGTTTGCGACCGTCGTTGTAGTTTTTGGTGCCTGCCAAGCAGGGGAGTCACTCCTTGACTCCAAGGGAGATTCTTCAGTCTTCCAGAGGTAGTGGAACGTCGAAGGTCCAGGATTCTTCTTGAGAGCATCGTCCAGGGGTATCTAGGTTGCAATCTAGGTTGCAATGCACAGGCTCCCCCTCTTATACTAAAGAGAAGGGAGGGACTAGCTCTATGACCCCACCTATGGGAGGGTCAGGGGAGTGGGTGGCTACACCCACTTCCCTTTGTCCAGTTTCGTGCCAGAGCAGGGGCAGGTAGCCCCTGAGCTGGTTTGAACTGGCATATGCACAGAGGAGCCTTCTGCTCCCCCAGTGCAGGACTTCAAAGCACTTTAGGAGTGCACCCACCCAGCCCCAATACACTAAAGCCTGTCTGGGAGGTGGTCACACCCCCTTGGGACAGGATATCTATTGTTGGGCCTCCTCCACTGCGAGTGTCGGTCATCAGCAGGAGGGCAGCCCCGTGTCTGTGACTGGTGGCCTCCATTTTGTGATGCCAGGGCTCTTCAGGATTCTACCGCGTTTCCACAGTAGGTACATGTCTATCCCCCTAGAAGAGTGGAATGCTACCCCCACCGCCAGAACTGGCGGGGGGTAGTATTCCAAGATGTTTGACACCAAACACGACATGTTTCCGTGCAGCCATCCCAAAGTTAGCATTTAACGCGAGGTTATAATGCGCTTAAGAGTATATGGTCAGGCTGCACTACAAACAGCCTCAGAGAAGGGTCTCCGAATGCTGCAGAGGGGCTCTGCTCATGCAGGGGCACCCTCTCACATAGGAACCAAGCACTCTGCCTTCAGGATTGACAAGGCCTGCCATAGGAGTGACTTATAGGTTTATATGTGTGTATCTATGTAGTGATATAGGTAGCCTATATCACAGTAAGGGGTGCATGCACCACCTTACCCAGGCTGCAGTAGCAGACCTGTGGTGTCAGATTTAGTCTGCTTCCCAGGGGTGGCATAATACATGCTTCAGCCCCTGGTAGGCCTGTGAAGTACCTATGCCCTTGGTACCTAAGGTACCATATACTAGGGACTCATAAGATACCACAGTATCCAATCACTAGTGCACCTAGAGTGCACTCCAAGTCGTTTAGAGAGAACAGAGAGGCTGGGGCCCTGATTGGCAGGGTCCCAGCCCAACTATAGCCAGAAACCAGTGTAAACATCAGAAAAAAAGTGGGGGCAACATAAGAGGCAGATCGTACTCTCCTACACAACCCCCCCCAAATGCAGGGACACTAAACTAACCTTGACCAGTTGAGTCTTCGTGTTCTAAGTGGAAATACCTTGAGAGTCCAACTGCATTGGCATGTTGGGTCCCAGGTCTATGTTCCACTGTATAGTCCATCCCCTGTAGGGAAATGGACCACCTCAAAAGTTTTGGGTTTTCACCTTTCATCTGTTTAAGCCATAGGAGGGGCTTGTGGTCAGTCTGAACTATGAAGTGAGTGCCAAACAAGTATGGCCTCAGCTTCTTCAGGCCCCACACCACAGCAAAGGCCTCCCTCTCTATAGCTGACCAACGTTTCTCTCTAGGGGTCAGCCTTCTGCTAATGAAAGCTACTGGCTGGTCTTGACCTTCATCATTCAGTTGAGACAGTACAGCTCCCACACTCAGCTCAGAAGCATCTGTTTGGACAATGAACTTTTTGGTGTAGTCTGGACTCTGTAAGATGGGGGCAGTGCACATGGCCTGCTTTAGGTCTTCAAATGCCTTCTGACAGCTAGCTGTCCACTGAACCTTTTTTGGCATTTTCTTTGAGGTTAGATCATTCAAGGGGGTCACTATAGATCCATACCCCTTCACAAACCTCCTATAGTACCCAGTCAGGCCTAAGAAGGCTCTCACCTGTGTCTGGGTGGTTGGAGCAACCCATTCCATTATGGTTTGGATTTTGCTCTGTAAAGGCTGAACCTGGCCACCACCTACAAAGTGGCCCAGGTACACAACCTGACTCTGCCCTATCTGGCACTTAGTGGCCTTGATAGTGAGGCCTGCTTTTTGCAGAGCCTCCAAAACATTTCTGAGGTGGACCAGGTGATCCTGCCAGGAGGAACTAAAGACAGCAATATCGTCTAGATAAGCTGAGTAATAAGTTTCCTACCCTGCCAGAACTTTGTTCACCAACCTCTGAAAAGTGGCAGGTGCATTTTTCAATCCAAAGGGCATCACCACAAAGTGGTAGTGCCCACCAGGGGTCGAAAATGCTGTTTTGGCTTTTGCATCATCAGCTAATCTGATCTGCCAGTAGCCAGCTGTTAGGTCAAATGTTCTGAGATACTTGGCTGAGGCCAAAGTATCAATCAGCTCATCTGCCCTTGGTATGGGATAGGCATCAGTCCTAGTGACTGCATTGAGGCCTCTGTAGTCTACACAAAACGTCATTTCTTTCTTACCACCCTGGGTATGAGGCTTGGGTACTAGGACTACTGGGCTAGCCCAAGCGCTATCTGAAGGCTCAATCACACCTAACTCCAACATTTTCTGGACTTCAGTCCTGATACAGTCCCTGACATGGTCAGGTTGCCTGTAGATTTTACTCTTGACAGGCAGACTGTCTCCAGGGTCCACCTCATGGGTGCACCAGGAAGTCTGACTAGGGGTCAGGCTAAACATATGTCTGTACTGCTGCAGAACTTGTCTGCACTCAGTTTGCTGATGGTCAGTGAGGCTGCTTGCCAAAGCAACACCATCTGCTGACCCATCATCAGGGTTCTGTGAGAGAAGGTCAGGGAGAGGGTCACTCTCCTCCTCCTGTTCCTCATCAGTTGCCATGAGCAAGCCCATGTCAGCCCTGTCAACATATGGTTTCAATCTGTTGACATGGAGCACCCTCAGGGGGCTCCTGGGAGTTCCAAGATTCACCAGATAGGTGACTTCTCCCTTTTGCTCAACTATCGTATGGGGGCCACTCCACTTGTCTTGGAGGGCTGCTGGGGCCACAGGCTCCAACACCCACACTTTCTGTCCTGGCTGGTACACAGTCAGCACAGCCTTTTGGTCATGCCAAGCTTTTTGTAATTCTTGGCTGGCCTCCAGGTTTTTGGTTGCCTTTTTCATGTATTCAGCCATCCTGGAGCGGAGACCAAGTACATAGTCCATCACATCCTGTTTAGGGGGCTTGAGAGGTAACTCCCAGCCCTCTTTTACCAAACATAATGGACCTCTTACAGGATGCCCAAACAGAAGCTCAAATGGGCTGTAACCAACCCCCTTCTGTGGGACCTCTCTGTATGCAAACAACAGGCAGGGAAGAAGAAGGTCCCATTTCCGCCTAAGCTTCTCTGGGAGTCCTTTAATCATTCCCTTCAGGGTTTTGTTGAAGCGTTCAACCAACCCATTGCATTGTGGGTGATAGGGGGGTGGTGAACTTATAAGTTACACCACACTCCTTCCACATTGCTTTCAAATATCCTGACATGAAGTTGGTAACTCTGTCAGAGATGACCTCCTTTGGGAAACCCACTCTGGAGAAAACTCTAATGAGGGCTCTTGCCACCACAGGAGCTGTGGTGGTCCTCAGGGGAATTGCCTCTGGGTACCTGGTGGCATGATCCACTACCACCAGGATAAATCTGTGCCCAGATGCAGTTTGAGGGTCAAGGGGACCAACAATGTCAATCCCTACCCTTTCAAAGGGTACCCCCACCACAGGTAGTGGTATCAGGGGGCCTTTGTTGTGCCACCTGCCTTGCCACTGGCTTGGCATGTGACACAGGAGCGACAAAACTCCTTTGTGTCCTCTGACATATGTGGCCAATGAAAATGTGGAACAAGCCTGTCCCAGGTCTTGTTTTGGCCCAAGTGACCTGCCAAAGGGATATCATGTGCTAGGGTCAAGAGGAACCCCTAAACTTCTGAGGTATTACCAACCTCCTGGTGGCTCCAGGGGCTGGATCTCTACCCTCAGAATATAGGAGTCCCTCATCCCAATAAACTTTATGGGACCCACTAGCACTCCCAGCAGCCTCAGCAGCAGCCTGCTGTCTGAGGGGTTCAAGAGAGGGGCAGCACTGTTGCTCCTTACTCAGATCTTCCCTAGAAGGGCCCCCTGCCCCCAAGAACTCAACCTGATCAGGCTCAAGTCCCTCTGGGGCAGTTCCTTCTTCAGGATCTGCTTCTCCTCCCTCAAGAGGGGAATCTGTGATCTGAGACAGAGGGGAAGGCACTGCCTTAACCCTACTGCTCCTCTTCTTGGGAAGCACCTGGTCCATAATTTCAGGATCCAGAGCTTGTTCAGTGTCATGCATTTTGGCTTGTGACCTGGTCACAGCAAATACCTCTGCAGGGATGCCCAACATCTCAGCATGAGTCCATAACTCTACTTCAGACCAGGCTGAAGTTTCTAGATCATTGCCCAATAGACATTCTACAGGGAGGTCTGCACTGACTACAACCTTCTTGAGGCCAGTTACCCCTCCCCAGGAGAAATTCACAACTGCCAGACTATGGTTGGTCCTGGTGTTGCTTGCATTGGTCACCTGCTACATTTCACCCAGGATGATCTGTCCAGGGTCCACAAGATCCTCTGCCACCATGGTGACACTAGCACCTGTGTCCCTAAATGCCAAAGCCTGTTTGCCATTTATTACAGGCTGCTGTTTGTATTTGCCCAGATTACTAGGGTTCACCAGGAAGGACATGTCAATGTCTCCATCACAAATCAGCATTGCCTGAGTGGGTACTCTGACTAGGCCAGGGTCCACTTCAGAACCCAGGGTCAACCCTACTACACCCTTATTCTGAGTACCACCTCCACTAGTAGCTGAACTAGGGGGAACAGTTGCCTTAGGGGCAGGAGTGGTGGTGGTGGTTTGGTCTTTGGACTTGTTACAATCAGAAGTCCAGTGCCCCTTCTGTTTACAGAATTTGCACCAGGGCTTCTTTTGGCCTTTCCCCTTGTTGGATTGTGACTCCCCACCAGATGCAGATTTTTGGGGCCCTTGTGAAGACTTCTGGTCTTTTGACTTATCCCCACTTTTCTCAGAGCCCTTAGAATCCTGCTTCTTTGTGTCACCCCCTTGGTTCTGGGTTTTCTGCCTCACCCTGGTTCTGACCCACTTGTCTGCCTTCTTTCCCAATTCTTGGGGAGAGGTCAGATCTGAGTCTACCAGGTATTGATGCAACAACTGGTTCTGGCAATTATTAATGATCTGTTCTCTCATCATTAGATTATACAATCCCTTGAAATCAGTAACCCTACTGCCAACCAGCCAACCCTCCAGAGCCTTGGTTGCACAATCTACAAAGTCAGTCCAGTCCTGAGTCTGTGCCTTCTGGGTGTCTCTAAACTTCAACCTGTACTGCTCAGTGGTTAAGCCAAACCCATCTATCAGTGCACTCTTCAGGACTTCATAGTCATCAGCATCCTCTTCTCTAACAGTGAGGAGCTTGTCTCTACCTTTATCTGAAAAGGAGAGCCACAAGATTGCTGCCCACTGCTTTTGGGGGACCTGTTGTACTCTACAGGCCCTTTCCATAGCAGTTATCCACTTATGGATATCATCCCCACCCTGGTAGGGAGGAACAACCTTGCTCAGGTTCCTATGGTCTGGAATATATTCTCTGCCTCTAGGGACACTGTTGCTACCACCAGGGGGTTCTAACCCCTCTTTTCTAGAAGCTCTCTGGAGCTCAAAGGCTTCTTTATCTAATGCCAACTGCTTGGTTTTGAGGGCAAATCTTGCTTCCTCATACTGCAGCAGCTTGCACAGTCTTTCAGAGGAGGTCTCTCTTCTTGGGAAGTAGGAGTTCCTCTGCTGGACAAATTCTCTGCCAGAGTGATAGGAGCGGTCAGAGTTCCTAGAAAGGGACCTATGCCTCTCCTCCACTGTGTCAGTTCTCTTAGGGAGAATTCCTCTGTCCTTTTCAGACCCCTTGGGGCCTGGCCCTACAATCACAGAGTCTTGGTCAACTTGATGTTCATCATCTGACCCAGACACTGTAATTGACCCACCCCTGATTCAGACCCATTAGCTCCTAGAGCTAATCTAAGATTATCTGCTGTCAGCAGATCTATCAGGTGTAGTGTGGAGGGACTCTGTCCTATCTTCAGGTGCCTCTCAGCACACATGGCTTTCAAGTCAAAGAAAGTCATGTCCTTATACTGAAGCTGGGTGGATCCACTGGGTCCATCCCTTAAGGACATTCTAGTGTTGTGCAGTGTTGTACTACCTACACTAGTTTGTGGCCTACTGATCCTAGCTTGAGCTGTAGAAAGGGTGTGCTATCCCTTGGCACACAGCTCTAAGTTCAGTAGAACTTATTGATACTAAGCTTGACTTTATATGTACCTTGAGTACCTACAGTGGTTTCCAGTTAGTAATTCAAATAGAGATTTTCTGGTAAAACAATAGCAAGCTGGAATCCCACACGCTGCCACCAATGTGAGAAGTTGGCCTGGTATATGCTGTCCACTTGTTAGAGTGGGCATCTTGCACCAGAACAATTCGACTCTTATGGTTGGTAGGTTTAAGACAACCTTTATAGAAAGCTATCCTAGTGGTAGCTGTGGAGAGCAGCCTTCAGGCTAAGTCTTGGAGGAATGTAAAGCAGCTTGTTTTACCACACAATCTCTTGAATCACCAAATGAAAAGACACCACACAGGTATATATATCAAATATATATGTATTTATTATTAAACAACTCTCTACTAATCTCTTTATGAGATTAGAAGTCAGGAACATATGTACAAGTCAATGTTTTATCAAAATAAGTTAGCACAAGTAAATGTCACAATCTTATCTTGGCTAGACCGGGGTCTAGAGCACATAGAATCGAAGGACCCCAAAGAACCACCCCAGGTAGTTGTAGGAGACCCACAGGGGACGGACGCGGTGTTCAGACACTGGTGCGAGTCCTGTACGAGTCTATGCGAGAGAACGCGATTGAGTTATCAATGTTACAGGTCCCTGGCGTGTTCGAGGTGAACACACCGATCGGTCAGTACGAGTCGAAGGACGCGGATACTGATAGAGTTACAAGGGAGTTGGACGCGATGTGTTTAACACAGACGCGAACCCTGTATGAGCCAGTGCGAGAATCGCACGGGGAAAATAGGAGTTTTGGGGCACTTCTAGGGTAGCTACAAGCAAGCCACTTACAGGGTAAGTAGTTCTAGGGCCCACACCCACAGGAGCACCGTAGTGCTGAAGTTACCTCACCCAGGGGAGCCGGGTGCATAGGTGTCCTTTGGTGTCGGGTCGCGGCGTCGTTCTCAATTGGAGCCAGTGAAGACTTGCTGCTTGCGACGACAGAAGAAGTGTCCGTTGGAATCCAAGCCTGGATTTGGAAGGAGGAAGACCTGAAAGCAGAGGGGACAGTGTTCACAGTCACTTGGCAGTGACCCGGGGCAAGGAAGATGAATGCCCACGTCGTCAACAGGATTCAGGTCGTTCACTGATGTCTTGACTCTTCAACCACGAGGTCCAGGAGGCATCGAGGACGGCCAGGAGCTGGATTCAGCGTGTCCCATGAAGTCTGCAGCTGACTGCGGTGTTGGCGACCCGATTGGAGCCAACAAGCCTTGGTAGCAGCAAGTCTCCTGGAAAGGACAAAAAAGTCAATGGTGCAGACCAGCAAGGTCTGGGGGACTTACCCAGTGAGGGTAGGTCAGGGCAGGCCTGGAGCAACCAGGGGAGCCCTTTGGTTTTGTTGGAAAGTATTCTGGGGACCCACAAGCCAGCTGGCAAGGGATTGCAAAGATGCCTCGGGAGTATTCACTCAACAGGGGCCCACGGTCACTCGGGATGGTGTAGGCCTCTGATTTTGGGAGGGATCTCTGCTAGATACTAGGACCACATGTGGTCCAAAGTACAAGTTCGTAGAACGTCATGAAGGGGTTGCACTCAACAATAGTGCACGGTACCCAGGGGCTGCGGTTCCTCGTCGCTCGTGGGGTCCACTTGCCTCAGCTTTGCTGGGGACTCACGATGGTCTTGGAGAAGTCAGGAAATCCTCTTCCTGGGCTGCAGGGACTTCGGGCTCCGGCGGGAGTGGCATAGTTGTTGACCATCATTGTAGTTTTTGGTGCCTGCCAAGCAGGGGAGTCACTCCTTGACTCCAAGGGAGATTCTTCAGTCTTCCAGAGGTAGTGGAACGTCGAAGGTCCAGGATTCTTCTTGAGAGCGTCGTCCAGGGGTATCTAGGTTGCAATGCACAGGTTCCCCCTCTTATACTAAAGAGAAGGGAGGGACTAGCTCTATGACCCCACCTATGGGAGGGTCAGGGGAGTGGGTGGCTACACCCACTTCCCTTTGTCCAGTTTCGCGCCAGAGCAGGGGCAGGTAGCCCCTGAGCTGGTTTGAACTGGCATATGCACAGAGGAGCCGTCTGCTCCCCCAGTGCAGGACTTCAAAGCACTCTAGGAGTGCACCCACCCAGCCCCAATACACTAAACCCTGTCTGGGAGGTGGTCACACCCCCTTGGGACAGAATATCTATTGTTGGGCCTCCTCCACTGCGAGTGTCGGTCATCAGCAGGAGGGCAGCCCCGTGTCTGTGACTGGTGGCATCCATTTTGTGATGCCAGGGCTCTTCAGGATTCTACCGCGTTTCCACAGTAGGTACATGTCTATCCCCCTAGAAGGGTGGAATGCTACCCCCGCCGCCAGAACTGGCGGGGGGATAGTATTCCAAGATGTTTGACACCAAACACGACATGTTTCCGTGCAGCCATCCCAAAGTTAGCATTTAACGCGAGTTTATAATGCGCTTAAGAGTATATGGTCAGGCTGCACTACAAACAGCCTCAGAGAAGGGTCTCCGAATGCTGCAGAGGGGCTCTGCTCATGCAGGGGCACCCTCTCACATAGGAACCAAGCACTCTGCCTTCAGGATTGACAAGGCCTGCCATAGGAGTGACTTATAGGTTTATATGTGTGTATCTATGTAGTGATATAGGTAGCCTATATCACAGTAAGGAGTGCATGCACCACCTTACCCAGGCTGCAGTAGCAGACCTGTGGTGTCAGATTTAGTCTGCTTCCCAGGGGTGGCATAATACATGCTTCAGCCCCTGGTAGGCCTGTGAAGTACCTATGCCCTTGGTACCTAAGGTACCATATACTAGGGACTCATAAGGTACCACAGTATCCAATCACTAGTGCACCTAGAGTGCACTCCAAGTCGTTTAGAGAGAACAGAGAGGCTGGGGCCCTGATTGGCAGGGTCCCAGCCCGACTATAGCCAGAAACCAGTGTAAACATCAGAAAAAAGTGGGGGCAACATAAGAGGCAGATCCTACTCTCCTACAGGTACTCATGGACACACATATCCTTCCTGTGTTGTGGCTGTCTAGAGGGAATGCACCCCAGACGTGTATTGGACACAGGCTGCAAGGCACACAGAGCAGTAAGTGCATAGAAATGTCCAACTTCTAAAAGTGGCATTTCTAAAATCGTACTGTTAAATCGAACTTTACCAGTAAGTCGGATTTATCAAAACTATTCTAAACATATGGAACATGAAAAAGCTACTCCTCTCTGATCAGGAATTACAGCTTAAAAGTGACTTAAGGAATTGCCAATGCTAACCTATAAGAGGAGTAGGCCTCACAGTAGTGAAAAACGAAATAGGCTGTTTGTCACTACCAGGACATGCAAAACATAAGAGTACGTGTCCTACCTTTTAATTACATAGCACTTTGTCCTTAGGGCTACCTAGGGCCTCCCTTAGGGGTGACTTATATGTAATTAAAGGGGGAGTTTAAGGCTTGGCAAGTAGTTTTAAATGCCAAGGCAAAGTGGCAGTAAAACTGCACACACGGGCACTGTAGTGGCAGGGCTGAGACAGGTTTGGAAGGCTACTTATATGGGTGGCACAATCAGTGCTGCAGCTCACTAGTAGTATTTAACTTACAGCCCGGGGTATTTGGTATACCACCTTACAAGGGACTTACAAATAAATTAAATATGCATATTAGTACACCAATTATACACATGTTTAGGGAAGAAGCACATGCACTTTAACACTGATTAGCAGTGGTAAAGTGCAAAGTGCTCAGAGTCCTAAGGCTAACAAAATGATTCAGCAAAACGTGGAGGCAAAAAGTGAAAAAATTGGGAGCAGACCACCCTAAGGCTGACAGGTCTAATAGTCCCAATAAACTGAATTTTTACTGACTGACAGATCACTACCAAATAATTGTAGCTTTCTGCAAGCAGGGGCTCTCACAGTGAGTCTGGTATTAATGTTTTGTCAGGAGGTCCAGGCCGTATGGTTATTGAAATATGTGTGTCTTAGGCATAGTCTGACATTTAAGAAGTATTTTTCAAATCGTATAGTTTAAGGTATGTAGTCCATGAAGGAGATGCCCAGCTTCTTTATGTTTTTCACTTTTATTGACTATTTCTTCGTTTTTTACCTTATTGAAGTCTGATGGATGACCCCACTTTTCATTGCCAGTCTGTGTCAGGCATTGCAACATGGATGGGGCAATATCCAGCTCTATTAACTTGACTGTGAATTCCAAAGAATAATGTGGCATTGAGGAGAAGTGATGCCAAAATGTTGAGTATTCTAAATCAACCCGCACATATATTGACTCCATAATAGGGACTTGCACTATATTGTGAAGGTAAGTAAATGCAGAGTGTGGGAGACAAACAAAATAATCATCTAAACCCCAATATTTAGGTACCTTGAAACTTTACCTAAATAATTTCTCTCTAGTGTCTCCAGTCGATCCAGCGGTTAGAGACTACATGTAGGAAGCTGGCTTTGTATATACTATACCAAAGTAAGGTATAGTGAGCACAGAGTCCAGTGGAACCCCAAAGGTAGGCAGAGGTAAAAGTAGATAGCACCTTACTCTCTATTTGTGGTAGTGTGTGCGGGAAGGAAGGCTTTATCAGAGGGAAGTGTTAAGCATTAGTTTTACACACTCAGGCAAGAAATGATGTCACACACTCAAAGACTAAACTCAGACCAATTTGCTTGTATCTAAAATATTATTTAATTATTTTATTTCTACAACCAAGCCATGCCTGGTGCAGGTAAGGGACATAATACTTTGCAATACTTATGCAATTAATTACAGCTGAATGCAGGTTCAAATGCAGTTGGTTGATTTACAGGTAAGTCAATAATCAGAATTACTTTTCAGTTACTTTGTAGATTACAATACTCGTTACTTATTGGATTACTTTTTAAGTTACATTTGCTAATCAGTGTGATATGCCTAGATATCACACTGAGACATTTCCTAGAAAAAATGTAAGTAATTCAGTCAGTCAGTCAGAAAAACTTTATTTCGGTCTTTTGCGACCATAAATGTATACAAAATAGACAACATACAATTCATTAGAATAAGAGAATAAAAAGGTAAAAAGGTAAAATGACACCCGCCCTGAAATTCAATACTGTCACACATCCAAATCCAATAGGCTCAATAAAGTACGTGTGCAAAATGTATACTGTGCAGAAGGCAATAGCTAATAGATACAAACTCTATGTAGGAGGTTTTCAATAAAGTCAATACAAAAACAATTAATTAGTTTTGAGCAGCATTAGAAATCTTATGATTACTCATACATTGGTGATTGGGTTAAAATTACATCGTAGACCACAAATAAATAAAAAAATTATACATTTATTAAAAGAATAAAAACTAATTTCATCTTTAAGTTAAAACAATAAAACAAAATTGAAGCCCTAGAGAAATTAGGGGAAATATGCTGCTTACGGCTGGGCTAACGATTTTACAAAGGTCCAGCGCCTACTCCACATTGAAATCAAAAATCATGTAACAGCAAAAACAATGGGCTTACGAGTGTCAGACTTCAGAACTCTAAATGCCTCTGCACAATGTACAAATCCTAGGTTCCTACAGATTTGGAGAAGCCAACGCTTCCTTGCTGGTTATAGCCAGGACAAAACAAAAAGACATGAAGCTCCGACTCTTCCTCCCAATTACAAGCTGGGCACTCACGCAGAGCAGAGTTTGACCATTTACATGTAAAGACACGGAGCGGCAAAGTGCCCAGTCGAAACTGGACATAGAGTTTCCTTGCAAAAAAATCTGGATGTCATCCAAAAAGGATTCTATTCTATAGTCATCTTTCAGGAGCAAGAATTGGAGCGTCAACTGGCCTGTGGACGAACACCCCTGTACAGCGGCTAACTTGCTCAGTCGGTAGGATTTTACCACTTCTATGCGTGAAATTACGGAACTTGCTTCCTCTGGGTTGCTCCACATTGTTGGTTTTCCCACCCTATTGCATTCTTCCTTTATGTGTGCAAACCAGGGGATTTTTGCAACTTCAGGGAAACTCAATATCTCTTTAATTCTGCTCTATAAGTTGCCAGTTCCGGGGTCACCCATAATCTGCGCCAAAAAGTTAGGGGTCTGAGGCCCAACTCCTCCCTGATAGTTCTAATTCCTAAGTCCAACCGCAAGGGAATGAGAGGAGTACTAGAGGGGAGGCCCAAGATCTGCCTCATAAAATTATTTTCTACTTTGCTCACTGCTCCAGAACAGGAATGCCCCCAAAGTTCCGCCCCATACATTGCCGCAGCCCTGGCCTGCACCTTATGGATCTCTACTATAGGCCCAGCGGGTTTGGAGGAAGAATTTCTCAGTAATTTTGCAATTCCTCCAGTGGTCTGGGCTAGCCTGAGCTTGGCTTTGGCAATTTGTGGGCCCCACTCCTTATTTCCGTCAGGGTGACCCCTAAATAGTCCAACACCGACACCCTTTCCAGCACGATACCCTCCAGACTAGGGTTAGGACGGGTTGTCTTAGTGAGATTGAAGACCATAAACTTTGTCTTCAGAGTATTAATCTCTAACCCCCTGGTAGTGTAGTTCCTATTTCCCTAATAGGCTCTGCGCATTGGAATAATATACCCTATAGGCTTGACATAGGACTAAGGTCAGTATGTCCCTATCGAGTATATTAAACTTAATTACTTTTGTGCCAGCTAACTCAGAGGCCACTAGAAACTCCTTGCGAACAAGAAGGGAGTAGTTTCTGGCAACCGCATAAACATGACAACTTTGTTTCCCTTTAGAATCGGAACACTTCTCAGAATCGTGGAAACAATAGATAACAGTTTCACTCAGCTAGTCGTGCATGCTTAGTTTTCTCAGAGTTACACAGAAAGAATAGACGGGCGTTTCAATAAAAGATTTATTGAACAGTCTTGTTTCTCGTGTAAGAGATATGCGCTGTTACAATCGTAAGACAGTATGCGAGATATATAATGTACAGCGTAAGCAGTAGAAAAAAATAATACTGCGCTAGCATTATCTTTTAGCATATATTCACGTACATAAATAACATGAGCTAAAAATGCGAGTACTCATAAGATGCTAAGCTAGTTCTACTCCAGTGTACCTAACCTGATCTAGGTGTAGGGAAAGGAAAGAAGTAGGTGAAGTATTCTCTAGGATGGTATACTAAGAGTCTGGTATGCCAAGAGTCCCTCTAGGTTCTAGTCAGCTCCATACCTTGAGAATGAGAGAGGTGGGAATCTCCTTCCGGATCTCCGAACTCTAACACCCCGCGAAGGGAGTCAGAACACTGGAAGCTGGATTCTCTGCGAGCAGGGATGACAGCGTCTTATCAGTGCATCAGGCTGGGATACGGGCTCCTCTGAAGTCGAGGTCTCCTCTAACTTGCTTGGGCAAGGGAAGGTATATTTATACCTGGTAGGTGCCTTGGAATGTTAGCATTGACGTGAAGTCGGACAGAGGAAGACGTCAGGAATGAACCCTTAAGGTATAGCGGTTCATGCATAATAAATGAGTTCTTGGGGAAATCAATAATCCTGTGCTAGGGGAAACTCCCAAGAGCTTAAGGGTCAAGTTTCTAAGAACTCGTTGTGACGTTAGTGTGGACGGATGTCGGTGACCATGCCTGTATTTGGAGTGCACGGCTAATGCCTAAATAAGGACTGGGATTCTATGCCTATATAAGGGCAATGCGAATTGTGCCTATATAAGGACATGTTTCAGAAAAACCTATATACGGACACCTAAAGCGGAATACAACACCCACTCCACTTTCGAATGAACGATAATACTAAATGCTAAACATGAAATGCTAAACATTAAATCGAGTACCACATGTTGCTAAAAATATTTCTAAAAGCATATTAAAAGAAGTTTAAAAAAAACTGTTGCTAAACATGTAATGCAATAGGTACCGTACATTTAAAGCATTTTTTCATTCTAAGCATATATTGGAAATAAATGCAACCTGAATGAATATACAGAAATATATACATATGATGAAATGGTTGACAAGTTTTCAAAAAATCAAAAGCCATTGCATATCATGGTATTAAATGACATTTTTAGACAAATAAGGTGATATTGTGTCACTGGAAGTAGTCAAAGAAGTCTGTTTTATAAGAATAGTTCTACTGTAAGCAGATTGTTTTGCCATGTATTTTCAAAAAAATCAAGGAAAAGTCAATTTTAGGAAGAGTTCCAAGTTTTGAAAATATGAAGGCCAAATTCATTCTATCTCCGGTACACTGTGAGCCGAATCAAAGTCAGTGTATGGGTCTGGTGAAAACATGAAATCATCTATTTCCGTAGACAAAAGATAGTCTACCGAAGTCGGTGACAGTTGGAACACCTCGTGTAGAAGATTAATTGCACAAAGATGTGAAGCATCGCCTCCAGCATTGGATGCCACAGCAATGTTCTCGTCCGTTGTTACCTGTGTGCCTGTTGATCCATCTCGTACCTCAGCAGCAGCAGGGAGCGTCTGTGAGATCTCAATGAATGCCGTCATCAGGATTGGTAGCCTCTGGGGACAACACAGAGCATGGGCCGTTATCGGGTCCAGCGGAGTATCGATATCCGTTGGCATAACTGATGGGAGTGTTAGACAGGTGTCTAGCATGCATTCTTCACCGCAAAGCAGGCAGCGTAGAACAGGTAAGATGCAATCTTGCCAGATTGGTCTAAACGACAGGAACCACGTTGTTTTTAGTTCCCGTAGACGAGGTATGCCCAAAAGTTGGACTATGCGCTCACAGCACTTCCGTTCTAGGAGAGCTTTCTCCATATCGCTCGGAGTGACGTCAGTGAACAGGCTTGCCATAGCGTAGAAGTAGGAATAAGAACAGGATTCCCGCAACAAGTGCTAGAATTAATGGCACGCCACCAAACACCGATTGGGCGAAGTTTGGGATGATTCCGAGGACTGCCTGGAAAGGTGCTAACAGTCCTGAACAGATGGTCTTAAATACATGTACAATTCCGCTCGTATCAGACATGTTAAAGATACGTCTCATAATTTCTGCGGAATGTATAGGGCAGTTTGTACGAATTAAAGCCTGTATCTCAGCCGAAGTCCTTGCAATTTGTAAATCATAGATTTCTTTGGCCGATGTCAGAGGCACTGTTTGTTGTAAAAGCATGGCTTTCAGTCTGCTTAAAGTATCAAAACATATAAAAGAAACATTCAATGAAGGCCATAGAGGCGACTCCCTGACTGTGTCTATTGGGGGGAACAATACTTGCATACAGCAAGTGACCCTGGAGTCGACCGTTACCAGATATGGGATGCCTGGCAACATGCCACAGCAACTCTGATCATTCAACATGAGGTAACTCCCGTTAGAAAGTTGGCCAAACGTTGGATTAATCACAGCAGCTGGTGTACCTTGCTGGTGGCAGGACAAATTTGCCACAGAACCATTACAAGCCCCGCGTAAAGAAATGTCCTGACATATGAGCGAACCGCTTAATGCCCTTTCACAGTGTGTACCGCTTAAAAACACTTCACGATCCCCACTCCAACATCTGTAGCTGTAAGGTAAATTCTAGGATGTCTTAATGTATTCTTTACCCAAACTTTCATATTTGCCTGCTTGCATTTGTCTGAGGCAATACTGAAACTGAAAAGTGGTAACAGGCAGAGTGATTTTGCCATGAATAAGCCATCCTGTAGCTGGTTTTTCTGCTACCGTAAATGGTAATTTTTCCAGTTTTTCAATGCTCAGCACTGTATACTTTGCTCCCCTTTGTGCCAGTTCGATCGGTTTATCTGTAAGATTGTATTCTGCAAACAGAGACGACGTGTTGATAAAACGCCAAGGCACATTGCCTGCACGCAAAGATTGCAGCGTCCAGTCTAATAACATAATAGAACGTAACTGTGATTGGCCTTGTTGTAACATGGCTAAATCTTGTTCCAGTATGTCAATAGCAGAGGATACAATGTTGTCCAATGAATAAATCCTGGATGACAAAGTTGTTAACCCATTGTCGACCACAGTGAGAGTTTTCTCAAAATTAATACGATCAAGTTCACGTATTCGTTCTGCGGCCTCTGCCTGTTAAACCTTCCATACTTCATTATAAGCAGCATAAATGCCGGCACATATGAAACGTTTTTGACGCAGTTTTCTTGGTCCTAGCAAGAATTCCCTAAGGTCTGCGTCTTCTTTAAGTAAAGATAAGTTTTGTTTCACATCCTCGAGTGTAGATTTTTGTAGCCAGTCGAGGCACAATTTTCCTACACTGTATGTTGTTACTACCCCTGGATGTTGTCTTTGAACATATCTTGGGTCTGGCCTATGGAGAATAAAGCCCTGTCGTCTATTCAGGAATCTTTCTTGACAGATGTTTGTGTCTGTGGGCCAGAGTAACCATTCTTTCCAATCAGAATCTGTTCTGTTGTTTTGTAGTATAGTGGCAACTGTGACCGCTACCTGTGCAGTGCTATCACGTGCAGGTGTTGGCACAGAAGGTGTGTTCCTGTCTTTGATCTTGGCTAAACCAAGGCAAGACGTTTGTTGCACAGTGTCATTCAAAAACATAATTTGCTGTGGGATGATACAGGCTCTAAACAAAGCTTCTATCCCCTGTACTTGCCAATCTTTAGAACCCCAGACAGTTTTTGTGTCTAATGTGTCTTTCCACAAGTCAAATCCTTGTCTAGACATTTGGGTAATAAATGCTGCAGAGTAAATCTGTTTTGTATTAGTTAGCATAATTTTCTGTCCTGTTTTGTTTACATTTTTATAGTAAAACATTTCCGGATCAGATGTATTGTACCCTGAAAAATAGGGAAACTTTTTAGCAAACATTTTTGAACTACCTTTTGGCGGTGTAGGACAATGTTCCCATTGATTAAACATAAACACATTTCTAGGTGTAGCAGATTTATGCAAGAAATGATGACCATAGTGATTATAACAGTAAAGCTGTTCGTAGTCTGATGAACCCTCTAAGTATTCATTGTTTGAGAATGCAGCAGACCTTTCTATATCAGACATCATATCATTTACAGTCTCAAAGTCCCAATCATCAGAATAGGTACTAGAGGTAATAAAATCACTTAGTGAAATTTTAAATAAATGTGGAATGTTCAAAAGTTTCCTAGGACCGAAGATATCGTAATCGATTTTGTCCCACACTATACCATCCTGTATAGGAACGGCTGTGATGTTCACTGCTGACAAGTCTCTTGCTTCACGATGGGATGATTTGTTTGGTTTCAAAAGTAAGTTCACATTTTTACTTTCAGTGTCCATATGGATGTATCTGCCATTTATAAGCATGCTGATAGTCATAACCAAAGCTAGCCAAAGCAGAAAGAAAAATATTCCAGAAATAATCCATAGTTCAATCCATGGTGAAACCAGATAAGTCTCTTTCAGGAAATGAAAAAGGTCTTGTACTTTTTGTTTGAAAGTTTTTAGGGCTGGCGTCGTTTCAGGCTCACTGGGATCCTCAGAAAACGTATCAAAGTTAATGAAATAGCCAGAAGCAGTTCTGTCAATTGTTGGAATTGCATCAGGATTTGTTGAAATCGCTGATACCAGTTGATCACTTGTTACGTTGGTGTAGACAGGTGTATCTGGACGAACTGTTACTTGAGTTTCAAGAGGGACGAGTTCCATAGCATTGTTGCATAGTCCTTCATCTGTTACGGCTGAATTCTCGATTGTTATGAGTCTTTCAGTCTGAACCTCTTGGACAGTAGCGAGAGGAGTGCGTCTGCTACTAGGTCGGAGTCCACGAGGCCTACTATTTAGTATTGGCCACATACTGTGGTTTGATTAGGTCAATTGACACAAATCTTTTCTCCTTTTTTCCAGCAAGGGGCGGCAGAAGTACTGTTCTTGTTCCGTGGATGGCTAGGACAGGTACTGGTTGTCTGTAAGAAGGTCCAAATTCCTTCTTGTCCGCAATCTTCCCTCTGACTAGATCCCCAATTTTTGGGATCCAGACAGGCCTTGCTGGGATTGCCGGTTTTTCCCCAGTGGTGGTTGGCTTCAGGAACACGTTGCTTTGTTTCGATCTTAGTTCATTTAGATCCTGTAATACAGCCAAACGATCTGTGATATCAAACGGTTTATTTTCCACCACTGTGCCTTTACATTCGAGATCAGGAACCCACATTCTTGTCCCAAATAGGACCTCATATGGAGTGACCCCCCCCTAGAGAACTTCTTGGCAAATTATTTAATGAGCGTTGGACCCCATAAAGATGTTTGACCCACCCATCACCCGAACCTAATACTCTAGCTGTTATAGACTGCTTTATGTCCCGGTTTTTCCTTTCCACAACAGAATTTCCCTCTGGATGAAATGGAGAGGAGTACCGCAATGCTACACCCAAACTGGCCATGGCTTCTTTGTAAGCCCGAGAGCTAAACGCAGGGCCCTGGTCAGAATGTAGTGTGCCGATTGCGTATGTGCCGATAAAGACTCGCAAATCTTTTATAACAGTTCGAGCGTCAGCCGAGCGCTGAGGCCATATCCATAGGAACCTTGAGCCGAATCCACTGCGACCATGATATATTTATAGTTACAGGTAAACACAAGCTAATGGTTTGTCTGAAATCAACAGGGGTGTCTGTGCAGGACGTTTCACTGTGGAGACTTTCATCTGTTGGCATATTTCACATTCCAAAACATAGTTCTTGGTCTGTTTCCTAATGCCAGGCCACCAATATCTTTGTTTAAGTAAAGATACTGTTGCAGAAACATCTGCATGGGCAGAAGCTATCCCTTCATGTGCTGCTAGGATTTGTCTTAATCTACGTTCCGTGTTTGGAATTACCCTATCCCCCACTCCAGGGATTCGAGCAAAAGGAACGTTGTTTGCATCAATTACATAAGAGTACTTGAATGGAAATTTTTTAGGTAACGCTGCACCACTGCCTTTGCTTGTAGCATTGACAGCCAACAATATCTCACTGTCTATTCTCGTTTTTGAACGAGTGATCGCAGCTACGGAAGCCGTCTGACCAGCCCCCTTTGCGGCTTCGTCAGCCAATGAATTCCCTGCAACGTGAATGCCATCACGTTGATGACTCAGTGTGTGTATCACGTGAGCCTTTTGTAGTTCGTTTTTTAACTGAACTGCTTGTTCCCAAAGCGTTTTATGCTTTATTGTGCCACCTTTCGCATCTTTGAACCCGTTTTCAAGCCAATTTTGTATATATTCATTATACGACTGAACACAGTAGAAAGAATCGCACACTATGAGTGTGGGGAATTCGCGATCTGTACTTTCAAGTGCCAGTTTGAATGCTTGTAGTTCAGCTCACTGAGCTGTACAATCTCCTAGAGATTGAGTTTTAGTGACCATTGGTCTGAAGATACCATCGCGCATGCGACCTTTAACGATTGCACACGCTGCACTGTAAGCTTGCTTACTCCCTGTAGCGGGTTGTGCTGATCCGTCAGTGTAAATTATGAATTCATACTGATCGAGAGGCAGCATTTAAGTGGGCAGAGCACATTCTTGTTCATATTGCAGGAACGCTTGTGTTTTTAAATCTGGATCAAAAACATATTCAACATCTGTTGCAGCAAGAGAATTAACCCATTGTATCCATCTAGGATGTAAAGCTTTTGCAATTGGAATGCTCGCTTTGGTAACCGCCTCTAAGGCCGGTACTGGAGTTACGACAATAATGCGTTTCCCTTGGGCTAGAGCTCTTTCTTTTGCTACAGCGGTTTGAACTGCTGTCAGTATTTTTTCTGTTGAAGTGAAGCACATTTCTGCTGGTGTATACAAATGTGATTTGTATGCTATTGGTACTTTTTCACCTGCATTAAATGTTAAGTAGGTGAATCCGCACTGTCCCGAAATTATTCGGATCACTAAATTGCGTTGACTTACGCGTGTTTGTAAGTGATTTGTTGCTAGCATGTTAGCTTGGAGTGAACGCAAGATTTATGTGTGTTCTTGTGTCCAATGTTTGATTGAAAAATCAGGTTTGATTAATTCGTAGAGAGGTTTAACCCTTTCTGCGTAATTTAGAATGTAAGTTCTTCCAAAATTTAGGAAACCCAAGATGAATTGTAAGTTTTTCAGCGTTTTTGGAGGTTGGAGCAGCGCACACTTTTCTAAAAAGTTAGCTGCCAGGCTCTTGCTTTCACTTGAAAGCTCATATCCTAAGAAAAGGACATTGAGGTGGGCAATTCTGGATTTTTTAAAGTTGAATTTGTAGCCCTCAGAGGCGAAACCCAATATAATGGTACTCACCCTGTTCAAGTGCCTATCTAGGTCATCATCTGTCAGATATATGTCATCGACATATGACAATGCCTCAGCATAGATTTGTAGTAACTCTGTTACTCTCGCTGAGAATAACCCCAGGCTGTTTTAGAACCCTTGTGGGAGTCTACAAAATTGACGCTGGGTCCCCATTATTGAGAAAGCTGTTAAGTACCTGCTGTCAGGTGCTATGTTTTGACAAAAGAAACCATTTGAGATGTCTAATGTGGTTTTATATTTTTTACGCACAATGTTATTCATTAATGCTGTACTATGTGCATTTTGCACTGCAAATGTTTTAGAACAAGTGTTCAAGTGTCTGTAATCCAAAACTAGACGATATGTATTGTCTGGTTTGGATACAGGAAACAAAGGATTGTTCATTGAGGAGGTGCATGTTTCAATCACCCCTTGGTATTCAAGTTGATCTAAGATCTCCCTGACCTGTTTTTTAGCTTCTTGCTTTATTGGGTACTGCCTTTGTGCAGTAGGATCATTTTTTAGATGTATTTTGTGGTGAGGTGAGTCCTCATCCCATCCTACATGATTTTTATATAATGCTGGGGCCTGGGCCACTGCCCATTTCCTGGCATAAGTATATTTTAGGTGAATTGGAATATGGTTGGAGAAGGCAGGCATAATAATGTCCTCGCCATGTGGGCACTCCCTGACAAATTGTGGTGGCCAGTCTTTTTCTGCTAGAAGTATATCATAACCCCTTGAAAGTTTTTCCCAAAAGAGTGTTTTCAATTTTCTTGGTATGTCTCCCTCCATTCGGAGTGTTATTTCATATAACTTTTGTGGAGTACTAACCCTGGTGTCTACAGTCTCTACTGTGATGTACTCATTCAAGTCCACTATCTCCAGAAGTTCCTTCAGGTTCTGGCAAGCTATTGTGACTTCTGCTGCACTGTCCAGCATTGTCTGAGCCCATTCTCCGTTCTTGAGCTGTGTTCTCAGTATTCTCGGCATGTCTGATCTTCAGACCTGCTACCTTCTTCTTTGTGAATTGAGGTTTTGATTTATTTTTCTGAACGTGTTTATCGTCTTTGGATTTCACGCGTTCTTCTCTGTGTTCTGACCGTCCTCTTCTTTCCGATGTCTGTGACGATATCTGAAAGGTACGAGAGGAACGTGTATCAGTATCTTGATACCTGTCAGGTTTTTTCAAATTATCCCTATTCCTGAGGTTATACCTCCTTTCAGAGGGCTCCTTTTGAGGAGACCTACCTCGGGATTGAGAACGTTTCTCTTTTGAATTTTGTTTATTAGTTTCCCACTTCTTTTTAGAAGATGTAGGATTTTGTTTAATAGAGTCCTTCTCAGGACTTTCAGATAGTTTTGGTTTCAAAGGTCTTCCACCCAAACTATCTCTGCCTAATTCTGCATAAGATTGTTCTATTATTCTGGGTAGTTCAGTTTGATGTTCTGTAACATCAAATTCCCTTAAGTGTTGGCGGATAGCCACTGCGGCTGCCTCTCCCTTAATATTTGATGATATTATTGTTGAGACCTGGTCGAAATTTCTCAGTAATTTCATACCTAAATTCAGAGCAGGCTCTGCCCCGTATTCGTTTTGAATTTGTTTCAGGACATCTGGTATTACTGCAATTGACGGAACACCATGTGTTTTAGTATAGATGGCAGCAAAGTCTGCGCCCCAAGTGGTGCAATCTTCCAGTTGTGGTGTGATCCCCATTGGTAAACAGATTGTTAGGATTCTGTGTTTCTCATAAGGGCTAGTATTTGGAAATACTGCTTCTATTTGAGTAATTTTTTTAGCTATCCAGAATGGAATTTGCTCACGTTTTGTGGGCATTTTACCCATGACTGCGTATAAAGTCTGTGGAGTAATTTTTTATGTATTCCCCTGATGAGAGGTTTGATTTGGAATGGTCAATGGTGGTTGGACTGTGAAAGTCCGCATGACATATTGGACTAGTTGTCTTTAAATTTTTATTAACTCTGTAAGTTGAGTAAGTAATTCCTCGTCTGACATTATATCGAGGTCAGGATGAGGAGTGTAGCCGGCTAGAATCGGCCATGTTGCTCCTGGTCTACCTAGTGGACCAAGCCTGGTAATGTTTCTGTGATGTTTTAGGGCGCCTTTAAACCAGAGCTAATGCTCCTGTTATGTGAGTGGAATTTCAATATCCTCGAAAGGAATATATTCCTCTGGTGGTTCGTCTTCTTTAAAGAAGTCAAACACTTTTGTTACTGGATTTGATTCTGGGAATGTTATCCATGAATAGAATACCTCTGTCTGAAAGGATTCGTGTGCCTCTATCACAAAAACTGCTCTACCACCTCTTGGTGATAGGCCATGTTTTATAAGTTTTAGAGTGATGGCTCTCCTTAAGTTTGGATGGATGTTTATAACACCCTCATTGGTTTCATTTAAACCGGTAAAGTTAAAAGCTGTTACGACTGGGTCAGCCGCAGCTACACCGTTCTCGGCGTCATTGTCCCCGTGTATGGACATTTGTTTTTTGAAAAATGTAGTACAAGTTTCAAGGAAACAAAATATAAGGTGCACAATATTTTGGAACACTGTATCCTTCAACGTTGAACAAACCAAAATAGCTAATCTATAGGGTTTTTTGTCCTATTTAGCTTTGGCGGATATTTAACCCTACCCACTCCAGACATCTTATGGAGTATGTGAGTAGGGGTCTCTGAGAGAAAAACACGACTGAGTTACTCAGTATCTAGCATTAAATTAGTGCCTTACCAAACCGTTGGGTGCCATGTAGTGTAGTTCCTATTTCCCTAATAGGCTCTGCGCATTGGAATAATATACCCTATAGGCTTGACATAGGACTAAGGTCAGTATGTCCCTATCGAGTATATTAAACTTAATTACTTTTGTGCCAGCTAACTCAGAGGCCACTGGAAACTCCTTGCGAACAAGAAGGTAGTAGTTTCTGGCAACCGCATAAACATGACAACTTTGTTTCCCTTTAGAATCGGAACACTTCTCAGAATCGTGGAAACAATAGATAACAGTTTCACTCAGCTAGTCGTGCATGCTTAGTTTTCTCAGAGTTACACAGAAAGAATAGACGGGCATTTCAATAAAAGATTTATTGAACAGTCTTGTTTCTCGTGTAAGAGATATGCGCTGTTACAATCGTAAGACAGTATGCGAGATATATAATGTACAGCGTAAGCAGTAGAAAGAAATAATACTGCACTAGTATTATCTTTTAGCATATATTCACGTACATAAATAACATGAGCTAAAAATGCGAGTACTCATAAGATGCTTCTCTAAGCTAGTTCTACTCCAGTGTACCTAACCTGATCTAGGTGTAGGGAAAGGTAAGAAGTAGGTGAAGTATTCTCTAGGATGGTATACTAAGAGTCTGGTATGCCAAGAGTCCCTCTAGGTTCTAGTCAGCTCCATACCTTGAGAATGAGAGAGGTGGGAATCTCCTTCCGGATCTCCGAACTCTAACACCCCGCGAAGGGAGTCAGAACACTGGAAGCTGGATTCTCTGCGAGGAGGGATGACAGCGTCTTATCAGTGCGTCAGGCCGGGATACGGGCTCCTCTGAAGTCGAGGTCTCCTCTAACTTGCTTGGGCAAGGGAAGGTATATTTATACCTGGTAGGTGCCTTGGAATGTTAGCATTGACGTGAAGTCGGACAGAGGAAGACGTCAGGAATGAACCCTTAAGGTATAGCGGTTCATGCATAATAAATGAATTCTTGGGGAAATCAATAATCCTGTGCTAGGGGAAACTCCCAAGAGCTTAAGGGTCTAGTTTCTAAGAACTTGTTGTGACGTTAGGGTGGACGGATGTCGGTGACCATGCCTGTATTTGGAGTGCACGGCTAATGCCTAAATAAGGACTGGGATTCTATGCCTATATAAGGGCAATGTGAATTGTGCCTATATAAGGACATGTTTCATGAAAACCTATATACGGACTCCTAAAGCAGAATACAACACCCTGTTGTTGCAGGAAGTGGCAAAGCTGTGTAAAGCCCTCTGAATGCCCATCAGAGATTTTGACAGTAGAAGGGTGTCATCTGCAAACATCATTGCAGGCACCCTGGTACCTGCCAATTTTGGGGCATCAATATCTTTAACCTCCGTAAGTTGGGAAACCAACACATTGACAAAGAGGCAAAACAGGGTGGGGGCAAACACACACCCCTGCCTTACTCCACTCTCAACCGGAAATCGGGGGGTCAGGTCACCTCCTTTCCCACACCTTACCTGGGCAAAATTACCTTCATGCAATCTCATAAGTATGTTCAGAAGGTAGGGGAGAATCCCCATATCGCTAAGCACCCCCACAGCTTTATTCTGGGCACCAAATCAAAGGCTGTCTTCAGGTCTACGAAGATCAAATAGAGGCTGCCACCCTCCATTCTCACCGTTTTCCAAAACATAAGTTGAAGTCTAAATATTTGGTCAACGGTGGAGATGTTTTTCCTGAATCCCGCTTGATAAGGGCTTAAAATGTCATGATCTTCAATCCACCGCTGCAGGCGGTCAAGGACTACCCATCCAAAACGTTTTTGTGAGACGTCGATCAAACTGATCGGTCTATAGTTTGCAGGTAGAAGTGGCAAACCTTTTTTGAAAACTGGAACTATTTCTGCCCCTGCCCAAGTCTCGGGGATCGGCAAACCCTTCATAATGGCGTTGAATAAAACCCATAGATAAGGTCCCCAAATTTCCGGTTTTTCCCGGAAAAGATCCCCTGGAATCTTATCCAATCCCGGTGCTTTGCCGGGGGAAAGTTTGTCTATTGCGTTTACAGCTTCAAGGAGGGTGAATTCAGAGGCTTCTTCATGGACAGCACTAACCACTAACGTGGGTGCATTGTCGTGAAGGACAGGGTCTTTCTTTGTAGCATATAGGGCCTGGAAGTTTACTTCCCATGCTTCTGCTGCTATATTAGGTTCTAGTGCTGGCTTGCCCTCACTGCTCCCTGAACTAACTATGCACCAGAACTCCTTCAAATCTTTATTGGACAGAGCAGTTTTTAGAGCATCCTATCTGTCCATTTCCCACACCTCCTTTGCTGTTCTAGTGGTCTCTTTATACAGCGCCCTCATTTGTTTTGTTAATGGCTTGTCCTTAGCTTTGATGGCCTCCAATAAAGGCCGTTTTGCCACACGGCAACTATCATTGAACCATGAGCGAATGGCCCTTTTTTTCCCCTTGGCGTGCATTTTTGGATGGAATACCTCAGCCAACTTAGAGACCAGACCAGCATGTAGATCTCCAACTTTCTCAATTGGGACAGTATTGGCTGCCGCTGCAGCCACTTCTCCCAGTTCTACTAGTACTGGGACGACTACTGCATATAACCCAGGCAACTTTTCTGGAGACTGCTGGATTGCCCCCCATTTTATTCTTCTCCTATTATTGGAGAGGATTAAACTATTATCTACGGGGGTACTAGTAGCCAAAGCAGTTCCTAAATCCGGTAAGTTCAATGTTAGAGATAAAGCATTATGGTCACTGTCATGCCGTGGAAGAACTGCAAAATCGAGAACTCTATACCATAGCCTAGTCTCGACTAGAATATAGTCCAGGAGAGATGCTTGTCCTATTTTATTAAATGTTAAGTTCCCAGGAATATCCGAAGGTGTGCGGAAATTGCATGCTGTCAAGGAATGCATTAACGTAAATGCGTTGATCTGAATTGCCAGCGGGGACCAAGCTTTGATTGCTGGAATTTGCGGTTCTGGAATTAACCATTGAACATCCTCCTCAGTAGGAATTGTACCAGAAATATCTGGTAGAGGCTCAAATTGACAATTAAAATTTCCCCTCACTATCAGCCTAGAATTAGGGGGGACAGCAAGAATGAAGGAATTCAATTGATCAAAAGTCGGGGATTCCTTGCTCGTGCTCACAGGTCGAGAATAAATGTTGACAAAGGCCAGTTCCAGCTTGGTAGGAAAACTGAGTGCAACGCATAGAATGTCGCTGGACAAGGAATCTAACTGTTTGGCTGTACAGCCCAAGTGTGAGCTGACCCAGATGCATAAGCCCCCTTACCGTCTACCCCTGCCTCCCGAGGTCGCTGGAATGGTGAACGACGCAAACCCCACCCTAAAAGAGTCTTCCAGCGCCCATGTTTCCTGGAACAGGCAGATGTCAAATTGGTCCACAAAAAGCCCCCAGTCAGAATAAGGCAGTTTACTTTTAAGGCCGGCAACGTTCCAGGATAGGATCTTTAAGCTCCTGCCCTGGTTCCGTTTATCAATGGAGACCTCGGGAGCATGGGAGTCGAGGGTTTGGGTGCCCCCTGGTAGGCAAGCGAGTTGTTTTGTTACCATAGCACTGGGTTCTAAAATGTTAGTAGTTGGGAAGGCTTGTTGATCCTTTGACTCTACCCCTGGCCTAATTGGGTCACCGTCTACCAGCTGAGTTTGTATATCAAGAGCCAGTATATTTATCCCTAGCCCAGGGCCAATGGGCTGTCTTGATTGGACATGCCCAAACTCCCCAAATTCTACATGGGGCCTTACAGTTCTCTTCCCCGATTTCTCTGCATGTCAATCCACTTCCTCAAGGCCCTCAAATCTATTCCTTACAGGTACTTTAAAAAATAGGAGTCTGAAGGTGGAGTGTCTACGGCCATTATTCTCATAGTTCATTGGCCAACTATCAGGATCTGAGGAGGTGCTAACACTGGCTAATGTAGGGTAGCGGGGGTACAAGTGGTCTAGTGGTAGCGCTTGGATCTCTGTGTGGTGCTCTGAGAGACTGATTCTGACTTAATAGCCAGCATACGGTCTGAGGGTTTTTAAAGTTTATGACTACACAGTCTCCTTGCTTTATCTTTGGGCTATTTCCCACCCAACCAACTCTGCGAACCATTATAAGTTCTCCTGCCCTGTCATAGGGGAACTGTCTATACCATGCCATCCAAAACAGGCATTTGTTCCTGAGATCCAAATGTGTCTCTCGCTGGCCTCTTTTAAGTGCTGGTACCCCTGTTAAGATGACCACATAGGGGGATGAGGCTGGAGGCAAGTTTATAGTGGGCTGGATTATTGCTTCTAGGCTATCCACTGTTCTCTCACCCCCCCAAGCCCTTCTCTGCTCTCAATGCACCCTGTTTGGATGATGGTATTTTTACCTAGGCTCTGTCCAATGGGTGGTGTCCTCTCATTCCTGGCCTCACAATCGGAGTACCTGCACATAGTCAGCCCAGCAGGTTGATCGTTATTACTGGCATGGTTGTTGGGCCGTCTAGAGCCACATAAGCTGATGGAGTCTTGTCTCCTTTCGATCCCTAGCTTGTCTGCAGTAGTCAAGCCTAAAATATCTACCTGGCAACTAAAATCGGTGCTCCTCGACGTAGATTGTGTTGAATTGTTCCACCTGTGTGCTTGCCTGTAATCCCCCAGTGTTTCTAGTTTGTGTATGCAGTCTAATAGGGGGGCAACTTCATCCTTCACAATTTCTCTAAATTGAGCCAGAAGGTCTCTAATCATATTCTGCGCCCAAGGTGGATAAGATGGATCAGTTTGAGCGTTAACAGAACAGACTCTGGGAACTTTAGAGATATTCAGGGATTGCGTGCTGGTTATTGTGCCCCCTTTAGCTTTCTTGCTCTTAGGTGCCCCCCCACTTACTTGCTTGTGCTTCCCATTCTTCCACAGGGTAACAGTAGGGTCCCCCTGCGAGTTTCTAATACAGGTGTAGCTTCTTGGCATAAGGAAGGTGGGGGCACAGCAACCCGGGATGAAAGAGGGGGGACAGAATTTTTAGAAGTAGATGGTTCTGTCAGCGAGAGGCAAAGAACTGGGGTTAATGACAAGCGCCTTTCAGTAAGTTCTATTTCTGATGTTACCGCCCCTATTGCCCTCTGTAACATTCTATCGATTCAGGTTGGGGGTAACAAAGAAGAGGGAGTTTTTTGTGGGCAAGACTGTTTGGCAGCACAAGTGCGTTTCCCCATTGCGAGACTGGGGCGGTCCAATAAGATGACCCCCTAACCGGCACCCGTGATTCGAGTATTCAAGCCTGAGGTTATCCGCAATCTAAAGGACAAGTGCTAAGTACACTTCCTGAGTAAATAAATGAGAGCTAAACATGCAAGGAACAATACAGAGTTTCTCAAAGGGTCGTGAAATCTGCCCAGTCCAAGAGGGTATAAACTGTGGGATGAGAAACTTTCCCTACGCACTAAAATAGACCACTCAGTGAGTCCCAACTACATGGACTCATCCCCGTCTGCTTCCAAGGAGTACACTATGGCAGGGTCGACAGAAGATGGTAACAAAGTCATAACGTGCAGGCTATAATAAGGGGAGGCCAGGCAGCAGTGTCTTACCCAAAATAGTCAGCGGACACAAAACCAAGAGGGGTGGCCCTGCCCTGCCTCTTCCTGGAGATGACGGGCAAGGACGGGCCCGCCCTTGGCCTGGGCTTTGCCCGGGCATGGCATGGGCGCGTCTCGCGCCGTGGGGGTGAAGGCAGCGCTTTGTAGCGCGATGGTCACGCCTCCCCCCTCGGCAGCTGCAGGCAATTACAGGCGTTGCACCCTGGGACTCCGAGTCCCACCAGGGTGTCAGTGTCAGCAGGAATCCGGGACAGAGGGTCACAAAAACCAGAGCGCTCCCCACCACAGCCGCAAGTCCCGTGCACAGCAGAGTCTTCCCCAAAACTCAGGCAAGAATGAAAACGCGTCCCGCACCGCAGGGGTAAAGGCAGCGCTTTGTAGCGCGATGATCACGCCTCCCCCCTCGGCAGCTGCGGGCAATTACAGGAGTTGCACCCTGGGACTCCGAGTCCCACCAGGGTGTCAGTGTCAGCAGGAATCCAGGACAGAGGGGCACAAAAACCAGAGCGCTCCCCACCACAGCCGCAAGTCCCGTGTACAGCAGTCTTCCCCAAAACTCAGGCAAGTATGCAAACGCGTCCCAAAAATTCTAACCCCTCTTACCCCTAACAATGGTGAGTTTTTATTTTTCTAAATAATTCTACAGGGACTTTATCAAGGCCCTAATAAGACTTTTAGTAATTTGGAAACATTTGTCAATTCAAAAATGAGAATTTCTAAAGACAATTTAGGAGTTCTGTCGTGTGATCAGGTGATGACCAAGTCAGTCCAACAAATGCAAAGTTGTAGATCCCACAGCTGATCCACCAATGTAGAAAGCTGGCTCTGTATATATTATACCAAAATGAGGTATAGTGTGCACAGAGTCCAGTGGAACCCCAAAGGTAGGCAGAGGTAAAAGTAGATAGCACCTTTCTCTCTATTTGTGGTAGTGTGGGCAAGCAGTAAGGCTTTATCAGAGGGTAGTGTTAAGCATTTGTTGTACACACTCAGGCAAGAAATGATGTCACACACTCAAAAATTGAATTTAGACCAATTTGTTTGTATCAAAAATATTATTTACTTATTTTATTTCTGGAACCAAGCCATGCCTGGTGCAGGTAAGTGAAATAATACTTTGCAATACTTATGCAATTAATTTCAGTTACATGCAAGTTGAAATGCAGTTGGTTGATTTACAGGTAGGCCAATAATCTGAATTACTTTTCAGTTACTTTGTAGATTACAGTACTCGTAACTTCTTGGATTACTTTTTACGTTACTTTTGCTAATCAGTGTGATATGCTTAGATATCACACTGAGACATTTCCTAGACAAAAGGTAAGTAATTCACTTTTGGTACATTTGCAGTTTTTCAAGTTTTCATACAAACCAGCTCCACACTTAGAAGAATTTTCAAATAAAAGCAGTCAATGCAATCCTACTGGAGAAAATGAAGTTATTGGTTTACAGGTAGGTACTTGTTTGTGGGAGTTGGTATTCTGGGGTTAGAACCAGGGTTCCCCCAGGTTCAAGGATGCACTCTCAGAACACCCTCAGCGGAACTAGGGTGGCCGGGTGAAGAGTGGTGAGGCCCAAAGTTATCCAATGGGGGATAGGTGGCCCACGGTTGGTGGCTGCTCACAAGCCGGCCACAAGGTTATGGACTTAAGCTCAGGGCAAAGGGGGATCCAGTTTAGCACACAAGGTGCACCCACAGTGGCACAGGGGCAGCCAGGTGCAGGGTGCTGTTTGGATTTTGACTGCAGGCTCGGTCCAGGAAGGACGTCGCTGCACCTCAGGTTCTCTTCTCCAGGGCGCAGGGCAGCTGGATGCAGGGGTGTCTTTTGAGGTCGGATTTAACCTTACTGGGCCACTCGCGGTTGTGGGGGTCTCTTGCAGAAGCTGCAGGTGGCGTCGGGGAGTTCTGGAGGGGTAAACCTACGGTGGACTCAGACTCGGACTCTGGAGTGCAGGGGGACCTCGCTGGGACCTTTGGGCCACTCAGACTCGGTCCATAGGCGTCAGGTTCAGTGGTGGTTCCAGGCATCGGGTTTCTTTGTCCTCAGCAGGCTCAGAGTCTTTCTTGGCTGTTTCTTTTGAACAGAGCTGCTGTTCACAGGAGATTCGGTCTTTGTGGAAGGCAGTCAGTCCTCCCAGGGGTTCTGGAGGTTTCTGGCTGCAGGACAAGGCAACTTTTGGCGCAGGATCTCTGGAAATTGCAGACAGGCCGGTAGGGCTGGGGCCAAGTCAGTTCTTCTCTGCAGTCTCCTCTGCTGGGCATCTTCTTTGTCCTTCTTCTTCGTAGGTTGCGGGAATCTCCTTCTTGGTTCAGGGCTGCCCCCTAAATACTGTATTTAGGGGGCGTTTTAGGGGTCTCGAGGTCAGTAGCCAATGGGCTTCTGACCTTAGGGTAACTACACCCTTGGTGTGCTCACCCCACGTGGGGGAGTGGGCACAATCCCTAACCCTGATTGGAGAGTGCCTGCCATCTGCAAGATGGCCAGCACTGAAGAGTGGGCTTCACCTCGCCTCCCCCACCTGAGGGGTGGAGTTGGCAGAGGTGGGCACACCTTCTAGGCTGTTCTAATTTGTCCTGCCTGTCTTCCAGCCGAAAAGCGGGTGAGACAGGAAGGGGGCCTGCTCCTGATAGCAGGAGAGGCTGGGGGTCGTGTTACAAAGGCAGCAAGGCCTTTGAACTCCCCTGCCACAGTTGGCTCTTCCTGACCTGGGGGAGGTGTGAACACCTCCACCCAGGAAAGGCTTTGTTTCTGGGCTCACGGAGCGAAGGCTTCCACCCCAGGGGTCCAGAAACATGTCTCATAGTGGCAGGCTGGTGTTTACCAGTCAGGGAACCCACCAGAGGCTGGTCGTTTTTCAGGGGGCATCTCTAAGATGCCCTCTGAGTGCATTGTATAATAAATCCCACACTGGTATCAGTGTGAATTTATTATTCTGAGATGTTTGATACCAAACTTCCCAGAATTCAGTAAAGCCATTATGGTGCTGTGGAGTTTGTAATGAAAAACTCCCAGACCATATACTCTTTTATGGCTTTACTGCACTTATTATGTCTAAGAATGGACTTAGACACTGTAGGGGTACAGTGCTCATGCAACTGTACCCTCACCAGTGGTATAATACCCCCAGCTAGAGGGGTGTCTTACCTATACCATAGAGTGGGTTGCAGGCATGGCACACAGTTATGTGTGACATGTTGACTCTTCACTTTTCTCTGCACCAAAACACGCAGCCTGCAATGGCAGTGTGTGTGTGTGTTAAGGTACAGGACGTCTAAGGGTGGCACAGTATGTGCTGCAGCCTTTAGAGGCCTTCCCTAGTCACAGTGGCCTTGGCACCCATGGTACCTTTTACAGGGGACTTACATGTGGCCAGAGAGATGCCAATTGGGGGGTACAAGGTACAGTTTTGGGAAAGAACACAGGCCCTAGGAACCTGATTGGCAGGGACCCGTGGCACATCAGGTCAAAGGGCATCAGTAATCTGGCAAAAAGTGGGGGGGTTACTATAACAGAAACCCAGATTCCTTCCTAAGCCCCCCCCCCCCCAGCCCAAAGGTCAGGAGAATCAGCCAAACCTGTGAGAGTCTTCCTCGTCTTTCAGCTGAGGAAGAGTATTGGAAGTGCTTTGAAAGTTCCAGGGTCTACTCTGCCTTACATCCTTTTGTCCAGGTCAATCTCTTTGGGGAGCTGGCCTACCTCAACAGTTTCACGACCTAATTCCCATTGCTCTTTTCCTAGCTCTTTAGTGTCTTTACTCCATCTTTTTAGTTTGGGTTCAGAGGTGCCTACCTCTGCAAATTCTAACTTAGCTAGGGCAAATCCCAGCTTACCCAATGAGGTTACCCAGAGCTTGCGTGACCCCACAATGACCAATAGGGTCAGGGGGCCTGTGAGAAGTTGGCCTGGCATATGCTGTCCACTAATTATAGTGGGCACCTTGCACCAGTCCAAATCGACTCTTATGGTAGGTAGGTTAAAGACAACCTTATTGAAAGCTATCCTAGTGGTAGCTGTGGAGAGCAGACTTCAGGCTAAGTCTTGAAGGAATGTAAAGCAGCTTGTTTTACCAGTCTATAATCTCTTGAGTGACCAAATGAAAGAGCACCACACCAGGTATATATTCAAAATATATGTATTTATTACTAAACACACCCCTCTAGTCTCTTTATGAGGCTAGAGTTCGAAGTACATAGGTTATAAGATCTTAAATTATAGTAATAGCACAAATACACGTTTGGGCCCTAGGGGCGTACCAAACCATATACCAATAAAGTGGTATGCGAACCACGACTGAACTAGACACTAGGCCTAGAGCCTCTAGAAGTGCTTGGACCACAAGGAACCACCCAAGGTAGTGACACAGGGGACCCACGGGAGACGCGTGCAGTGTATATACACAACCGCGATATGCCGTTAACTTCTATGGAGAAAGTCGGGATCGGGAAAATAGAGGAAAGGGACACTTAGAAGAGGACTAGGACAAAACCCTTTGAGATCTAGGACTTTGAAGAGTCTCTACCCACAGGAGCACCGGAGTACTCGTGTTACCTCACCCAGGGAAGCCGGGTGCATAGGTGCCTTTCGGGGTCGGGTTTCGTCGTCATTTCGTATGGCGATCTGCTGCAAAGTGCTGCTGGCGACCAGGAGAAAAGTGTCCGGGTGGATCCAAGAGTGGATCGGAGTTCTGAAGAACCTGAAAGCAGAGGGGACAGAGTCTGGGTCACTAGCCAGTGACCAGGAAGGCGATGGACAGATGCCCACCGATGTCGAGTGCTTCAGGTGCGGTGATGGTCGTCTTGACTCTTCAGCCACGAGGTCCGGGAGGCGTTGTCGGCGACCAGGAGCAGGATTCGGGCTGGTGCTCGATGTCTGTCGAGTGCTGAGGTGTCGGCGACCGGATTGGACCCAACAAGCCTTGGCAACGGCAAGTCTCGAGTAAGATGTAGATCGTCGATGATGCAGACCAGCAAGGTCTGGGGAACTCACCCAGCGAGGGTAAGTGAGGGCAGGCCTGGAGCAACCAGGATGCCAAGTAAAGAAAAGATTGGCCTTCGTCAAGGGCTACTAGCCAACGGGCTAGCGACCGCGAAGGAGCCTCGTGACGCCGCACGTGGAGCTGGCTTACAGGACACTCGTGGAGTGGGGGCCAGTGATCTTCGGTGCAGATGGTGCTGGAGACTAGGGCTACTCGGAGCCCAAAGCACGACTTCTTGGGAGACCCAGAAGATGGTGCACTTGCAAGTGTGCTTGGTGTCCAGGGGTCACGGTCTCAAGTCACCCACGATAGCCACGGGCCTCAGCTTTGCTGTGGACTCAGGGTAGCCTCTGGGAAGTCTGAGAATCCACCTCTGGTGATGCGATGACTTCGGCGTCCGACGGGAGCTTCAGTGATGCGAACCGGACAGATGCTTCTTTGGTGCCTGCCAAGCAGGGGAGTCACTCCTTGACCCCAAGGGAGATTCTTCAGTCCTCTAATCTTGTCGTAGAGCGTCGAAGGTCCAGGATTCCGTGTCAGAGTTTCGTCCAGGTATAATCTAAAGTCCTAAGGACTGGGTTCCTACCTTTATTCTAAAAATAGGGGATGGACTACTCTGTGGCCCCACCTATGGGTGGGTCAGGGCAGAGGGGTGGCTACACCCCTTTCCCTTTGTCCAGTTCGCGCCAAAGCAGGGGCTGCAAGCCCCTGATCCGGTTTGAACTGGGGTATGCACAGGGACACCAAATGTGCCCCCAGTGCAGGACTTCAAAGCACCCGAAAGTGCTCCCGCCCAGCCCCAATACACATTGTCCTGTCTGGGGAGGTGGTCACACCTCCCTGGGACAGGAAACCTATTGTCCAGGCCTCCCCTGCCGGAGTTTCATCCAGCAGCAGGAGGCCAGACTCGTGTCTGTGGCAGCAGCATCCATTTTGTGATGCCAGGGCTCTGGAAAGAAGTTACCGGACTCGTCAGAGTTAACATGCCTTTCCCTCTAGAAGGGTGGAATGCTACCCCCGCCGCCAGGATTGGCGGGGGGTAGTATTCCAAGATGTTTGACACCAAACACGACATGTTTAGGTGCAGCCATTCCATAGTTAGCATTTTACCGCGAGGATATAATGCGTTTAAGAGTATATGGTCAGGCTGCACTACAAACAGCATCAGAGATGGTCTCCGAACGCTGCAGAGGGGCCCTGCTCATGCAGGGGCACCCTCCCACATAGGAACCATGCACTCTGCCTTTAGGATTGATAAGGCCTGCCTTAGGAGTGACTTATAGGTTTATATGTGTGTATGCATTTAGTGATATAGGTAACCTATACCACAGTAAGGGGTGCATGCACCACCTTACCCAGGCTGCAGTAGCAGACCCGTGGTGTCAGTTTGGATGGCCTTCCAGGGGTGGCATAATACATGCTGCAGCCCCTGGCAGGCCTCTGAGGTACCTATGCCCTTGGTACATAGTATACCATATACTAGGGACTTACAAGGGCACTCCAGATCCCAATCAGTGATGTGCCTAAGGCACATGGAGACCCTTTTAAAGAGGAAACAGCTAGGCTGGGGTTCTGAATAGCAGGGCCCCAGCCAGACTAATGTCGAAAACCAGTGAAGCATCAGCAAAAAGTGGGGGTACCCATGTGAAGCAGATCCTACTCTCCTACACAACCCCCCCAAACGTAGGGACATTAAACTAACCTTGCCCAGTTAAGTCTTCATGTTCTAAGTGGAAATACCTAGAGAGTCCATCTGCATTCGCATGGTTACTCCCAGGCCTATGTTCCACTGTAAAGTCCATCCCCTGTAGGGAAATGGACCACCTAAGCAGTTTGGGGTTTTCACCCTTCATTTGTTTTAGCCATAAGAGGGGCTTATGGTCTGTCTGAACCAGGAAGTGTGTACCAAACAAGTATGGCCTCAACTTCTTCAGAGCCCAGACCACAGCAAAGGCCTCCCTCTCTATGGCTGACCAACGTTTCTCTCTAGGGGTCAGCCTTCTGCTAATAAAAGCTACTGGCTGATCCTGACCTTCTTCATTCAATTGTGACAGTACAGCCCCTACCCCCAATTCAGATGCATCTGTTTGAACAATGAACTTCTTGGAGTAATCAGGACTCTGCAGAATTGGAGCAGTGCACATGGCCTGCTTGAGGTCATCAAATGCCTTTTGACAGCTAGCTGTCCACTGAACCTTTTTGGGCATTTTCTTAGAAGTTAAGTCATTCAAGGGTGTCACTATTGATCCATACCCCTTGACAAATCTCCTATAGTACCCAGTCAGGCCTAAGAAGGCTCTCACCTGAGTCTGGGTAGTGGGAGCAGTCCAGTCCATGATGGTCTGGATCTTGCTCTGCAAAGGTTGAACCTGGCCTCCACCCACAAGGTGGCCCAGGTACACAACCTGACTCTGCCCTATCTGGCACTTAGTGGCCTTGATAGTCAGGCCTGCCTTTTGCAGGGCCTGTAAAACATTCCTGAGGTGGACCAGGTGATCCTCCCAGGTGGAGCTAAAGACAGCAATATCATCTAGATAAGCTGCACTATAGGCTTCCAGTCCTGTGAGAACTGTGTTCACCAACCTCTGGAAAGTGGCAGGTGCATTTTTCAGACCAAAGGGCATTACCACAAATTGATAATGCCCACTAGGGGTTGAAAATGCTGTTTTGGGCTTTGCAGTATCAGCTAGTCTGATCTGCCAGTAGCCAGCTGTTAGGTCAAATGTGCTGAGATATTTGGCAGAGGCCAAAGTATCTATGAGCTCATCTGCCCTGGGTATTGGATGGGCATCAGTCCTAGTGACTGCATTGAGACCCCTGTAGTCTACACAAAACCTCATCTCTCTTTTCCCACCACTGGTGTGAGGTTTAGGTACTAGGACTACTGGACTAGCCCAAGGGCTATCTGAGGGCTCAATCACTCCCAATTCCAACATTTTCTGGACTTCAGTCCTGATACAGTCCCTGACATGGTCAGGTTGCCTATAAATCTTGTTTTTAATAGGCAGACTGTCCCCAGTGTCCACTTCATGAGTGCACCAGGTGGTCTGACTGGGTGTCAGTGAAAACATATGCCTAAACTGATTGAGGACTTGCCTGCAATCAGTTTGTTGCTGGGTAGTGAGGCTGCCTGCCAAGGCTACACCATCAACTGACCCATCGTCAGGGTTCTGTGAGAGCAGGTCAGGGAGTGGGTCACTCTCTTCCTCCTGCCCTTCATCAGTAGCCATGAGCAAGCCCATGTCTGCCCTGTCCACATATGGCTTTAGTCTGTTGACATGGAGAACCCTTTGGGGACTCCTGGGTGTTCCCAGGTCCACTAAGTAAGTGACCTCACCCTTCTGCTCAACAATAGTGTGGGGTCCACTCCATTTGTCTTGGAGAGCTGCTGGGGCCACTGGCTCCAACACCCACACCTTCTGTCCTGGCTGGTAAACAGTCAGAACAGCCTTTTGGTCATGCCAGGCCTTCTGAAGTTCCTGGCTAGCCTCAAGGTTTTTGGTTGCCTTTTTCATGTACTCAGCCATCCTGGAGCGGAGACCAAGTACATAGTCCACTATATCTTGCTTTGGGGGCTTGAGAGGTAACTCCCATCCTTCCTTCACCAAGCACAGTGGACCCCTCACAGGGTGGCCAAACAGAAGTTCAAAAGGGCTGTAACCAACCCCCTTCTGAGGCACCTCCCTATATGCGAATAAAAGGCAGGGCAAGAGTATGTCCCATCTACGCCTAAGCTTTTCTGGGAGCCCTTTAATCATGCCCTTCAAGGTTTTGTTGAATCTCTCAACTAAACCATTGCATTGTGGGTGATAGGGTGTGGTGAACTTATAAGTAACTCCACACTCCTTCCACATTGCTTTTAAGTACCCAGACATGAAGTTTGCACCCCTGTCGGATACTACCTCCTTAGGAAAGCCCACTCTTGAGAAGATTCCCAGGAGGGCCCTTGCCACCACAGGTGCTGTAGTGGTCCTGAGGGGAATAGCTTCTGGGTACCTGGTGGCATGATCCACTACCACCAGGATAAACCTGTGCCCAGAGGCTGTTTGGGGATCCATGGGACCAACAATGTCAATCCCTACCCTCTCAAAGGGCACCCCCACCACAGGTAGTGGTATCAGGGGGCCTTTGTAGTGCCACCTGCTTTGCCACTGGCTTGGCAGGTTACACAGGAGCGACAAAACTCCTTACTGTCTTCAGACATGTGGGGCCAGTGAAAGTGAGGGACAATTCTGTCCCAAGTCTTGTTCTGGCCCAGGTGTCCTGCTAAGGGAATATCATGGGCTAGGGTCAATAGGAAGCCCCTGAACTTCAAAGGTATTACCAACCTCCTGGTAGCACCAGGCTTGGGGTCTCTACTCTCTGAGTACAGGAGTCCATCATCCCAATACACTGTATGGGGACCACTAGCTTTCCCAGCAGCCTCAGCAGCAGCTTGCTGTCTGAGGGGTTCAAGGGAGGGGCAGCTCTGCTGCTCCTGGCTCAGATCTGCCCTAGAAGGTCCCCCTGTCCCCAAGAACTCAACCTGGTCAGGTTCAAGTTCCTCTGGGACAGTTCCTTCTTCAGGGCTGAGATCATCCCCCTCAAGGGACTGATCTTCCTCCTGAGCCAAGGGGAAGGCACTGCCTTAACCCTACTACTCCTCCTCTTGGAAGGCACTTGGTCCATTCTTCCAGAATCCAAGGCCTGTTCAGTGCTAGACATTTTGGCTTGTGACCTGGTCACAGCAAACACATCTGCAGGGATCCCCAGCATTTCTGCATGGGTCCTGAGCTCCACTTCTGCCCAAGCAGAAGTCTCTAAGTCATTGCCAAGCAAGCATTCGACTGGTAGGTTTGCACTTACCACAACCTTCTTAAGGCCAGTTACCCCTCCCCAGGAGAAGTTAACAACTGCCAGAGTATGGTCTGTTCTGACATTGCTAGCATTGGTCACTTGGTACATTTCACCAAGCATAACTTGCCCAGGTAGCACAAGGTCTTGTGTCACCATTGTGACACTGGCCCCTGTGTCCCTAAATGCCAAAGCCTCTCGTCCATTGATTAAAGGCTGTTGTCTGTACTTGCCCAGATTACTGGGACTCATAGAGGAGGGCACATCCATGCCTCCATCACAGACCAACACAGCCTGAGTCAGTTCTCTAACTAGGTCAGAGCCCAACTCAGTTCCCAGGGTGAACCCTACTAAACCCTTTGCTGGAGCACTTCCACCAACTGTACTAGGGGGAACAGGTGCCTTAGGGGCATTGGTGGGTGCTGGACTGGAGTCTTTGGACTTGGTGCAATCACTGGTCCAGTGGGTCTTTTGCTTACAGACCTTGCACCATGGTTTTCTTTGGCCTTTACCCTTGGTAGACTGGGAATCCCCACCAGAAGAAGATTTTTGGGGGCCTGATGAAGACTTTTGATCTTTACCCTTCTCCCCACCCTTGTCAGAGTTCTTAGCATCTTGCTTCTTGGTTTCCCCACCTTGGTTCTGTACCTTCTGCTTCACCCTGGTTCTGACCCATTTGTCTGCCTTCTTTCCCAATTCTTGGGGAGAGGTCAGATCAGAGTCAACCAGGTACTGATGCAACAGCTGATTTTGACAGTTATTAAGAATCTGCTCCCTCATTATCAGATTATACAATCCTGAGAAGTCACACACCTTACTGCCCATCAACCAGCCTTCCAGAGCCTTGGCAGAACAATCCACATAGTCTACCCAGTCTTGAGTCTGTGCTTTTTGGGTGTCTCTGAACTTCAACCTGTACTGTTCAGTGGTTAGGCCAAACCCATCAATAAGAGCACTCTTCAAGACTTTGTAATTGTCAGCATCCTCCTCTCTAACAGTGAGGAGCTTGTCTCTACCTTTGTCAGCAAAGGAGAGCCACAAGATTGCTGCCCACTGCTCCTGAGGGACCTTCTGTACTTTACAGGCCCTCTCTAAAGCAGTTATCCATTTGTGGATATCATCCCCACTCTGGTAGGGAGGGACAATCTTGCTCAGGTTCCTATGGTCATAGGACCTTTCCCTGTCTCTAGGGACATGGCTGCCACCATGGGACTCTAGTCCCAACTTTCTTCTCTCTCTAAGGAGATCTAGGGATTCTCTATCTAAAGCCAATTGCTTCTTCCTGATCTCTAGTTGAGTTTCCTCATACTGGACCAGTCTCTTTCTTCTCTCATGAGAGGATTCCCTCCTGTGAGAAGAAACAGAGCTCCCTATTGAGGTGCCAGAGTGGTTAGACTCCTGAGAAGGAGACCTAGACTTTCTGAGCACACTCATAATCCTTCCTGGGGGGACAAAGGTGTGGTTCTCTAGATCCTCATCTTCATCTTCCCCAGAAGGGATTGGGTTCTCCAGGTCAGGGTCATTGTCACCCTCCTGGTCAGTTTCAGAGGGGGGCTGGGGGTAGTGGTACCCCTGGCCCCTTCCTCATCTGCTGGCCCACCCTCTGCTCCTACCCCTTCAGTCTCTGAAGACTTACTAAGATCATAAGCCACCAACAACTCCTGGAGGTGTTGGGTGGTGGGACTTTGGCCTGTCCTTAATTTCCTCACGTTACACAAAGCTCTCAGTTCCAAGAATGGGAGTGTGTCATACTTGGAGGGGGAAGCTCAATGGCTTCCTGCAGGGTATCTTTGGATCCTGCTTTTAAAGACATTACTAGTGTGGTGTGGTGTATGCACTACCTACTCTAGTGTGGCCTACTAAACTCTCTTGAGTTGTAGAAAGGGTTGTGCTATCCCTTAACACACAACTCTAAGTTCAGTAGAACTTACTGATATTCTAAGCTTAAATTATATGTACCTTAGGTACCTTTAGTGGTTTTCAGTTGATCAATTCAATTGAGATTATCTGGTAAAACAATAGCAAGCTGGAATCCCACACGCTGCACACCAATGTGAGAAGTTGGCCTGGCATATGCTGTCCACTAATTATAGTGGGCACCTTGCACCAGTCCAAATCGACTCTTATGGTAGGTAGGTTAAAGACAACCTTATTGAAAGCTATCCTAGTGGTAGCTGTGGAGAGCAGCCTTCAGGCTAAGTCTTGAAGGAATGTAAAGCAGCTTGTTTTACCAGTCTATAATCTCTTGAGTGACCAAATGAAAGAGCACCACACCAGGTATATATTCAAAATATATGTATTTATTACTAAACACACCCCTCTAGTCTCTTTATGAGGCTAGAGTTCAAAGTACATAGGTTATAAGATCTTAAATCACAGTAATAGCACAAATACACGTTTGGGCCCTAGGGGCGTACCAAACCATATACCAATAAAGTGGTATGCGAACCACGACTGAACTAGACACTAGGCCTAGAGCCTCTAGAAGTGCTTGGACCACAAGGAACCACCCAAGGTAGTGACACAGGGGACCCACGGGAGACGCGTGCAGTGTATATACACAACCGCGATACGCCGTTAACTTCTATGGAGAAAGTCGGGATCGGGAAAATAGAGGAAAGGGACACTTAGAAGAGGACTAGGACAAAACCCTTTGAGATCTAGGACTTTGAAGAGTCTCTACCCACAGGAGCACCGGAGTACTCGTGTTACCTCACCCAGGGAAGCCGGGTGCATAGGTGCCTTTCGGGGTCGGGTTTCGTCGTCGTTTCGTATGGCGATCTGCTGCAAAGTGCTGCTGGCGACCAGGAGAAAAGTGTCCGGGTGGATCCAAGAGTGGATCGGAGTTCTGAAGAACCTGAAAGCAGAGGGGACAGAGTCTGGGTCACTAGCCAGTGACCAGGAAGGCGATGGACAGATGCCCACCGATGTCGAGTGCTTCAGGTGCGGTGACGGTCGTCTTGACTCTTCAGCCACGAGGTCCGGGAGGCGTTGTCGGCGACCAGGAGCAGGATTCGGGCTGGTGCTCGATGTCTGTCGAGTGCTGAGGTGTCGGCGACCGGATTGGACCCAACAAGCCTTGGCAACGGCAAGTCTCGAGTAAGATGTAGATCGTCGATGATGCAGACCAGCAAGGTCTGGGGAACTCACCCAGCGAGGGTAAGTGAGGGCAGGCCTGGAGCAACCAGGATGCCAAGTAAAGAAAAGATTGGCCTTCGTCAAGGGCTACTAGCCAACGGGCTAGCGACCGCGAAGGAGCCTCGTGACGCCGCACGTGGAGCTGGCTTACAGGACACTCGTGGAGTGGGGGCCAGTGATCTTCGGTGCAGGTGGTGCTGGAGACTAGGGCTACTCGGAGCCCAAAGCACGACTTCTTGGGAGACCCAGAAGATGGTGCACTTGCAAGTGTGCTCGGTGTCCAGGGGTCACGGTCTCAAGTCACCCACGATAGCCACGGGCCTCAGCTTTGCTGGGGACTCAGGGTAGCCTCGGGGAAGTCTGAGAATCCACCTCTGGTGATGCGATGACTTCGGCGTCCGACGGGAGCTTCAGTGATGCGAACCGGACAGATGCTTCTTTGGTGCCTGCCAAGCAGGGGAGTCACTCCTTGACCCCAAGGGAGATTCTTCAGTCCTCTAATCTTGTCGTAGAGCGTCGAAGGTCCAGGATTCCGTGTCAGAGTTTCGTCCAGGTATAATCTAAAGTCCTAAGGACTGGGTTCCTACCTTTATTCTAAAAATAGGGGATGGACTACTCTGTGGCCCCACCTATGGGTGGGTCAGGGCAGAGGGGTGGCTACACCCCTTTCCCTTTGTCCAGTTCGCGCCAAAGCAGGGGCTGCAAGCCCCTGATCCGGTTTGAACTGGGGTATGCACAGGGACACCAAATGTGCCCCCAGTGCAGGACTTCAAAGCACCCGAAAGTGCTCCCGCCCAGCCCCAATACACATTGTCCTGTCTGGGGAGGTGGTCACACCTCCCTGGGACAGGAAACCTATTGTCCAGGCCTCCCCTGCCGGAGTTTCGTCCAGCAGCAGGAGGCCAGACTCGTGTCTGTGGCAGCAGCATCCATTTTGTGATGCCAGGGCTCTGGAAAGAAGTTACCGGACTCGTCAGAGTTAACATGCCTTTCCCTCTAGAAGGGTGGAATGCTACCCCCGCCGCCAGGATTGGCGGGGGGTAGTATTCCAAGATGTTTGACACCAAACACGACATGTTTAGGTGCAGCCATTCCATAGTTAGCATTTTACCGCGAGGATATAATGCGTTTAAGAGTATATGGTCAGGCTGCACTACAAACAGCATCAGAGATGGTCTCCGAACGCTGCAGAGGGGCCCTGCTCATGCAGGGGCACCCTCCCACATAGGAACCATGCACTCTGCCTTTAGGATTGATAAGGCCTGCCTTAGGAGTGACTTATAGGTTTATATGTGTGTATGCATTTAGTGATATAGGTAACCTATACCACAGTAAGGGGTGCATGCACCACCTTACCCAGGCTGCAGTAGCAGACCCGTGGTGTCAGTTTGGATGGCCTTCCAGGGGTGGCATAATACATGCTGCAGCCCCTGGCAGGCCTCTGAGGTACCTATGCCCTTGGTACATAGTATACCATATACTAGGGACTTACAAGGGCACTCCAGATCCCAATCAGTGATGTGCCTAAGGCACATGGAGACCCTTTTAAAGAGGAAACAGCTAGGCTGGGGTTCTGAATAGCAGGGCCCCAGCCAGACTAATGTCAAAAACCAGTGAAGCATCAGCAAAAAGTGGGGGTACCCATGTGAAGCAGATCCTACTCTCCTACAGGGCCTAACTTGCTATTTGGCAGGGGGCTAGGCCACCATGCCAAGGACAGTGCTACTATGATGCTAACACCCAGCAGAGGCTACTGACAGCTGTCAGTGCCCAGAACCACACCTTTAACTCTTCACTGGTAGGTGAAGTGGCTAACTCACAGGTTTCTTTGGGCTCTGGTGGCCTGTCTGCTGTTTTAGGGTAGGGGGCCACTACACTTTGTAGTGAACACCATTCTTCCAACCTCTGTTCTGTCAGCTGAGGAGCCACCAACTCAGGCTGGATAGTTGCCTGACTAGTCAGATCTTTTTGTGGGCTAGGGAGGACTTCATCAGTGCTATTTTGGAGTTCTTCCTTACTGGGATAGAATCTCCCTGGCCCACTGGAACTGTGGCTAACAGTTGTCCACCTTTCCTACACTGTCTCTTCTTTTAGTGCTTTTCTGCACTAACTGCAGGTTCAGCCCCACCCCAACCCCCCAGGTTCCTTGGATGAGATCTGGCACTGGACCAGTACCTCTCTTTGGCTCAGACCAACCTCTAGGTGGTCATTCCCAAGGAGACAATCAAGGGGGTGGTCTTTATTGACTACCACCTTTCTCCAACTAAGGGACCCAGATATTTCTAGGGGCACTACAGCCACAGGCCTAACAGTGACCTCCCCTGGGATATACCCTTACTCTTTTTGTTTCATCCAGGACATACTGGTTTGCGAGTACCAACCTGTCATGCACCACAGTGTGACTGGCACAGGTATCTCTCAGGGCAGTGGTTGGAATTCCATTCACCAGTAAGTGTCTTCTCCCCTGTGGAATCTCCAACTCACCTTTTGGGCCCTATTTCCAGTTGAAGGGTAGGAGGAATTTGTCATCTGAGGAACCACCCTCCAAAGCTACACTGGCAACCCCTGGAGCTACACTAGGAGCTTGGTTTTTAGGACTCCTAGGGTCCTTGGTGTGGTGTCCTGTCTTTTGACAGTTGTGACACCATACCTTGTTGGGATCCCAACTCTTACCTTGGTATCCAGTTTTAGTTTGTGAGCTGTCTTTGGGCACGCCCTCTTAGACAGGTTTTTGGGGGGCTATCTGGGACTCCTTACTTTTATCTTTAGGATGCTCACTGTCTTTCCTCTGGGGAGGTTTTGTAACCCCTTTCTTTTGGTCACCCCCAGTGGACGTCCTGGTCACCCTTGTCTTGACCCAGTGGTCCGCCTTCTTTCCCAATTCTTGGTGAGAATTTGGACCTAGGTCTACCAGATACTGATGCAACTTTTCATCAATGCAATTACTTAGTATGTGTTCTTTCATAAACAAATTATAAAGACCATCATAATCTTGCACTTTACTTCCAGTTAACCAGCCACCTAGTGTTTTCATTGAGTAGTCTCAAATTCCACCCAGGGCTGACTCTGGTTTTTCTAAACCCCCTGAATCTAATTCTATACTCCTCAGTAGTGACTCCAAATCCCTCCATCAGGGTGCCCTTCATGAGTTCATAGGACGCTGCTTCTGCCCCACTAAGGGTCAGAAGTCTGTCTCTGCACTTACCAGAGAACAGTTCCCAAAGGAGGGCTCCCCAGTGAGTTTTCTTCACTGTTCTGGCTTCCCAAGCCCTCTCAAAGGCTGTGAACCACTTAGTGATATCATCACCATCCTCAAATTTAGGCACAATCCCTTTGGGGATATTGGGATCATAAGATTATTCTCTGACCCTATTTATTAAGTTGCTGCCACCATTGATGGGTGCTATGCCCATCTCTGCTCTTTCTTTTTCTAGAGCCAGGAGTCTGGTCTCTAGGTCTAATATTTTAGCGAACCTTACTGACAGGTTGGTCTCTTCATTGAGGCTTTCCTCAATGGACTCAGAAGCACCTGACCCACCTGTGTGGTATCTAGGTGCTGTGAGTTGTATTCTTGGAGTCAGGGGCACAGGGACCTTGTTCTCCCTAGGAAGTGGAGGGGGTTGGAAGTTATCCTCATCCCCTCCATCCTCTTCCCCATCTGAGAGGTCTTCACCTTGCTCAGAGGGGTGGTCCTTAGAATACCCTGCCAACAGCTCCTGGAGCTTGTGTTTGGAGGGATGGGACCCCATGTGTGGGGTAAATAGCCGGAGACAGACATAGAGAGTGGGATACAGGAAGACTTTTAATCAATCTTTCCTGATTCAAACAGAAGTAGAGACAGTTCGTCAGGTTTGTGCGATGATTCTGTTATAGGTTCGCCCTCCGCTTCCGGTGAGTTGAGGTCGGGTCACCATAAAGGAAAAGAAAAGAGGAATACTTGTCACTCTGGGGTCCTATTTCGCACGCGTGATAGGGAAAAAGGAGTGAGGGAAGAACACCCGAACCGCCACCAATGCCACACAAGACGTTTGTGCTTTTAAATAAAAGAAGGAAAAGAAAACGCCCATCTGGGGGTTAACAACTCAGGGTTCTCCTCCCTCCCCTGGGTTGCTGCTCAGTCAAGTATGGGAGAGCCCCTCCGGAACCAACCCCGCACTCGAGCACGTACCTCTGGGAGCCACGCTCCTCTGTGAGCGTGGCTGGAGTTCTCGTGGTACCGGATCGGGTCCGGCTCCCCTTCGCCTGATCGTCTCTGTCGGCTCCGTTGAGGTTTCGGTACTTCTTCCTCTCCACACCGCGACTGGGCTTGGTCAGCGTCTTCCTCCTGCGCGTCGATTTCACTCCGGCTCCTCCGCTCGTAACGTCCGTAGTCCCAATATGCGACTCCCTTCTCGGTCTCTTCCTGGTGTAAGAACCCCGCCTCTTCGCCAGCCGCTGATTCGATAGGCGCATGTGACCCTGTCACCTGGGGCGCCTGTTTCTCCAGGAAGTGGGAAGGAGGTGAGTTAAAGGGACCGCTACAGTCCGGACCAGGCGTATCCCATGGCGACTGAAAACAAAGCACAGGAGAGACGTAAGGAGGTAGCTGATCACCGGGTCCCGGGTAGGCATATCGTGACACATCCCTCCTCTTGACAGTTCACGCTCGGGGAACTGAGAGACACGGGACAAGAAATCAGCATTCGCATTGCAGCTGCCTTTCCGATGTCTGACTTCAAAGGAATAGGGCTGGAGGGAGAGGAACCACCTGAGAACCCTGGCATTGTTCCCTTTGTTGCGCACAACCATTGGAGGGGGGCATGGTCGGTATACAAAAAAAAAGGGGCACCTTCCAGGTAGTATCTCATTTTGTCAATCGCCCATTTGGCCGCCAGGCATTCTTTCTCTATCGTCGGATAGTTCTTCTCACGTGGAAAGAGTTTGCGACTGATGAAGGCGACCGGTCGTTCAACCCCATTCTCTGTCACCTGGGAAAGCACCGCACCTAGACCCGTGTTGGAGGCATCAGTTTGGAGGATGAATGGACGCCTAAAATCGGGAGATACCAGAACTGGGCTGGGTGTAATGGTCTGTTTTAATTCATAGAAGGCCTGAAGGGCCGGTTCGGGGGGTAATAGGAGGTCCTTTTCTTTGACACCCTTCCGGAGTAAATCGGTCAAAGGGGAGGCTATCTGGGAATAATGGGGGATGAATCTCCGATAATATCCAAGTAGCCCCAGGAATGCCCGGACCCCTTTTTTTGTGGTGGGAAACGGTGTATCGGTGATGGCTTTGACTTTGTCATGCTGGGGTTCAATTAACCCATCCCCCAACAGATAGCCCAGATAACGGACTTTTTGGTATGCTACTCTGGACTTTTTTGAGTTAACGTGTAATCCTGCAGTCTGGAGGGCCTGAAAGATGTTTCGGCAATGTGTCATGTGCTGTTCCCAGTTAGGACTGTAGATGATGATGTCATCGAGGTACGCTGAGGCGTACCCCTGATGTTCTCTTACGACAATGTCCATGAGACGCTGAAAGGTGGCAGGGGCGCCATGTAAGCCAAAGGGTAGGACCGTAAACTCATAAAGGCCTGATGGGGTAGAGAAGGCTGTTTTGTGTTGGTCCTGTATGGAAAGGGGAACCTGCCAATAGCCTTTGGTCAAGTCTAATGTTGTAATGTACTTGGCTTCACCCAGTTGTTCGACTAACTCATCTATTCTTGGGAGGGGGTAAGAATCGAATTGAGTGACTGAATTCACTGCCCTAAAGTCTATGCAGAAACGTATGGTACCATCAGGTTTCGGGACGAAGACGATAGGCGAGGACCAATCACTCTTAGAGGGACGTATAATGCCGGAAGCAAGCATGTTTTGTATCTCGTTTTCTACGGCTGCTCGCCGGGCAGCCGGAATCCTATATGGTCGCTGCCGTATGACCTTTCCTGGTACGGATGGGATGGAATGCTCAACCAGGGGGGTTCGCCCCGGGGTGTCAGAAAAAATGGGGGAGAAGGAGGAAAGCATAGCGTCCAGGGACTCTCTCTGATTTCTTTTTAAGGTTTTATTAATGTCAAGTAACGGTAAGGTGGACTCGGTTGGTATTGTGAACATGTTGGGTTTAGGGAGAGGACCTAACCACTTTTTAAATAGATTTATGTGGAAGATCTGTGTTTTAGTTTTGGAGAGGCGAAGCTTGTATGTAGTGAGGCCCAGTTTGTCTATCACTTCGTACGGTCCCTTCCACTCAGACCGGGTTTTGGGGAGGGAAGATGGTAACAAAACCAAGACCCAATCATGCACTTGTAGATGACGCCATTTCTTGCCTTTGTCATAGAACACCTGCTGTTTCCTCTGAGCTCTCTCTAGGTTATCGTGTGCAAACTCCCACAACTTGGACAACCTCGTCCTCAGTCCCCGGGAATAGTCAAGAAAGGCCTGGTTCTCCTCCGGGGCTTCCTTCTCCCAGGCTTCCTTGGTCATCTCAAGGAGGGTACGAGGCTGCCTTCCGTATAGGAGTTCGAAAGGGGAACAACCCAGACTGCTCTGTTTTTGGCAGCGTATGACAAACAAAGCAAGAGGTAATAACGCATCCCAATCTGCTCCTTCGGCCGTCATCATCTTCTTTAGTGTCAATTTTATGGTGCCATTGTACCGTTCGCATAGTCCGTCCGTTTGAGGGTGGTATACAGAAGTTCTTATCTGCGTTAATGTAGGGACTTACATACCTGACCCATCAAATGGGAGACGAATGGCGTGCCCTGATCTGTAAGGATCTCGCGGGGGAACCCTACCCGTGAGAAGAACTCCATCAATTTCTCACATATAGTCATGGTGTTTGGTGTCCGCAGGGGAAAGGCCTCAGGGTATCGTGTGGCATAGTCAATGATGACCAGTGCGTACTGATTGCCTTTTCGAGACTTAGGCAAAGGACCGATAAGGTCCATGCCTATGCGATCAAACGGTTTCCCGATGATCGGTAGAGGCTGTAGAGAGGCGGCGGGAGGGCGGTAGGGATTCTTTCGTTGGCACACCTCACATTCCTGACAATATTTGGCTATTTGTGCATGTATGCCGGGCCAATAGAAATTTTCTAATATAGTCTGGCTAGTTTTCTGTGCACCTGTATGGCCGGCTAGGAGATGAGTGTGTGCGAAAAACATGACCTGATCTCTAAAGCTTTGGGGTACCAATAACTGTGTGGGACATGTTGGATTGCCCTTTCTGTATAGCAAATCGTTTTCTTTTAGAAATGCTGGGTATGTGGTGATAGGAAGGGATGCCTATTGCCATGCTACTTGGTGTGTAGGGTCGTTTCTTTGGGCATAGCGGAAGTTTCTGTCCCTCGGAGCCTGAGTGAGTAACACAGGATCGGTTTTGGAATACCTCTTTACCTTTTCACTAAGGAATTTCATGAACTCAGGATGGTCGATTCCCAGGATGAGTTTCTCAGGTAAATTGGGTAAGACCCCTACGATAGCCTGGAGATCCCGCCCGTCGGGCACCCTTACTTTTATCAGGGCTGCTGGGTAGATTTTAATGTCCCCATGCACACACCTAATGGGTATGCAGCGTTGGGCTATAACATTCTCGGGTTTGATCAGGGAACTCTGTATGACGGATTGTCTGCAACCGGAGTCTAGGAGAGCCCTAATGTGTACCCCTTCAATGACCAGACTTACATAGAAACCTGTGCCCAGTTCTTCCGTATACATGACATGACGTGGAAGATAACTGACGTCCATAGGTTCGTCGGTGTTCCGTTTCTGGGGACAGAAGCGGGCTATGTGTCCCCAAGTACCGCATTCAAAACACTGAGGTCCTTTCGTAGTAGGCACTGCGGTTTTGGGCGAACGTACTCTAGCGACCTCTACCGGAGTTCTATTGTATTTCTTGTCTTGTTTCCCATTTGCGGGACGTTGTTTGTTCTCTCCTTCCCATATAGAGGACCTCGGCTGAGCCCTTGAATAGGTGGTGGCCATCTCCACGGTCTGTTCCACGGAAAGGCCGGTATGCTGTTTTAGCCACCTTTGGGTGGGATATGGCAGGGCTTCTAAGAATTGCTCAAGATAGATAAACAACATTATCTCTTCTTTTGTATGTTCTTGGGGTTTAAGCCATTTGTCAGCGGCGGTTTTCAACTTATGGAAGAGGGTTTTCGAAGTATCTCCAGGGTTGCCCTTTTCTTTTCTGAAACGCACCCGATAGGCTTCTGCATCAAGCCCCAGGTGGTCTAGGATTACCTCTTTTATATCGTTATATCTGGCAGTACCAGTGGGATTAGCTGCCTGATAAGCAGCCTGAGCTTCTCCCGTTAGTAGGGGAGCCAAGAAAAAGGGCCACTTGTTTTCAGGCCAACCTGACGCTCGGGCGGCTCGTTCAAAGTTCAGCAGGAAAGAGTCCGGATCCTCCCCTGCGACATACTTCTGCAGGACAATGTTCGGAAAGGTAGACGGGGACCCTTGACGAAGAGGTGTTTGCTTGGTGAACTCGTCCTGTCGGTCTGATAGCTTGTATAGACCCTCCATTTGCTGATTCATGGTCGTACTGAAGAGCTCCCTATCAGCTTGTGCCGACGACATGTGCTTCTCGAGGGCCCACTCAAGTTTCGTCTGACCGGCAATCAATGGCTGGAGGAGGTTCTCCATTTTGTGTCTTCCAATGGATAGAATCCCACTTCTGACACCATGTGTGGGGTAAATAGCCGGAGACAGACACAGAGAGTGGGATACAGGAAGACTTTTATTCAATCTTTCCTGATTCAAACAGAAGTAGAGACAGTTCGTCCGGTCGCGTTGCTCCTTAGTGTCATGTTTGTGCGATGATTCTGTTATAGGTTCGCCCTCCGCTTCCGGTGAGTTGAGGTCGGGTCACCATAAAGGAAAAGAAAAGAGGAATACTTGTCACTCTGGGGTCCTATTTCGCACGCGTGATAGGGAAAAAGGAGTGAGGGAAGAACACCCGAACCGCCACCAATGCCACACAAGACGTTTGTGCTTTTAAATAAAAGAAGGAAAAGAAAACGCCCATCTGGGGGTTAACAACTCAGGGTTCTCCTCCCTCCCCTGGGTTGCTGCTCAGTCAAGTACGGGAGAGCCCCTCCGGAACCAACCCCGCACTCGAGCACGTACCTCTGGGAGCCACGCTCCTCCGTGAGCGTGGCTGGAGTTCTCGTGGTACCGGATCGGGTCCGGCTCCCCTTCGCCTGATCGTCTCTGTCGGCTCCGTTGAGGTTTCGGTACTTCTTCCTCTCCGCACCGCGACTGGGCTTGGTCAGCGTCTTCCTCCTGCGCGTCGATTTCACTCCGGCTCCTCCGCTCGTAACGTCCGTAGTCCCAATATGCGACTCCCTTCTCGGTCTCTTCCTGGTTTAAGAACCCCACCTCTTCGCCTGCCGCTGATTCGATAGGCGCATGTGACCCTGTCACGTGGGGCGCCTGTTTCTCCAGGAAGTGGGAAGGAGGTGAGTTAAAGGGACCGCTACAGTCCGGACCAGGCGTTTCCCATGGCGACTGAAAACAAAGCACAGGAGAGACGTAAGGAGGTAGCTGATCACTCTCCTCCTCTCCCATCGGGTCCCGGGTAGGCATATCGTGACACCATGGTTATGTTTTTAAGTTTACATAGAGACCTTAAGTCCCTAAATTCTAAGTGGAGATAAGGGGTGAGGTCGAGCTCTTCAACCATGTTCTCTATGCCATTAGTTATATTTTCACTAACAGTTGGGTTCTTGTTAAGAGACATTCTAAAAATTCTAACCCCTCTTACCCCTAACAATGGTGAGTTTTTATTTTTCTAAATAATTCTACAGGGACTTTATCAATGCCCTAATAAGACTTTTAGTAATTTGGAAAAATTTGTCAATTCAAAAATGAGACTTTCTAAAGACAATTTAGGAGTTCTGTCGTGTGATCATGTATTGACCAAGTCAGTCCAACAAATGCAAAATTGTAGACCCCACAGCTGATCCACCAATGTAGAAAGCTGGCTCTGTATATACTATACCAAAATGAGGTATAGGGTGCACAGAGTCCAGTGGAACCCCAAAGGTAGGCAGAGGTAAAAGTAGGTAGCACCTTACTCTCTATTTGTGGTAGTGTGGGCAAGCAATAAGGCTTTATCAGAGGGTAGTGTTAAGCATTTGTTGTACACACTCAGGCAAGAAATGATGTCACACACTCAAAGACTGAATTTAGACCAATTTGTTTGTATCAAAAATATTATTTACTTATTTTATTTCTGGAACCAAGCCATGCCTGGTACAGGTAAGTGAAATAATACTTTGCAATACTTATGCAATTAATTTTAGTTACATACAGGTTGAAATGCAGTTGGTTGATTTACAGGTAGGTCAATAATCAGAATTACTTTTCAGTTACTTTGTAGATTATAGTACTCGTAACTTTTTGGATTACTTTTTACTTTACTTTTGCTAATCAGTGTGATATGCCTAGATATCACACTGAGACATTTCCTAGACAAAAGGTAAGTAATTCACTTTTGGTACAATTGCAGTTTTTCAACTTTTCATGCAAACCAACTCCACACTTAGAAGAATTTTCAAAGAAAAGCAGTCAATGCAATCCTATGGGAGAAAATGAAGTTATTGGTTTACAGGTAAGTACTTGTATGTGGCAGTTGGTATTCAGGGGTTAGAACCAGGGTTCCCCCAGGGTTGAGGATGCACTCTCAGATTACCCTCAGCGGCACTAGGGTGGCCGGGTGAAGAGTGCTGAGGCCCAATGTTATCCGATGGGAGATAGGGAGCTCCGGTTGGTGGCTGCTCCGGAGCAGGCCACAAGGTTGTGGGAGCAATGCTCCTGGACTTAAGCTCAGGGCAAAGGGGGGATCCAGTTTAGCACACTAGGTGCACCCACAGCGGCACAGGGGTGGCTGGGTGCAGGGTGCTGTTTTGGCGTCGGGCGCCCTGCTGTTTACAATGGGAGTTGCCTGTTTTGGATTTTGTCTGCACGCTCGGTCCAGGAAGACTTCCGGGAGGAACCAACAGCTGGACAGGTAAGTTGGAGGGCTCGGGGACATAGGTGCACCTCGGGTTCTCTTCTCCAGGGTGCATGCCGGCTGGATGCAGGGGTGTCTTTTGTGGTCGGATTTAACCTTACCAGGCCACTCGCGGTTGGGGGGGTCTCCGTGTAGAGACCGCAGGCGATGTCGGGGAGTCCTGAGGGGTCAACCCATGGTGGACTTGGACTCTGGAGCACTGGGGGACCTCGCTGGGGCCAGTGGGCTCGGACTGTAGGTGTCTGGTGCAGTGGTGGTTCCAGGCATCTGGTTTCGTTGCCCTCAGCAGGCTCGGAGTCTTTCTTGGCTGTTTCTTTTAAACAGAGCTGCTGTTCACAGGAGATCCGGTCTTTATGGAAGGCAGTCAGTCCTCCCAGGGGTTCTGGAGGTTGCTGGCTGCAGGACAAGGCACAGGATCGCTGGAAACTGCAGACGGGCCAGTAGGGCTGGGGCCAAGTTAGTTCTTCTCTGCAGTCTCCTCTGCTGGGTGTCTTTTTTCGTCCTTCTTCGTAGGTTGCAGGAATCTCCTTCTTGGTTCAGGGCTGCCCCCTAAATACTGTATTTAGGGGGCGTTTTAGGGGTCTCGAGGTCAGTAGCCAATAGGCTACAGACCTTAGGGTGACTACACCCTTGGTGTGCTCACCCCACGTGGGGGAGTGGGCACAATCCCTAACCCTGATTGGAGAGTGGCTGCCATCTGCAAGATTGCGGGCACTGAAGAGTGGGCTTCACCTCGCCTACCCCACCTGAGGGGTGGAGTTGGCAGAGGTGGGCACACCTTCTGGGCTGTTCTAATATTTCCCACCTGTCTTCCTGTCAAAAAGGGGGTGAGACAGGAAGGGTGCCTGCTCCTGATAGCAGGAGAGGCTAGGGGTTGTGTTACAAAGGCAGCAAGGCCTTTGTAGCTCCCCTGCTACAGATGGCTCTTTCTGACATGGGGTAGGTATGAACACCTCCGCCCAGGAAAGGCTTTGTTTCTGGGCTCAGGGAGCGAAGGCTCGCACCCCAGGAGACCAGAAACATGGCTCATGGTGGCAGGCTGGTGTTTACCAGTCATGGAACCCACCAGAGGCTGGTCGTTTTTCAGGGGGCATCTCTAAGATGCCCTCTGAGTACATTGTATAATAAATGCCACACTGGCATCAGTGTGGGTTTATTATGCTGAGAAGTTTGATACCAAACTTCCCAGAATTCAATAAAGCCATTATGGTGCTGTGGAGTTCGTAATGACACACTCCCAGACCATATACTCTTTTATGGCTTTACTGCACTCACAATGTCTAAGAATGGACTTCGACACTGTAGGGGTACAGTGCTCATGCAACTGTACCCTCACCAGTTGTATAGTGCACCCAGCTAGAGGGGTGACTTACCTATACCATAGGAAGTGGGTTGCAGGCATGGCACACAGGTATGTGTGCCATGTCGACTCTTCACTTTTCTCTGCACCAAAACACACAGACTGCAATGGCAGTGTGTGTGTGTGTTAAGGTACAGGAACTTTAATGGTCGCACAATATGTACTGCAGCCCTTAGAGGCCTTCCCTAGTGACAGTGCCCTTGGTACCCATGGTACCTTTTACAAGGCACATGTAAGTGTGGCCAGAGAGGTGCCGATTGGGAGTGCAAGGTACAGTTTTGGGAAAGAACACAGGCCCTGGGAACCTGATTGGCAGGGACTGTCGTGTAGTTCCTACAAAAAATATACAGGATCTGCGCGTTTAGACAACATACACTGTAGGATTGGAATCAGACAAACTCTGATCACCCCTACCGGGTATGCTGGCTCTTTTTGTACCACCTAGCTCACAGTGCCACTAGAATCTTCTCTTACCAAGGAGAGAATAGTTCTTGGCAACCATCGAACATGACAACCCTGATCCCTCAGGACCGTGGAAACAATATACTACTTTTTGCTCAGTCACTCATGCTTGCTTAGTCTGTCTCAGAGAAATACACAGAATAAACAGGCTGGGCATTTTGAATAAGAATTTATTGAACAGTTGTTATTCTGGTGTAGAATAGATGAGCTGCAACAACCGTTAGGCAGTGTAAGATATAAATGATTAGCAGTACGATAAAGGTAAATGGATGGTATAGCTCTACCATCTTACTACAGTCATGAATACATATGAATATATAAAACACATGATAAAAGATGCGTACTCCTACGGTGCCTCGCTATCTAGATGTACCTAAGTGTACCTAGCATGTATGTAGGTGTTAAGCCAAGAATCCCTCTAGGGTTTAGTCAACCCCATTACGTGAAGTGAGAGACTGTGGGACCCCGTCCTGGTCTCGAGTTGGACACCCCGCGAGGGATGTTACACCACTGCGAGCTGGAGTGTCTGCATGCAGGAACCTCAGCGTCTCTCGTCAGTGTGTCGGCCGGGAAGTCTCGGTCTCCTCTAACTTATCTTAGCAAGATGTGATGTAAATATACCCATAGGTCGCCCAGGGGTCCTACCTTGCTGTATTACTGTGTTGGCCTAAGGATGACGTTGGGCATGAACTTTGTACATAGATTTTATACAGGAGATGGTAGTCCTGCTGGGCTTCCAAGAATCCTCATGCATAATGTATGAGATTTCGAACTAGGGAAAACCCGCGTTCTGACTGCAGTGTAATATCTAAATAAAAGGTCAGTCCCTGTAAACTGTGACAAGTGTAATGTAGGGAGAGAATATAGGTGGCGGGTAATGAGATTACTTGGGCCTATGTTACCTATATGGAATATAACACCCACTCCTCTTCCGAATGGACGACATAGTTAAATTCTAAGCGTACTACTAGGCTGACTAGATACTGGTACGTAAGTGGTAAAAACATTAGTTTCTCTTTATGCTAAAAAAAAACAATGTTAAAAAAACGTTAAAAAAGTGTTCTAAAAAAAAAATTCTAAAAAGAGGTAAAAAAAAAGAGGACATTTACACTTAAGCTATAGCTCTAATATGTCTGTAGGTATAGTCTGAACTACTACAAGCATTTGAAAGCCATGCATGCTCAAAAGAATGTAAATTTTTATATGGAGTTCCAATTTTCTGTTTGCTTTCCAAAAGGTCGAATTCTTTCCAAGCACCCGACTGGCCAAAATGAGTCAAATGTTTATGTGTCCTGGCTGGTGGACGCAACATTCTCATTGCTTGCTTCTGCAGCTGGCGGACCCTGTAACACCTCGCATATTATGTCAATTGAGCACAGATGATCTTCCGTACTGTCCACAGCCGGTGCTGGGGCAGCCTGTGCGCCATCCAAGGCCTGGGTGTCAGAGGAGGAACCGGTGTCCATACCAACAGGAGCAGATACTACCTGTGGTGGCTCAAGGAATGCCGCCATCAACATAGGAATACGCTGGGGACACTGCAGAACATGGGCCGTTATCGGGTCCAAAGCATCAACGTCCGGTTGCACACATGATGAAAGTGTCAGACAGAGATCCAACATGCATTCTTCTCCGCAAAACAGGCATCGGAGGACAGGTAAGATGCAGTCCATCCAGACTGGTCTAAATGACAAGAACCAAGAAGCACTTAGTTCTCTTAGGCGAGGTGTGCCTAGAAGTTGTACCATGCGATCACGGTATTTTCTCTCCAGGAGTACTGTTTCCATCTCCTTGGTGACTGGGACGTCCATTGCGTAGCAGAAAAATGACAATCAGGATACCTGCTATTAGAAACAGGATCAGCGGCAACCCTCCAAATATGCTTCTGAATACGGAGTGTATAAAGTTTGGTATAACTCTGAGGACAGTCTAAAAGGTGCTTAACAGTCCAGAACCTATGTTCTTGAATAGGTGGACAATGCCTGTCGTATCAGACATGTTAAAGATACGATTTACCATTTCTGCGAAACGAAAAGGGCAATTTGTATGTATAAGTGCCTGTATCTCTGCCGAAGACCTTGCTACTTGAAGATCAAAAGTCTCTCGAGCGGAGGTTAAGGGCACAGGTTTCTGTATAAGCATGGCTTTCATTCTGCTCAAAGTATCAAACCGTATTAATGAAACATTTAGTGAAGGCCATAACAGTGCCTCCCTGACTGTATGTGTCAGTGGAAACAATACTTGCATACAGCAAGCAACCCTGGAACTCACAGTTACCAGATATGCGATGCCCGGAAGCATCGCACAGCAACCTTGATCGTTCAGCATCAAGTAACTCCCATTTGAAAGTAGCCCGAACACTGGAGTGATCACGGCAGTTGGGGCACCCTTTTAGTGACAGGATAAGTTTGCTACTGAACCATTACATGCCCCATGAAGCATTATATCCTGGCATATAAGTGATCCACTTAAAGTATTATCGCAGTTTGTACTGCTTAGAAACACTTCTTTTTCCCCATTCCAAGATTCCTTGATGAATTCCCTACCCATTTCCTCATATCTGCCTGCCTGCATTTGTTCAAGGCAATATTGAAATTGAAAAGTAGTGACCGGAAGAGTTATGTGGCAATGGATTAACCATTCTGTGGATGGTGACTCTCCCACTGTGAAGACTAATCTGTCCAGTTTTTTAATGCGCAGCATTGTATACTGTGCTCCCCTCAGTGCCATTTCTATCTGTTTTTCTGTCAGATTGTACGAGGAAAACAAAGACGTGCTGTTTATGAAACGCCAAGGCACATAGCCTCAATCAATCAATCAATCAGTGGTTTATAAAGCGCTCTACTCACCCGTGACGGTCTCAAGGCGCTGGGGGGTTGGGGGGGAGCAGCTCTTGATCAGTCAAAGAGCCAGGTCTTGAGGTCCTTCCTGAACGTGTGCAGGGTCGGGGAGCGTCTGATGTTCACAGGGAGCTCGTTCCAGGTCTTGGCTGCGATGTAGGAGAAAAATCTCCCGCCTGTTCTGTTTCTGCGGATGCGGGGGACTTCTGCCAGGGCGAGGTCGGTGGAGCGGAGGTTCCTCTTGGGTGCGTGGAAGGATACTCTCTCGTTGAGGTATTTGGGTCCGATGTTGTTGAGGGATTTGTAGGCGTGGGTGAGGAGTTTGAAGGTGACCCTCTTCTCGACGGGGAGCCAATGGAGGTCTCGTAGGTGTTGGGTCATGTGTTCGTGGAGTAGTGCCCCGAGGACGAGTCTAGCCGAGGCGTTCTGGATGGTCTGGAGTCTGTGCAGAAGAGTTCTGTTGATTCCGGCGTATATTGCGTTTCCGTAGTCCAGTCTGCTGGTTATGAGCGCGTGGGTGACGGTCCTTCTGCAATCGGGGGGATCCATTTGAAGGTCTTGCGGAGGATGCGCAGGCAGTTGAAACTGGTGGAAGCGACGGCGTTGACCTGGCGGCTCATGGAGAGGGAGGTGTTGAGGATGATGCCGAGGTTTCGTGCATGGTCTGTAGGGGTGGGTGGGTTCCTGAGGGCGGAGGGCCACCAGGTGTTGTCCCAGGCGGAGGTGCAGGGTCCGAGGATGAGGACCTCGGTCTTCTCAGAGTTGAGCTTCAAACAGCTGTCTTTCATCCAGGCTGCCACGTTCTTCATTCCTTCCTGGAAACAGAGTCTGGTGTCTTCGGGATTCTTTGTGAGTGAGAGGATGAGCTGGGTGTCCTCGGCGTAGGATACAATGCTGAGCCCATGTTGTCTGACGATGGCGGCGAGGGGGGCCATGTAGATGTTGAAGAGCGTGGGGCTGAGCGATGATCCTTGGGGTACTCCGCAGTTGATGCCGGTGGGTTCGGAGAGGAAGGGAGGGAGTCTGATCCTCTGGGTTCTGCCGGAGAGAATGGATTGGATCCAGTCGAGGGCGGTTCCTTGTATCCCTGCGTCGTGAAGTCTGGCTGCGAGCGTGCGGTGTGCAACGGTGTCGAAGGCTGCGGAGAGGTCTAGGAGGATGATTGCCGCAGTGTGTCCCTGGTCGAGTAGCATGCGGATGTCGTCAGTGGCGGCGAGGAGGGCTGTCTCGGTGCTGTGGTTGCTGTGGAATCCAGACTGGGAGTCACCTAAGATGGAGTTCTCTTCGATGAAGGCGGGCAGCTGGGCGTTTACGAGTCTCTCGGTGACTTTGGCCGCGAAGGGGAGGAGAGTGATGGGCCGGTAGTTTTTCAGGTCCGTTGGGTTGGCAGTTGGTTTCTTGAGGAGTGGTTTAACCTCCGCCCGCTTCCAGTAGTCTGGGCAGATGCCGGATCTGAAGGAGGTGTTGATGGTCATCCTAGTTCGGGTGCGATGGTGGCGGCGGCTCTGTGGAATATGTGCGGTGGGCAGGGGTCCGTTGGGGCTCCTGAGTGGGTTTTCTTCATGGTCGCGGTGATGTGTTCGACGGTGGCGGGGTCCCAGGTCATGATGGCTTGCTTATCAGCGGCGGGGGGTAGAGGGTTGGAGGTGTCCGGCACTGGTTCGCTGAAGTTGTCGCAGAGGACCTTGATCTTCAGATGGAAATAGGAGCTGAGCTTGTCGCAGAGTTCCTGGGAAGGTGTGACGTCCGTGGTGTTGCTGGTGGGTTTTACGAACTGCTGTATGATGTTGAACAGTTCCTTGGCGTTGGTCGCATTGGTCTGGACTTTTTCTCTTATGAAGGTCCGTTTGGTGTCTCTTATGTGCTGGTGGTATTCCTTCAGGGCGCTCCTGTGGTTGTTCCGTGCTTCCGTGGTTTTCTGGTTTCGCCAGGTTTTCTCTAGGCGTCTGCAGGAGCGTCTGGCTTCTTGTAGTTCTGTGGTGAACCAGGCGGCCTTCAGAGGGCGTTGTTTGGCGGGGTGGCGGAGGGGTGCAAGCTTGTCGGCGCAGTAGGAGATCCTAGCGGTGAAATTCTATGGCTGCGTAGTTGGTGTCGGTCGTGGCGCTGGGGGGGTTTTGCAAAGATTGCAGCGTCCAGCTTAGCAACATAATAGAATTCAATTGTGATTGCCCGTGTTGTAATATGGACAAATCTTGTTCTAGTACATTGATAGCAGATTATACAATGTTGCTCAGTGAATATATTCTGGATGTTAGTGTCGTTAACCCATTGTCGACCACTGCTAGAGCTTTCTCTAGGTTTATACGATCTATTTCTCGTAATCTTTGTGCGGCCTCTTGTTGTGATATTTTCCAAATCTCATTGTAGACAGCGTAATAGAAACGTTTGTGACACGGCTTCCTAGGACCTAATAAAAAATCCCATAGGTCCACATCTTGTGAAAGTAAGGACAAGTGTTGTTTCACCTGTGTGAGTGTTGAGGTTTGTAGCCAATTGAGGCATAACTTCCCAACACTGTATGATGTCACTACCCCTGGGTGTTGTCTTTGCACATAACGTGGATCTGGCCTATTAACACTAAATCCTTTAGTTTTACCCAAGAATCTTTCTTGACAGTTATTGGTGTCTACGGGCCAAACCAACCATTCCTTTCAATCGGGGTCCGATCTATTGCTTTGCAAAATGTAATCTACTGTAGCCTGATTTTGTGATGTCATGTTATCCTCGGTGTGTGATGGTGCGGGCATCCGAGGTGTATTCAAATCTTTATTCCTTGCTAACCCAAGACGAGTTGTTTGTTGCACTGTTTCATTCAAGAACATTAGCTGTCGAGGAATAAGACATGCTCTAAATAGTGCCTCTGTTCCCTGGACCTGCCAGTCCCTAGTACCCCAGACTGATTTTAAGTCTAGGGTGTCTTTCCATAGGTCGAACCCTTTTTCAGACAACTGGGCAATAAAGGAAGCAGAATAAATCTGTTTGGTGTTTGTCAACATATTTTTCTGTGCTGGTGTAGGTACAACCTTATAGTAATATGAGGCTGGGTCTGACATGTTAAATCCTGAAAAATATGGAAATTTTTTTGCAAATGTTTTTGAACTGCTTTTCGGCGGTGTCAGGCAATGTTCCCATTGGTGATATGTAAAAACATTTCTAGGGTTGGCAGATTTTTGTAGAAAGTGATGACCATAATGTTGATAGCAATACATTTGCTCAAAGTCTGATGTGTCCTCTAACATTTCATTATTAGAAAAAGCAGCAGATTTCTCTAAATCAGACAACATATTATTTACGGTTTCATAATCCCAATCATCGGAAAATGTACTGGAGGTAATGATATCACTCAATGAGATTTTAAATAAATGTGGTATTTTTAAAAAAGTTCAGTCGGGCCAAATATATCGAAATCAACCTTGTCCCACACTATACCGTCAGGTATAGGAACTGCTGCAATGTTCACTGATGATAGGTCTCTTTTTTCACGATGTGATGATAGATGTGGTTTCAGAATCACATTCACTTTTTGTGCTGCAGAGCTTTCTCGAAGATAAATTCCATTAATAAGCATGCTAAAAACTAATACTAGGCCTATCCAGAAAAGAAAGAAACGTATTCCTGTAGATACCCAGAACTCCACCCAAGGTGATACCAGGTAAGTCTTTTTAAGAAAGTTCAGAAAATCTTTAAATCGCTGTAGACGAGTTCTTTAGGCTGGCATTGTTTTAGGTTCGCTTGGATCTAACGAGAAGGTGTCAAAGTCAATGAAATAGCCAGATGCAGTTCGATCAATTTTCGGTAGTTCCGCAGGTTTTGTGGAAACTGTAGCTTGCTTTTGTCGTGGCATGTTGACATAGATATCCCTATTTGGTCGAATTGAAATTTGTCTTTCAGTGGAGTTCTCATTTTGAACTTCAGTTTCAAGAGGAACGAGTTCCATTGCATTGTTGCTTAATCCTTCATTCCGTGCAGGTGACCCTTCAAACGTGATGAGTCTTTCTGTTTGAACTTCTTGTATAGTTGTGAGAGGAGGGTGCCTGTTACTTCGGAGTCCACGCGGCCTACTATTCAGTATCGGCCACATAGTGTGGTTTGATTAGGTCAATTGAGACAAATCGTTTCTCCTTTTTACCGGCAAGAGGTGGCAGAAGTACTGTTCTTGTTCTTTCAACTGCCAGGACAGGTACAGGCGTTCTGTATGATGGCCCAAATTCTTTTTTGTCCGCCATTTTTTCTCTGACCAGATCCCCGACTTTAGGGATTCAGACAGGTCTTGCCGTGACACTTTTTACTTCCCCAGTGGCGGTCCTTTTCGTCTGGACATTACTCTGTAGTGCCCTGCTTTCGTTCAGGTCCTGTAAAACAGCCAAACGTTCATGGATGTCAAAAGGTTTTTCATCCGCCACTGTGCCTTCACAATCAAGATCAGGTACCCACATTCTCGTCCCAAATAGGACCTCATAAGGAGTGACCCCCCTAGATAGCTTCTTGGCTGATTGTTTAATGCCCTCTGGACTCCATACAGATGTTTTACCCAATTTCCACCCGAACCTAATAATCTAGCTGTTAAAGATTGCTTTAAGTCCCGGTTTTTCCTCTCCACAACCGAATTTCCCTCGGGATGGTACGGAGAGGAGTACCGCAATACTACACCCAAACTTCCCATGGCTTCCTTGTAAGCCCTAGAGCTAAACGCGGGGCCATGGTCAGAATGTAATGTGCCAATTGCGTATGTCCCTATAAAGACTCGCAAATCTTTTATAACAGTTCGAGCATCAGCCGAGCGCTGGGGCCACACCCATAGGAACCTAGAGCAGGAATCCACTGCAACCATGATATACTTGTAAGCCCCATCCGATTGTAAGGGGACGCAGTGGTCCAAATAAACACACGCGAGTGGTTTGTCTGATATTAGTAATGCGGTCTGCACTGGCCGCGTTACAGTAGAGCCTTTCATCTGCTGACAGATGTCGCATTTCAAGACATAGTCCTTAGTCTGCCTTCTTAGTCCTGGCCACCAGTAGCGTTGTTTCAATAGAGAAACCGTAGCAGACACTCCTGCATGTGCAGAACCTATACCCTCATGTGCTGCTAGAATTAATCCTAACCTGCGATCCATATTTGGTATTGCTCTATCCCCCACTCCTGGAATTTGAGCAAATGGAACATTGTTTGCATCTAACTTGTAGGCGTACTTGAGTGGAAATCTTTTCGGTACTGCTGTGTTATTACGTGTGGCAATAATCGCAACCATTATCTCACCGTCTATCCTCATTTTTGAACGAGTGATTGCAGCTACGGAAGCCGTACTGACAGCCCCCTTTGCGGCTTCGTCAGCCAATGAATTCCCTTCAACGTGCACACCATCACGTTGATGACTCAGTGTATGTATCACGTAAGCCCTTGATAGTTTGTTTTGCAACTCCACTACCTGTTCCCATAGCGTTTTGTGCTTTATTGTGCCACCTTTTGCATCCTTAAACCCGTTTTGTCCCCAGTGATGTAAATATTCATTAGATGACTGTACACAGTAAAAGGAATCACACACGATTAGTGTGGGGAATTCTCGATCCGTATTTACCAGTGCCAGTATTAGTGCTTTTAGTTCTGCCAGCTGCGCTGTGCAGTCTCCTAGAGACTGTGTTTTTGTGCATTTCGGATTAAACTTTCCATCCTGCATGCATCCTTTAACGATAGCACATGCGGCGCTGTATTACTGTTTGCTCCCTATGGCCGGTTGCGCAGAGCTGTGAGTATAAATATTATATTCATACTGATCTAGAGGCATTATTTCGTTTGGTAGAGGATATTCTTGTTCGTATTGCAGAAATGCTTGTGTTTTTAGATTTGGGTCGTACCTGTATTCTACATCTGTTGCAGTGAGAGAATTAGCCCTTGTATCCATCTTGGATGTAAGGCTTTAGCGTTGGGAACGCTTGCCTTTGTTGCAGCCTCTAAGGCTGGAACCGGTGTAACGACTATTATACGTTTCCCTTGCGCCAGGGCTCTTTCTCTAACTACAGCAGTCTGTACACATCTCAGCATTTGTGTACAAATGAGATTTATATGCTATTGGTACTGTCTCACCTTTATTATATGTTAGATAGGTGTACCCAGATTGACCCGCAACTATACGGATCACCAGGTTGCGTACATTTACGCGTGTCTATAAGTGTTTTGAAGCTATCATGTCAGCTTGTAGAGTATCTGTGTGTTCCTGTGTCCACTGTCTAACTGAAAAGTCAGGTTTTATTAAATCGTAGAAAGGTTTTACTCTTTCTGCGTAATCCAAAATGTATGTTCTTCCAAAATTCAAGAATCCCAAGATTGAGTGTAAGTTTTTTAATGATTTTGGAGGTTGGAGCAGCGCACACTTTTCTAAAAAGTTAGCTGCCCGGCTTTTCCCTTCACTTGAAAGTTCATATCCTAGAAAAAGGACGTTGAATTTGTAACCCTCAGAGACAAATCCCAAAATTATGGTATTCATTCTGTTCAAGTTTTCCTCCAGGTCATCGTCCGTTAGATAAATATCATCCACATAGGACAATGCCTCCTCATCCAGATTTTGAAGTAATTCAGTTACTCTGGCTGAAAACAACCCCGGGCTGTTCTTATACCCCTGGGGAAGTCAACAAAATTGCTTTCTGGGACCCTAGCGCTGAGAATGCTGTCAAATATCTGCTCTCAGGCGCTATATTTTGGCAAAAAAATCCACTGGAGATATCTAGCGTTGTTTTGTATTTTTTCCACCCAATGTTATTCATTAATGCGGCACTGTGTGCATTTTGAACTGCAAATGTGCAAGTGTTTAAATGTCTGTAATCTAAAACTAGACGATATGTGTTATCTGGTTTTGATACAGGAAACAAAGGGTTATTTATTTGAGAGGTGCATGTTTCAATCACTCTTTGGTATTCAGGTTGATCTAAGATCTCCCTGACCTGTTTTTTAGCTTCTTGCTTTATTGGATACTGCCTTTGTGCCGTTGGAGTATTTTTTAATGGAATTATGTGGTGGGTTGAATCCTCATCCCATCCAACATGATTTTTGTATAATGCTGGTGCTTGGGCTACCGCCCACTCCCACGCATATGTATATTTTAAATATTTGGGGACGTGGTCGGAAAATGCTGGTAAAATTACCGTTTCTCCCCTAGGGCAATCCATGACGAATGCTGGCGGCCAATCTTGTTCAGCTAACAAAATGTCATAGCCAAACGTTCGCTTCTCCCAAAATAGACCTTTAACTGTCCTGCATTTGTCCCCCTCCATTTGGAGTGTAATTTCATATAGTTTGTGTGGGACACTTACCCTAGTATCAGGTGTTTCCACCGTGATATAATCATTCAAGTCCGCTTTCACCAGAAATTCCATCAGGTTCTAGCGAGCTATTGTTACTTCTGCCGCACTGTCTAGCATCGTCAGAGCCCATTCCCCGTTCAGTAGTCGAGTCCTCAGAATTCTGGGCATGTCTGATCTTTAGACCTGCAACCTTCTTCTTTTTGAACTGTGGTTTTGGTTTGGCTCTATCTTCTTTTTGTGAAGTATAGTCTTGAGCGTTCTGCTTGTCTCTGGACTTTGTACGCTCTTCTTGTCTGTCTGACCAGCCTTCTCTCTCGGAGTTTTTTGATGAACCCTGAAAGGAACGAGAGGAACGTGTATCAGTATCCTGATACCTGTCAGGTTTCCTAATATTATCCCTATTCCTAAGGTTATACCTCCTTTCGGAGGGCTCCTGTGGAGGAGATCTACCTCTGGACTGAGATCTGTTTTCTTTAACTTTTTGTTTTTTGTTATTGTCCCACTTCTTTTTGGAAGAAGTAGGTGTCTGCTTCAAAGTCTCCTTCTCTGGACTACCCATCAATTGTGGTTTTAACGCTTTTCCACCCAAACTGTCACTGCCTAACTCTGCATACGCAGTTTCTATTATTTTTGGTAGTTCGTGTTCCTGTTGTAAAGGACTGAACTCCCTTAAGCGTTGGCTGATGGCCACTGATGCTGCCTCCCCTTTAATATTTGCTAATATTATGGCTGATACCCGGGCATAGTTACCTAGTAACTTCATCCCTAAGTTCAGAGCAGGATCTGCTCCGTACTCATTTTGTATTTGTCTTAATACATCTGGTATTACAGCTAAGGACAGTATACCATGAGTTCTGGTATATATGGCAGCGAAAACTGTACCCCAAGAGGTACAATCCTCTATCTGTGGTGTTATCCCCATCGGTAAGCAGATTGTCAGCATTCTGTGTTTTTCATAAGCGCAGGTATTTGGGAATACTGCTTCTAGCTGTGTTATTTTCTGCACTACCCAGAATGGCATTTGTTCACGTTTTGCGAGCATTTTACCCATTACTGCAAGTAATGTTTGTGGTGAAATTTTAGTTGCTGTGTTCTGAACGTGATCTGTATTTGTTGTTACCAGGCTGGGCCGTAAGAGTCCTCATGACGTATTGTGTCATGTTTCTGTTAAGTTTATTAATTCTTTGTGAAGTATGAGTAAGTCTGGTCCTGGCATTGTTTCAATGTCAGGATGTGGTGTGTAGGCTGCTAGTATTGTCCATGTTGCTCCTTCTCTTCCGAGCGGGCCAAGTCTTACTCTTCTTCTTGTATGGGGTAGGGCGCCTTTAAACCAGTATAAATGTTCCTGGTACGTGAGCGGAACCTCAATGTCCTCATACAGACAATATTCCGCTGGTGCATCACCTTCTGTGTAGAAGTGAAATGTTTTTGTTCTTGCATTTGCTGCTGGGAATGTAACCCACAAATAAAATACCTCTGTTCTGTATGATTCGTGTGCCTCAATCATGAAGGCTACTATGCCACCCCTAGATGTTAAACCATGCGCAAGCAGTTTCAGGGTGACTGCATTTCTAATATTTTCTGAAATCTGAATTGCATTTGCATCTTCCTCGTCATCTGTGAGGTGCAAGTTTTGCACAACTCCTACCGCGTCTAATCCGTGTCTTCAGACATTGTTTAAAGGAAGAAGTATTTTCTAAGGGAACCACAATAAGGTGTTTTGCACAATTTTTAGGAACACTGTGTCCTTCAAGCTTGATTAAACAACAGCTAATAAATAGTATTTTCGCCTACTCAGCTGTGGTGGAGTTTAGCCTACCCACTCCAGACGTCTCTGGTGTTTTGTGAATAGGGATTTCTGAGAATAGAACGACTGAACTACTCAGATTCTACTATAAATAAGTACCCAACCAACGTTGGCGGCGCCATGTTGTGTAGTTCCTATAAAAAATATACAGGATCTGCGCGTTTAGACAACACACACTGTAGGATTGGTGTCAGACAAACTCTGATCACCCCTACCGGGTATGCTGGCTCTTTTTGTACCACCTAGCTCACAGTGCCACTAGAATCTCCTCTTACCAAGGAGAGAATAGTTCTTGACAACCATCGAACATGACAACCCTGATCCCTCAGGACCATGGAAACAATATACTACTTTTCGCTCAGTCACTCGTGCTTACTTAGTCTGTCTCAGGGAAATACACAGAATAAACAGGCTGGGCTTTCTCAATAAGAATTTATTGAACAGTTGTTATTCTGGTGTAGAATAGATGAGCTGCAACAACCGTTAGGCAGTATAAGATATAAATGATTAGCAGTACGATAAAGGTAAATGGATGGTATAGCTCTACCATCTTACTACAGTCATGAATACATATGAATATATAAAACACATGATAAAAGATGCGTACTCCTACGATGCTTCCCTATCTAGATGTCCCTAAGTGTACCTAGCATGTATGTAGGTGTTAAGCCAAGAATCCCTCTAGGATTTAGTCAACCCTAATACCTGAAGTGAGAGACTGTGGCACCCCGTCCTGGTCTCGAGTTGGACACCTTGCGAGGGATGTTAGACCACTGCGAGCTGGAGTGTCTGCATGCAGGAACCTCAGCGTCTCTGGTCAGTGTGTCGGCCGGGAATTCTCAGTCTCCTCTAACTTATCTTAGCAAGATGTGATGTATATATCCCCATAGGTCTCCCCAGGGGTCCTACCTTGCTGTATTACTGTGTCGGCCTAAGGATGACGTTGGGCATGAACTCTGTACATAGATTTTATACAGGAGATGGTAGTCCTGCTGTGCTTCCAAGAATCCTCATGCATAATGTATGAGATTTCGAACTAGGGAAAACCCGCGTTCTGACTGCAGTGTAATATCTAGATAAAAGGTCAGTCCCTGTAAACCGTGACAAGTGTAATGTAGGGAGAGAATATAGGTGGCGGGTAATAAGATTACTTGGGCCTATGTTATGATACCTATATGGAATATATCAGGACCCAGGGCACATCAAGTCAAAGTGCATCAGAAATCTGGCAAAACGTGGGGAGGAGGGGTTACTGCAACAGAAAGCCAGCTTCCTGCACTACACTCCCCATCAGAATAACACAATTTAGCAGAGTTAAACAGAAATAAGTATTGGAAGTACTAAGAACTGACTTCTAGGGCAAAAAGAGGGCAAAAACTGGAGTTTAATACAGAAAAAGTTAAACACTGTAAAGAGAGGATATGCATAAACTGCCAAAAAGACTCAAAATACAGAAATACAATTAAATGCAAAATCATATAACATATTAGTACCTAGTTAACAGCATACAACAAAATATTCTAAGTGCCAAACTAATAAGGGTAGAGACATATCCCATACAGAGTCTAAGTCAAATGGACATAAGAAAAATAAAGTCTCCAGTAACAGCAGTCTTAGACAGCTATAAAATCCCACATAACCCAGGCCTGATCAATAAGTAAGCCCGTACTAAACTATAACAGCTATAGTCCAAATGTTTTATAAACAAATCACACTTTCTAGAAATAGATTCTGCAAATTCAGCATGGCATAATTATGGATAGGGTGATATTGGCAATTTACGTAGTTAAAAAGACATTAGCACTAACCCATTGCTTAATGTAAAATGAATCTTCCATCTTCTCCTTTAGCAACCACCCTCCAGTGGACGTCCTTGAAAATGATACTTTAGGTACATGGTAGAAGCTTCATTCACAATACCGCCATTCTAATAACGTTGTACATCACCATTACATTTATGTCATTTACTTAGTGTATGGCACTGATGGGAGGTGGAGAATGAGCAGGAACAAGTTGAACAGAACATCAGACTCTACATCCATTTTAGAAATAATACTTCTTATACGGAAATGTGGCATAACTATTTGCCTCATTATCTACCCTTCTAAATGTCTTAGGAAATTCATTTTGGTTGCAACATCATTAGTTCATCGGTTACAACTCCGAGAATTATAACAACCACTAATTATGAGAAATAATTTTCACATGACTGAACATTTTCATATTTTTGAAAACACTGCCAGAAGAGTAAGAATGGTAAATCCAGCATCCCTACCATGATACTATAGTGGCAGTCGATATTTTGGAGTCAATATAGCTGTAGGTTGATATTTATGGGTAATGGTTCTGTAATCAGTTATTAGTAAATGGTATTGGAAAATGATCGACTAATGACATTAAATTAACAGTACAACCTTCTTTAAGTAGAATTTTTGTGCTTTTCATGTCTTCTCATTGTCTGCTGTCATAGCCATTGGCATGACCAATCCACTAGCTCTTACAATGGTGGCTGCTTCAGTGTCTCAATGACATACTTTGATATAAACTACAGCAAGGCAGGCAGGAGCAGAGTGTGTTGTCATAGTTATTATTGTTGGTTGATTGCTAGTTAATGCCCACCCAGTCCATCATGTACGAAAGCTGGTAGTAAGATGTGAATGAAAGGCTGACTGAGTATATTGATGAATGTGTAAGAGTTTGTATGAGGCACTCATTATCTTTATAGAGTGGAACTTAAAATGAAATTGTAATGTCACAATTGTCTCTTTCTGTCAGTGCCTATCGGTATTTCCAAAAGCATGTGGCTTTAAGTGACACATTTTTCTTGTTATGGACTTGACATGTACTAATACATGAATGTAGTTTTGATATTCTCTGGTGATTTGTAATAGTTTTAGAATTAAAAAGTAGGATAGCGTAGAATATTTATGTAATAAATAATATTATAGATTATGTAAGGTGGTATTGTATGAAAGAAATAATGTTGGCTAAACTAAAGAATGTATAGTGAGGTGGGAGCTAAGGTGCAAGGCAGTATTCCTTTAGAGTTTGTTTTGTAGTCAGTATTGAAGTCAACCTTCACTTACCCTTCATTTTATTTTTTTTGTTCATCTAATTTCCTTGGTTTGCATACGGCCACTTTTACAATTTCTTTATAGATATTCACTCTTCACGAACTTTGTTGCTACATGTCTGTTTCACAAACTAAAGAGGCTATTCACAAAGGTACTTATGAGTAAGCTACATATCTAAGTGTACTCTTACACGTTTGAGTAATTTTACTACTTTTAGATATTCAACATTTATGAGTATAAACTTGCTCAAAAGTGAAAACTGAACACAAGCATATATAATCACTCTTCATGCATCCCGGTCCATAAACCAGCAGCTGAGATTAATTAAAGCATTCCATCCCTCATTTTTTGTATACTTTAATGTGTTTTTCCCTAAGTCGGACAGGAATGCTAAGCCATGGGCCCCGTGCACACTTTGCCACTGGAACCAAGTTATACCTGACTGGTGAGCCCTAATTAAGACAAAACCTATTGTGGGTTGCTTGTGCTCCAGTTTAGGTAGGACATAGCCTGGCAGTTGGAGCAGGGTCAAGACTGATTTGCAGATGGATGGGTCCAGGCAGAGGTGGCATGGTGTAAAATATAAACAATGGACCTGAATGTGGCCCCAGTAATTACCAGTGGCTGAGATTAATTCAAGCATTCCATCCATCACTTTTTTGCATACTTCAGTCTGTCACCCTAAGTGGAATGGGTATACCCAGACGTGGGTCCCGTGCACATTGTACCTTTATAACCAACCTAGATTTGGCTGAAGAGCCCTGATTAGGGTGAAACCGGTCATGAGTTGCTTGTCTTCCGATTCAGGGAGGACCTGGCCTGGCCTCCCATTAGAGCAAGATCAAGGCTGATTTGCATATGACTGGGTCCAAAATGAGGTGTCATGATGGATAAAGCAACAATGGATTGAGTAATTAGCAGTGGCTAAAATTAATACAAGCATTCATTCATCACTTTTTTTGCATACTTTACATATGAATTACTGGCAACACTTTAAGGCACAGTAATTAGAGTTTTGTTAGATTTTTAAATAAAAGAGGTATCAGTTGCAGAAGCTTACTGTAAGTGACAGCAAAGTAAGAGGAGTTGGGAATCAGGAAGGAAAATGGGGCTGCAGCAGGGAGGTGTAGGCATAGTGAGGTGATGGTATAGTTGAAGAATGAAAAAAAGAATAGATCATGGCAATATACTGAACATATTCAGTGCAACCAAGTCTTTAAATTCTCATGTGAAAGGCAGGAGTGTTAAATGTGAGATGGAATCAGCAATTATTCATGCAGGAATTGGCTACGGTGGTTCAGATATTTTTAGTGTAAAATTAGCTTCAGTAGTTTATCAGGTAGTAGCATCATTTAAAGGACTTTGTTGCAAGGGTGGTTATCATGATTGGCAACCCTGTGATTAAAATGGAATCCACTCAGAGCGATGTTCATGCACCAATGTCCATAGCTGGTTTGTAGTATCAACATACATGAACCTATAGGAAGGGACTTATGGTAATCCTAAAAAGTATTTGGACATTGGGATGTTCATCATAATTAGAAGTAATCCATGTGTGCAGATTCATGTATATACTAGATCCAGCTCAAAATACTACAATTTAGGCTAGATCACCAGTGATTCAAGTTAGCGGCACACTGAAAACACTTTATGGCAGTACTTTCTGATGGATCGTTGATGTTTAAAAATACCCAAAAGACCATGGGATACTTTTTATTCAGTACCACATCAGCAATACACAAGCATGGTTATATTTTTGATTCCATCATATCTAATACTTTCTGCAGAGATAAAAATAGAAATAAGTCCCATAGTAATCTCAAATCATCCACCAGTGGAAAATAGTTGATTATATTCTGCAATGTAGAAAAGTCTACATCACAGGAACTTTTCTAACAGTCATTGATGAAGCAGTAAAAATTTATAGATTGTATAGCCTTAAATTTGGAGGAGTACTTTGCAGAAAACTAAGGGACTGCAAGCCCAATAATGGTCTAGGATACTTAAGTCGTGTTTCTGAGGGCAAATGCAATTGTTTATTATGACACACAAGAAACAAAAATGGCTATAACAGAAACAACTAAGGGTGTCAATGACAGCCCTAACAAGTATGCATATAACTACTAGGCAATGGGAGAATTTGAACCCCAATGAGGCTTTAAGTTATGTTTGTAACAATTAGGAGAACACAATTTCTGTTGGATACTTTTAAATGCTGATTGCTCAACTCTAGAACATTCCCTAGGTACCAGACTGGATCCAGAAATGTTCATAGCGGTGCCCCCATATGCCCCTAGGATGACTTTGTTCCATCCCGGAAGTGACAGAGCTGAGCTGCATAGAGGTGCCACCCCTATGCGATGGCGTCACCTGTTTTCTTTCCGCACCTTCATACACAGATCCGGAGCGCCATTCCCTTTCGTTGTTTGATAGTTCTTTCCTAATTCATTCCAGTAGGCAAGGGAATGACGATCACATCGATGACTACAGGGTTCAAACCATGTTGTGACTGTTGAAAACAGATGTCAGTGGTGGCCCTTCAGAAGGTCTGTTTCTAGTGTTTGGGCTTGTGGCATGACTCTAGTACATGTGATGAGTGTGAAGTGAAGCTGAACACCACCGACGGTCTGCTCCAGATTGAGGGTGCTGACTCGTTCCCACTCTTGAGACTACTCTCACATGTATTCTTTACAGTTGATATTGTTTGGTAACTCAAAGAATAAACAGAAGAAGTCAGATTAGAATTTGAACCCATCCCACCACTCTGTCCATATTGGAGTAAGGAGGGCATCAAGGTGCCAACCGTTCTTGCTCCGGAAAGCTGGTCACTGAGCCAATTCCACAACTGATCCCGTTATGCCCCAACTTCTCTGGGCCATCAGCAACACCAAATATCAAGGCCTTCAAGGAGGCTATTTCGCATATTTGTAACACTTTTCTGACTTCCTCTGATATGCCATTGAGCCCCAAGGAGCTGCAGGGGCCTCCAGTCGGGTTACTGCTGGCAAATTTGCTCTGGACTCCATCTGAGCCCATCAATTCAGCTTTGGGTTCTGCACTAGCTCCAGTGCCGACTTTCACTCCAGTTCCAAGATCCGCACCGGTTATGTCTCCACTGCTGCTGGTCTTGACTTTGCTGGTGTGGAGGTCGAGCACCTGCAGACTCTGATGGCCCGTCTTGAGCCGAATCGCAGAGGTCACCTGGGACAATGCTCTACTAAGTCCTCTGCAGCATCAGCTTCCAAGCTGCTTGCCATTAGTGGCACTCAGCCACCCTGAGGCAGGCAGTTTTAGACAATTTCGTCCAGGGTGGTGGGCATCACATCTAACAGATGGGTCTTCCAAATTGTCCAACACAGCTTTGCTGCACCATTCCTTTCCGACCCACCTCAACTTCCTCCCTCATCACCAGTTGCGTAACATAGGCACCCACAGTCCCCACAGTGGGGGGGGACCAAGCTCCAGGGGCTCCCTCAGTACAGTACCCTGGCCTTAGAGCTCCTAACTGAATCTGGAGGGGGCTCATCCACATACCTTGCAGGGAGGCCCACTCAAGTTTTGTTACGCCACTGCTCACCAGAGTGGTTTCTGCATTGCTGCAAAAGATGGAGGGTCAATTGGCCAAAGATGTCATTGAGAGGGTGCTGGCAACAGGCTACTGGATTGTTACTCTGGACCTACAGGATGCTTACTTTCATGTCCTCATCGTTAAAGGTCGGCCAAGAGCGGATTCAATTAACCATGCTCCTCTTGTCAGCGCCCCTTGGGTGTTCACAAAAATGATTGCCATGGTCGCAGGACATCTTTATAGGCTAGGGATACCATGTTTCCCATACCTTGATGACTGGTTGCTGATAGCAGGCTCACCACAGTCAGTCGTAGGTGACCTCCAGAGGATGGTGAACCTCCTAACATCACTGGAATTCTTGGTCAATAAGCCAAAGTCACACTTGACTCCTTCACAGAGACTCCCTTTTTTTTAGTGATTCTGGGCACTGTGCTGTTCACAGCTCTCCCTCTGCCACAACAAGTCGAGGATATTCATGCTATGATCCCAGTGGTTCAACCTCAAACATGGATCTCAGTGATAGCAGCTTTAAAACTTGGGCTATTGGCCTTATGAATCCTGCTTGTCCTCTTCACTCAGTGGCACATCCAGGCACATGTGCACCTATTTTTCAATTGTAAAGGATGGTTTTATAAATATATGATGTATCAAGGCAACGCGTGTTTCGGAAAAAGCTCAAGACCTGGGTTTTCTAGCCCCTAGTTCCTTTCTTCTGCCCCCGCTGTCACCCTTTTGGCAGTAGCACCAGGACACTCCTAGGAGTAACAGTCGCGCTATGTAAGTAACCCCACATATATAGATATATATATAGATATATATATATATACACACACACGCACACACGCGCACACACACACACACCAGATAGAAATACTTTGGTGACATTCTGAAATCACATTTGACCCCCTAAATCACAGTACCTCCCCCCACACTAATGCCAGCTAGAACATCACAATATAAAGGGAGTATCACTTTAAATGAGGCAAGCCTATTTACTTTGTCAAGAAGTCACCACATTAAAAAGGTCAATAATTCACAGGTTAAGAAACATTATTATAATCATTGAAATCAATAACCATGTTTAAAGGCAATCATAATTGTCAAATAAGCATTACACTGTTTATCCAAAATGACTGTTAGCAATATATTGTAAAAAATTGCATGGAAAATCAACATAAAGTGTCTGTCTTTAGCATATTTAGGCCGGATAAAATACAGCTGTAAAACCAACCATTAGAGAGCGCTGCACTCCCAGGCTGGAGAACACATTTTCAGGCCTTGGGAATACTTGAAAAGTAATGAAACATCACCCCAGGTCATGTTACTTATGGCCTGAGAGACATAGGGTACATTTTCCAAAAGTTAAAGTTTGGGGATGCTGCACCTCCTGCAGTCCCCACATCATTTTCAAGACTTGTTTGGTGGTCCTGGGGATCCACAATGCACAATTCCACATTCAGAACAAGCTTCACAGGAGCGATGAATAATAAATTAGTATCCCCTGTCACTTCCTTTTTCAGTGAGACTTCACGCCACATGCCTTTTCTTTCTTTTTTTCAGTGAACTACATGTGGGTGCCCGGTCCCATCTAGGACACCCGATTGATATTTTTGTTGGGGCAGCGTAGGGAGCCCACTCCCCCGCTTCCCGCTGGCACTCTGCTCAGTTGGCTCTGTTGTCTGGTGGGAGCTGGCACTTGTCTTCATCTTGCCCACTCTATACGGGCGGGGTGCTCTTCTTGCGGTGGCTGCCAGACTTCCCCCAGAAACGGGCACGAGGAGCAGGAGCCAGCACACCATCATTGTGAGTGAGTGCGCTACAGTGCTTCCCTTTCTCTTTCCTCATTGGGGGACTGGGCCCTACCTTTGCATTCAGGGCCTGGGGATGGTGTCCCAGGCCCCATTTTTAGGTCTCGCGCCTAGCGTTGCAGTGCGCAGCCCTGCTCGCGCAGCGCGAGACCTTTAGAAAGGGCTTCTGAAAGCTACCCACACGCTCGTGCGTGTAGTTTTGCTTTTGGAAGCCCACATTGGCTGGAGCGTGCGTTTTTTTTACGGAGACAGCACGCGATTGGGCAAAGGCGGGCGCATGTCCCGCCTTTGCTCCTCCCATTCCCGACGGTGGCCAGAACGCGCAGCAGCGCGCGTTCGCCTCGCTGCCGCGCTCCCTCCCCCCTCCTCTGTGGTGCGCGCGCACCACTGTTTATTTTATTTTTTACCGCGCGGCTGCCATTTTTTGTATTTAATTATGCTCTTCGAGGCAACGTGACCCGCTCATGTGACTTGCAGCAGCTGCTGCTGATAACTTGAGGCGCGCATCAGGTCATCCTGGTGCGCGTGCGAGGAACAGTCCGTGGCAGTAGCCGAGGGCTTTGTGGGCGACTGTCAAGTTTCTTCTATTACAAATAAAAAACGTGTTTTACGTTATATTGGTGGTAAACGTGTGTCCGCGAAGGAGAAATCTTTTGGTTTTGAGAGGGCCGAGTTGTTCGCATAGCGAAATGTAGTCTCTTTTCTCTCTCTATCAGAGGCAGGGGTGTACCGCTGGTAGGTGGCACCGACGCCTCTCTCATGTTCCCGGTTCTGTGAGTCTCTGGAATTGAGCGGTATGGAGTCGCTTTACCGAATCCTGTTTGCGGTGCTGGAATGCCCCAACATCAAGCTCAAAAAGCCGTCCTGGTTACATATGCCCTCTGCCATGACAGTATACGCTCTGGTGGTCGTGTCCTACTTCCTCATCACTGGGGGTGAGTGCTGCGCAAACACTGTTCTGTTTACCCAAGACATAAAACACCTAGTCCACTTGTCAGGCGAGTGCTAAATAGGGAAATAATAGACTCTCTCTTTGCGTGAATCTCACTGGGCATATATGAACGAGCTGCAAGCCACAGCACAGAGGGCTACATCTCTGTACATTGGGTAACTTTTTGCATGTTTTATGTAGCGCGAACTGGCATATGTAGATAACGTGATTTGTCCGGAAGCCCAGGGGTTTGAGCCGAAGCTGGGACTCGAACTTTTAGTTCTAAGGTACATATTTATCGAGTTTGTCAGCGTTCTCGAGTAGGAGTGAGGGATTCATGCCTGAGCCAGCCTCCGTTAGCTTTTACCTGCAAGAAATAAAATGTACAGGTTCGTTTGTTTTTAAAGATCCAAAATGGGCTCGCTGTGACAAAGCTCCTTCAGCCCACAGGAAAGCTGCGCTCCGTTACATTTATGAAATGTTTAATAATTGCATTTTCATCAAGTTAGCTGCAGGAGGTAATGATCCTTTATATTTTGGAAATGGCGACTGTGTACATCGAAGCGGGTTCAAATAGGAGGCATCGTTCCGTGTTTTTATTAGTTTCAGATAGGAGGCATCGTTCCGTGTTTTTATTAGTTTCAGATAGGAGGCATCATTCCGTGTTTTTATTAGTTTCAGATAGGAGGCATCGTTCCGTGTTTTTATTAGTTTGCCCATCACGTAGTAAGGAAGGTCACGTGATCACGGCTTGAACCCCTCCTATTAGCAGAGTGATCTACAATGCGACTGAGAGTGCCTGCCGTGTAGTTGAAGGATGTTCTCCCCTCTCCCTCGGGTATCCTCTTAATCTGGGCCTTCAACAGTTTTCTCAAAAGCAGCCCGATTCCCAGACCCGCCTATGGCTGTAGTAGAGGGTCACTACTTCAACATACTCAAACATTTTCCCTTGGGTGGGCCAAGAGGTATGGTCTGTGGTTTGACCCAGGGCCGCATTGATGCCAGCAGGGTTGGGGGTGAAGGGGTGTTAGTTATTCCTCAAGTTGTGACCTTTATTTTTATTGGGAGGCGGTTACAGTAGTTATTTTGTGGAAGCAGCCAGTGGAAAATGTTTAATTTGCTTTCGCAAAACAAAAGTAATATGGGTTATTTAAATATTCTACTTCCTTCACAACTCTATTTGTACTGAATGTTGGCCTACTAAAGGTATTATTTTGGCTCAGGATCGGCTGCAATTTTAGGTGTTTGGCTTCACTCAATGCTCTTTTACTTACCTATCAGAAGATGAATAATTAAAACTAATGTTCACCGGCCGTTGATTTATATTAAAGAAAAATACCCTCAATTATTCAATTCAGACGTTTGAGTTTAACAAATTAAAAGCAAGTGGTTACTTGTTGAACATTTATTGGATGTCGTTATTATGTAACAAAGACAGTTGTTGACAGTAAAAAAGACAAACATTGCAGCACATTTATGATTTGTTTAATCATGAATTGCTTTTATCACATTTTATTATTTTCAATTGTAGAACTCCTTTGTCTGCAGCGCCTACTGAATAGATAAGTGACTATTAACAAAATAATTATTTTTGAAAAAGCACAGTTGTAAAGTTTGTAATTTCATTTAAAAAGCAAACAAAACATCCGCTGTTGTCAATCACAAAAACTACACATATTTCCACTCCACTCCAAACAATATAATTACACTCCACACAACACAATTCAACTCCATATAATTTCACTACACGTAATTACACTCCAACCTACATTCCACACAACATATTTACACTGCACATATATCCACTCGAATTCCAAAACACATAATTACAATCTACAAAAAGAAGTCAACTTTGCAACATGCCACATAATTCCACACCATAACATGCTATTCCACAGCACATAGTACCACTACAAACCATGCCATATAATTCCACACAACACGATTCAATGCCACACTGTTCTGCACCACACAACATAATTACACTCCACATAATACCACTCAGCTCCACATAATTACTCTACACATAATTACACTCTACTCAATACAACATAAATTGACCCCACATAAATGCACTCTATGCCACATACCAGCAATCCACATAAATGCACTCCACACCATAACACATAAATCCAATATGCATAATTACACTCAATGGCACACAATTCAACTCCACACATTTGCAAAACACACCACATAATTCTACACAAACCACATATTTCAAAGGCACAACCCGATTCCACAACTCACCACATACATCCAAAACACATCACAAATGTATGCGTCATCCCACAACTAATAATTCCAATACAACCCAAATAATTCCACGCCAAACCACAAACATCCACTACACTCCAAACCAAAACACATAGGTAAAAAACATTGTCATTTACAACGCCAATGGCTCTAACTCTTGCAAATGCGAGACCTGTTGCATTGCAAATACTTTTTACTCTTGCCTTGCCCCCTACTTCCTTCCTTCCCCCTCACCATCTTTTGCTTTCCCTTCCCAACCTTCTCTATCCTTTTTACTCTTACTTTTCCCCCTACTTCCTTCCTCGCCCTCACCATCTTTTGCTATCCCTTCCCACCAAACAGATGTGCACTCCCGGCTGCTCGGGCAAATCTGTGGGCATCTCATCCAGACCACATCTGGAAAAATAGCAAGGAGAAATAGGGGATGGACAGACACTTTTGATTTTTAGTGGCTAGCATTCATCCCTCATTTTGGATTAATATTCACACAAAAGGATGTTTGCACTCATCTGTGGGCAAACCAAAGCGGAATCCCAGGTAGTAATTGTAATGGTTCATTATCAATATTTAGTCCGGTCTAAATAATAATAATGAATTATTACAATTACTACTTGGGATTAGGTTTTGAAGCACAGATCATCCATCACTTGCTGTTGTTGATAGGAATCTTACAGTTCCTAAAACCTTGGTAGAACAGTGAAACAAAGCAGACAGGCTACCTCACCAGGCTCAGGCCCTCACAAGTTAAAGGTGGGAGTTACCTCTCAACCCCCACCAACAGCCCCCATCTTTATTGTGCTTTAAAAAACGGAACATTCCAAAACCTCAATATAGGAAACTTAATGTAGGTTTGTATATCTGTGAATGCCTGTAAGACTATCTGGCATGGCATAATTGTTGTTTACCAAAAAGAGTGGTTCTACTACGCAATAAGAAAACGAGCATTTGCTATGCAATAGGTGTCGCATTTGCGAGAGTTTGAGCTATTGGCATTGTAAATACCAATGCCTTTTATTTCTGTATTTTAAAAACCTGCAAGCGGTGCGTAAACAGGCACTTTGTACTTGCAGTCGTTGCTTACGAGAAGCAACGCTGGCAGTAACTATGCCTCTTTTACTGCTAGCCTTCCTTTTCATAAGCAAGGACTATAAGTACAAAGGGCGTGTTTATGCACCGCATACAACTTTTCGAAACACATAATTAAAAGGCATTGTCGTTTACAATGGCAATAGCAACACCAATAGCTCAAACTTTAATAATGCGAGACCTATTGCATTGCAAATGTTTGTTCCTTATGCCATTCCCGGGGATGGGGTTGCCAGGCCTCGCCGAGCTCTAGGGAGAAAGTACTATGCACGCCACCTCCCTGGATCATAAATTATTAATGAAGCTTAAATGAGCCCCGGGCACTGACCCAGCCCGGTGGTAATGTTTGGACTTCGGGGCAGAGCCCCACGCCCTCCGTTTCTAGCAAGTGGTAAACAATTTGAATCCTTTTAAGATGAATATCTCCAGCCCCATTGGGCCAGTTTCGATTATCTCGAGTTCATTTTTCTACTGGTGGTGAGTTGTACTCAGGAGCATTTTCAGAAGGCCGCTAGCCCTACAATGGGCGCATTTGGCAGGAAGCTGTTTTTGCTCGCTCCCTACGCTGGTTTTCTCCTGTGCTGTGCCCTCCACAGCCCCCCTGGCCTCCTGTCTGTCTTGCAGGGCATCTGGGGGGCAGTGGAGTCCATCACTTCCCCCGAATGGTCCTCAAGGGGTATAAGGAGGCCAGCATCCCTGCCCTGGAGATACCCGCTAGTCATGCGGTCAGCTGCAGACAGAGTCCTAAATCGATCAGGGGGCTTGTTCTACTACTGTCGCAGTCCAGGTCCACAGTCAGGTTTCTCGCCTTCATATTCTGGGGTGCTTCTTTTATGCCCAGTCCAGCTTGTGGGTGGGATACACTCCCTTTATCTAACCTTCCCCCTATCCGGAGTTTGGCTGGTGAAACAAAAGACTGGTGTTAGGTCCCTTTGTGTGTGCTGGTAAAAGACCCATTTGATGTGCAATCAGGCAGGGCCCAATTCCTCCCCAAGCCACCTTGTCAGAAAGTCCCACTCCCTATATACCCAGGCCTTTTCATGCACTCTCTGGTTTCCATACGCATTACCCAATGCATGAGTAATTACCTTTCTAAATGAGCCATTTTAAAAATAGTAATTTAAAGTCCAACCTAGCCATTTAAGAGGACTTTAAATTGCAATTCAAATGAGTGTAAGAAGTATTTTTCTTGCTGCTACCAATCCGAATTTAGCATTTAATAAATGTAACAATGTTGCCCAGTGATTCCCAGTGGCAGCAGCCAGCCTTGCTACATTGAACATTGTCTGTGGGGCTATTTCACTGTAAGATAACATGTTCAACATTAATTTCTACGTGCCCTACTTTTAAGTTTCTACACCGTGCCTTTATGGGCAATAAGGCCTACATATGGGTGACTTATTAATATTTAAAATGATTACTTTACGCATGGAAACAACACTTCTTGTAGTCAAGTCCTATTCAGTGCGAATTCACATTACTGCTTTTGTTTTGTTTAAATACCTTGTCATAAAACAAATGCACCGCACAATGTCATGGCTTAAACCATATATAAATATAATAAAACAAGCTATTACCACTGTTAAGGAAGGTGACAATAATGATAATAAATAGTATATTACACTCTGTACATATAGTTTCTCTCTCTATACATGTGTGAGTATTTATACATTGCTTTACATATTTATTATTTTTGATTTGCTGATAATGTAAAATCACAGAATTGTTCACACATCTCCCAGTTTACTTCTCAAATGTTTTACTGATCCTCAGACATTCTTATGTTACAGTGTTCCAGAAGTTGTAATTTACTGTATCTGGAGGGCAACGTGTCAATTAGATTCTCTCTTTTATTTCAGAAACATCCCAATAGCAGTGATAGTGTCCGTCTCTATCGTCACTGTTGCTTATGTCCTTACCAATGTCTCCTATTACACATTCCTGACAGTCGAGGAGGTGCTGGCGTCAAAAGCTGTGGCCATGGTAAGTTGTAGTGTGTTTGATCAAATGCAGGTTCTATTTAACCCTATTAACCTATTTGACATATTGGATCTTTCATGAGTCCTGCCAGGGGATGCTCACACATCCTGCCCATGCATGGAGTCCTTTGCTGGTAAGGCATTGATTCCCTTATCAGTTGGGGAGCATGATGAATCTCATACACTGGGAATAACATGAGACTTGTGCTTGTGCTGTGGTTGTGAACGTTAGAGGTTCCTGGTCTATGAATGAGCAATCTGCATAAACTGTGAGTTTTTTTGAGGTGGAGCATGTCTTTTGAGTGCTGGAGAGGAGGTGAGACAGTTACTGCAAAGAACATGGCTCCAGGTGGACAGACCAAGAATCACGTGCTGGAAAACATTAGTGGCATGTCCAGAAAATAGTGAAGTCTCTTATGCATGTGATTACTCAGCTGGAGAGCCAGCAGTACTTGTACCATGGTGCACATGTAGTCGTATTAAACAGAGAATGCATATTGTCTGATGGAGGGATTGTGTTATGTAGAGTATATTCTTGTGGACAGGTGCATCATGTGCACAAGGGATATGACTTCTGATGTTGGGCATACATGATAGATATTAAATTGGGTGCCAAGTTCTATGGGAATCATTTGCAGGATGCAGAAAAGCACAATAATATTGATCTAGATTTTATGAATCTTTATGTTCCCTTTGATGTTTCTTTAACTGCTGCAAGTCTCCTATGCTCCTTGTGAGATACACAAGGTGAAATACAGAAGTTGGCGACTTAGAGACCAATTGGAGATGATATCCTTCAGCTTCTGCCCCTTTGGGTGTGGGGTGTAGTTTAAGGCACTCTCAAACAGTTGTGTTTTATGCCTCTCATAAAGTGTTTATTTCCATCCTAAGGTTAGGGTTCATTGAGTTCAAAATTCTGGGCCTTGGACTCGGAGATCTCCCTCCTTATTTGTTCCATCTAAGCTCATTGTGAGATAAGTTTTTCCATTGCTTATAGCGGTTTACAGCTTGGCACATAATTTGCAGCTCAGCTTCCACATGTGTTCTGGATCACGATCTCAGAAGCCATGTTCATGATACAAAGAACATTAATAAAAAAAATTCTTCTAGCAGAAGCCAGTGGAGCTGTTTTAAGACTGGTTTCATATGGTTGTGCTGCAGACACTTTAGGCATCTTCTAACTACTCAAATCTAGAGCCGTTGAAGCCTGTCAATGAGCTTACTTTTGAGTCTGGTGTTTGCAATGTGACAATGGTTGGGGTGGGACATCACAAAGCCTACGGTCATCTCTACCCAGTGGTAAATTAGTAGCAGTTGCAGGATTCAATGGCAAAAGGAGAGCTGCAGATTGATGTCCTTGTCCATGACATTGACCAGGGGAATCACCAGAGCTCAAAGTGAATTAATTTGGGTTTTTGCATTTAAGTTTCCTGGTGATCGAAGGTGGCGGGCTGGCATTATCAATTATATTGTGGTTGCAGTGAGAGTCAGGTGGTCCGCAGTTGGTGTGTGATTATTGGGGTCTTGTTATCTGGATGCTTCTGTGATTTTTTTGGCTCGGTTGAGTTTGCCTTATGTGCCTTTAAGACTTCCAAGGTTTTAGTCCCTGGATCATGACTGCTCCATTGGAGTAGATGTTAAATGTAATTTTCAATGTAATTTGAAGAGGAGGCGGTGGCGATCATCAAGTGTGATGCTTCTTTGGCAATTCAAGATTTTTGTGGTGGTGAAGCCCTTCTGAAAAATTACATTTTTTGTTTTTAAGAATACAGTGTCAGTCCTGGTTATTGTTTTCAATGCTTGTACATTTATCAGCAATTAAAATCTCATTGAGATATTTTAAAGCTCTTGTTTCAGATTTTGGATAGTGTGGTTGATTATGGAGAAACTTTATGAGGCAATAATTTGGAGTATGCCTACTAGGATCTAGATGGCTCTATTGGAAGGGTGGGAGCTAATGTTCTTAGAGTGGTTGATTGTGAGGCCTCCATTGCGAGTGACAAATTTTATGATTTTATTGAATGTTAGGCACTAGCATGTTGATTGACGTTAGTATGTGGATTTGTAGGGAAGCCTTTCTTGTCCTGAATACATCTTTTACAGGTTAGTGAATTGTGCTATTTGTAGCTTTTGTGGAAGTGCAAGAATAAATAAGCAACTGAGCACTATCGATTTGATGTGCTGAGGTTTGCAAATAACAAGTGTTACTATTGATCAATTTGGTGGAGTCAGAATTCTGGTGATTTTGATGCATAATTCTTATTTTGTTGGCTACATTTGTAATTGGTTTTATTTAGTTACTCTTTATTAAATGTAATATGGTGCTGATTTCCCCTCTTTTTCTGAGACGACAAATAAGAAGATGTCTGCTGGTAGGCAATGAAAGTATAGTTTCACATCATAGTCTTTCTCCTAATGTTCAGGTCTAGTGGGAGGTGGGGTGGGGGTGGGGGGGTATGCCTGCCCTCAACATGGATGTGTTTTAGCTTGTGGGGCATTAGTAGCCTTTCCTAGCAAAATCATTGCCCCAGTGCATTGTTCATTTTCATTGTGCTTGTGGGAGGCTACTCACCGTATCTGTCAACCTCAAGTGCTGGGAAGCACACAGCCCTGTTATGGAGGGTGATTGAGGCCTGTGATGAAGGGCAGGAAGGTGTAGTGCTGGTGAGTCCTGTGCCTTAGGGCATCAGAATAAAATGCTGATGATCAGGAGAACGCTCTGCTATGGAGCTTCATATTAGAGTGCTCGCTCATGGGCCAGTTTTTGCTACAGAGCATCACAGTAGTGCTGTATGGCAGGAAGGTGAATACTACAAAGCATAAGAATATTACACTAGCAAGGAAGACTTAGGCATCATATAAATTAGGAAAGTTCTGTGCTATTCAGCCTTCTTACCTAGTTCTGCAGAGTACAGCATCTAAGCTTGCAGAGGAGCCCTGCCTTATAAACCATCAGAAGATATGCTGGAGACCAGGGGAGTTCTGACTATAGAGTATTCAAGTTAGGCACTGGAAGGTATGGGTCCTTTTCTAAAAACAATCAGCGTCAAAAGCCATAGAGTAGGAGGTTGTGCCATAAAGCAACCACATCAAGTGCTAGAGAGCAGCAATCTTGTGCTCTACAGTAACCAAACATATTGACAGAGAATAGGAGGCCTATGCCATATAGCAACCACATTTAGTGCCAGAGAGCAGTAGCCATGGGGTATCCAACAACCTCATCTACTGCGGAAGAGGACTGGTCTTCTGCTAAAAGACAACCACATTTAGTGTAAGAGATCAGTAGTTCTGTTGTATCCATTGACACCATCTAGTGATGGAGATTAGAATAGCTGTGCTATAGACAAACCTTATCTTTTGCTGGAGAGCAGTAGTCCTGTACCTGTGGTATACAGCAACCTCATGTAGTGCTGGAGAGCATTGGCCCTGTGCTATAGGGCAACCACATCTAGTGTCATAGAGCGGCAGTCTTGTGGTATCCAGTGCCCTCGTCTATTGCTGGACTATGCTATAGAGCATGCTTATTCAGTGCTAGAGAGCAGTAGTCCTGAGTTATACAGCAACATTGTCTAATGCTGGAGAGCATTGGTCCTGTGCAATAAGAACCCACATCTAGTGCCTTAGAGCAAGAGTCCTGTATTTAGCGACCAAATCTACAGCGGAAGATTACTGATTTTCTTCTGTAGTACAACGACATCTAGTGCTAGAGAGCAGTAGCACTGTAGTATCCAGTAAGCTCATCTACTGCAGATGGGACTGGTTTTCTGCTATAGGACAACTGCATCTAGTGTCAGAGAGGAGTAGTCCTGTGGTATCCAGCAACCACATCTAGTGCAGGAGATTATGATGGATGTGCTCTAGTGCAACCTCATCCAGTGCTGGAGAAGAGTAGACATGTGGTATACAGGAACATCATCTAGTGCTGGAAAGCACGGGTCTTGTGCTATAGGGAACACAGCTGGTGCCCTAGAGCAGGAGCTCTGTGCTATCCAACGACCACATCTAATGCTGTAGATTATGAGGGATATGCCAAAGACGAACCTCATTGTGGCATCTTAAGCTGCATCTGAAGCCTGTGTACTTCTGATGTCATGCTGCCTTGGTTACGAGAGGTTCTAAGCTGAGTCCTGGTCTCCCAGGTGATAGCATTGTGTTTGTGGAAAGGAGCTGAAGCTGTTGGATGAACTGGATGCTGGGGCCTGGATGGGTTCTTCTACCTTGAAATAAACCTGAAGTTATTTCACTGAACCTGCCTCTGCCTGATCCTTTCAGCTGCAATTTGGGATCTTACACTGGTGTAGTCGGCAGCTGAAAGGCAAGATGAAGAACTCAACACCCCTCAACTGCTTTCTTTACTTTCCCTGTTTATAGGTAGTGATCGGACACTCCTACCTCAGGTACTGTGTTTATTTCAACTTCCACGGCACGACTCAACAATGGCGCCTTGAGCTATCTACTGATCCTGTTCTCTCAGAGGTATTGTCTCTCATTCACAAGGGATGGCATTAAAAAAAACAGGCATCTGAAGAAGCTGCCAAATTTTGGGGTCTTAAGGATGAGTTAGCTGCTTGTGATGGTGTGCTATTACGTGGAATGAGACTCGTTCCACCCCTTAAACTTCGTCAACTTTTGATTGAGTTGGCTCACAAGTCACATTCAGGCATGTCAAAGACTAAGGAGAGGCTGAGATCCTCTTATTGGTGGCCAGGTATGGATCTGCATGTGGAGAGAGTTGTGAGGGACTGCACGGTCTGTGCCTTAAGTAATAAGTCTAAGCTCACAAGGGTCCAACCAATGGTGATTAGGGAACTTCCTCGTGGTCCCTAGAAAGAAGTGGCGTTAGACATTTTGGGTCCAGTGCATACTAATGGCCAGCAGATTTTTATTTTGGTGCTTTTGGATTTGTTTTCAAGGTGGCCTGAAGTTTGTTTTACGTCTAGCATTGAGACTGTGTCTGTCATCAAATTTTTAGAATCCCTCATGGCCAAAGAGGGTTACCCTGAAGTTATTCTCACTGACAATGGGGTGCAGTTGGTTTCACGAGAAATGGAGGCTTTTCTTAAAAATCATGGCATAAAACACAAGAGGTGTTCCCTTTACCACCCAGAAACCAATGGAATGGTAGAAAGGTTTAATAGGGTGTTGAAGGAGACCATCTCATGGGCGAAAAGCTCTGGTCTTAACTGGAAAGAGGAGGTTCTCAGAAAGGTTGAGAATTATAGGCTTACACCCCACAGCACGACTAGGAAGTCACCTTTTGTCCTCTTTAGGGGTAGGTCTCCTTGTACTTTAGTAGAGCCACCTTGGGTCAGACATCTAGAAGAGGCTGCTTCTAACTCTTTGTCTGAGAAGGTTTCTCCTGACTGGCGTAAGAGAGAGGAAGCCAAGTGCTTTTCTAGGAAAATACATTTTGACTCTAAGAATTCGTCCAAAGAGACTGTGGTCAAGCTAGGTGACTTGGTTGTCATTAGGCAACCTGGTATCAAGGTTAGATTTTCCAAACCCATACGGGTTATAAAGGTTTTAAAAATGCTGTTAAAACTCAGGATCACAGAATTTGGAATCTAAATAGGGTCTCAGTTTGTAAAGGGGCTGGATGTGGTGAAGGTTCTGGGGTTAGTGAGAATGCTAATAATACTTTTGTTGCATCTCCACGCTTGTCCTCTAGGATTGTTAAGAGGCCAAGTTATCTTAAGGATTTTGTGTCTTGAAGGTTTCTTCTCATTTTTTAGTACTAATTATTCTCTTGTGTCTTTCCTTTATATTTCTTTCTTTCTCATTTCTCTTGTTTCCTTTCTTTTATTTTATTTATTTTCTTTTGTTAATGGGGGAAGGTGTGTGGCATCTTAAGCTGCATCTGAAGACTGTGTACTTCTGATGTCATGCTGCCTTGGTTACGAGAGGTTCTAAGCTGAGTCCTGGTCTCCCAGGTGATAGGATTGTGTTTGTGGAAAGGAGCTGAAGCTGTTGGATGAACTGGATGCTGGGGCCTGGATGGGTTCTTCTACCTTGAAATAAACCTGAAGTTATTTCACTGAACCTGCCTCTGCGTGATCCTTTCAGCTGCAATTTGGGATCTTACACTCATCTAATGCTTCAGAGCAGCAGTCCTGTGGTAGACAGCAACCTCATCTAGTGCTGGAAAGCACTAGTCCTGTACAATAGCGCAACCATATCTAGTACAAGAGAGCTTATTTCCATTCAGAAAACTGTGGTGTGTAGTTGAAAGCCATTGTGAATGTATGAGTCTTACACTGCAGAAGATATGTGAACCTTTGTTATGGACGATTCAAGTATTTTGAACTATGCTTAAGAGCAGTAGATTCCTGTGTTCTGGACCTCATGAACTGCATGTGTGTGATGACCTGAGAGACCTTCCTAAAAATTTGATGACTCCTGTGCTTCGGAGCAGGTAAGTCTGATGCTCAATTTATGCAGAGTTCAACGGAAGAGCTGCTGATTTTGGCAGAACAACACCTGCATTTTATGTAGTGAGACTCGTTTTTAAAGAAATGCCAAATTTGTATGAAGTTGTGTTCTGACTCCAAATTTTAATGTAGCATATTGAGCTAAACTACTATATATGTTCTCTGCTGTGGTTAGTGCTCTAAACATATCTTATTTTCTATTCTAGAGCTTTGCTGATATCGCTCTCAAACGATTTTCCACAGCCATCCCCATCCTGGTGGCATTGTCATGCTTTGGATCTCTAAATGGAGGGGTTTTCGCATCTGCAAGGTTATGAATTAGGGGTATCGGAAAAGGAATACAGTCTGGGTGCATGGATTGAATGATGGTACGAGTCAGGAGTTGCAGATCTATATTGCTTTCTGGATGGGCTTGTGGCCATGCAATTTAGCACATTTTCAGAAAAAAATAACTTACTTGAGGCACCTATATACCTTCACTGGGGAAGTAACACTTTTTTGGCATTGAGGGTGGTTAGATCTAGGCAGATTGGTTTACTTAAAAATTGGAGAAAATCCATCACCTGAAATAGTCTAGGGAGTATTTTCATTCCTGATTGTATATGAGACGGAGAAGGTTTAAGGAGTGAAGTAGTTGAATGTCCACTTCACCCCTTATACATCAGATTCCAACTCTGTTATCTCACGAGTAATACCAGTAGCAGATCTTGTACACATTGGTCCTGATCGCAGGCTAGCTAGTAATGTCAGGTCTTCTCAAACTGCCCCCTTATACAACAATATTCTCAGCAGCTTACCTCCTACCCAAGTTTATTTTTGCTTGTGACACCTAACCTGCCAATCCAACAATATGCAATCACTTCATACATTTAACCCCACTAGGAGTCATTTTCATATTCCCATCGGCAGTGGGTGATTGACAAAACCTCTTACCCTTTCACAAACACTACTACCTCTCAGCAGCATCGACACTGTATCCCATCACACACTTATCAAGAGGATTCACCACATTGAAATCCAAGGAGACGTCCTCAAATGGATCGCCTCCTTCCTCACCGGAAGAACTCAGAGAATCAGTATACCTCCTTTCACCTTGGAATCTAAGAAAATCATCTATGGCATCCAACAAGGCTCGGCCCTCAGCCCTACTCCATTCAACACCTTCATGATCCCTTGGCCAGCGTCATCAAAACCTATGGACTACACATTATATCCTACGCCGATGACTCCCATCTCATCCTCTTGCTATCATAAGATGCCTCCACCACTATGTCCAACTGAAGTGTGGATCTTTGGGAACAACACCTCCCTGTGGAGTGGCTCCTGGTGGCCTTTCAAGTTAGGACCCTCAGCCACGCCGACAGACCATGCCCACAACCTTGGCATCATCGTTGATAGCAAGCTCACCATGAAAATCCCAATCAACGCAGTATCCTCCGCCTGCTTCTTCACCCCTCACATGCTCTGCAAGATCTTCAAATGGCTCTGTTGTAATGAAGACGAATGACGCTGGAGTCGGTAAGAAGAAGGTTTATTTACTGCTCACACCTCCAAGTCAGCTCATCACAATGACAGCATTGTGCCCTCAACATTCTACGGCAGACACTCGGACATTCCATTAGTAATAGAACACAGGGGAGAAGGAGAGGATGGGGAATACCAAGAGGATAGGAAAGGAAAAAAGAAGTGTAATATAATACACCAAGTGAATATTTGAATATTGATACCACTAATGTTATAAAAAGATTTAATTACAACATGCATTCCCCTTTACAAAATGAAAAAGGCATGTAAAAGCTGGTATAATTTACCCTCCACAAATGTGACCTAGGATAAGTTCAAATGGTCATTACCAATCCTGAAGTTACAAAATGGAATAGCACATGGTCAGGAAACGCAATCATTAACTTATTCCATGGTATATTCCTTGAACCATGCAGGATTACTCCTGTTTCGTTTGGGTTTAAAGATACTCTTACTCTTAACTGTGTCTTTGAAACTTGCAGGTACATTTGGCCAACATGCGACTGTGGCTGGGCACCTGGATAGTCTATCCATACTCAACATTTTTCCATCGTCCAGCACTACAACACTTTTCCGTACCTGAGTTATTCTTTTAGGCTCTGAAGAACAACTGTCTTTAAGTCTACGGGATTCAGGGAGTTGCACTATTACTCTGTTTCCTATCTCCTACTCCCTCCTGTGTGTATTCTGCGCTATCGTCCTCTTGGTGTTGTTCTATCCACTTTATCTCTTTGGACCCATACTGGTTGCCCTCCTGCCAACCAACACAGCTTAAGTTTGGTGCCAGGCACTCTCCCTTTTACAGATGTGAATGAAGAAATGCCAGTGACAGCATTGGGCGTAGTATGATAAGACCATAGTAAGTCTTGCAACGATTAGTCCAGGGATGCCCCTGACTGGTTCTATCTACTAACCCATTGGCTCTCAGACAGTACAAAGCTGTGGTTAAATGAGTTACAGATAAACCTTTTAGGAAATCTTTATTCTCCTCAGAGGAAAATTGCACTCATTTGTCTGATATTGAAGTGTTTGGTATGCCCTCCGTACAAAATGTGTCCATGAGAAAATCGATCATCACTTTAGTAGTAATGGAATGAAACACTCTGGTTACTATCCAATTGGAATGGCAATCTATTAATACTATCATGTACCTATCATACCATGTAGTGTATTTAAGAGGTTCTATAATATCTACCGCTAACTTGTCCCATGGTTTACTTGGTACTTCTATCGGGGACATGGGCATTTCCTTACATTTTATGTTTTGCCACCCTGAGCATGTTATATAGTCCTTCACTGTATTCTCTAAAAGGGTGTCCATGTCTGGGAACCAGTAATGGGCTCTGACCTTGCTTTTGGTCTGGCTCCTACCAGGATGTCCTTTGTGTGCAACTTCAGCTATCCTATCCCATAACTTTCTGGGTGGGAGTAACTTGTCTACCCCTTTTATTAGTTTACCCTCAATGTTGAATTCCTGCCTGACCCTCCAAAAACTTTGTAAATCTTCTGATAAACCATACTGTTTGTCAGGCCAGCTATGGGTAATTTTGTCTCTCACTATGGTTAAGGTTTCGTCCTCCTCTGTTCCTGTCTCCCATGCTTCCTTACTGATGCCTGCTAACACTACTTCCAAAGCTGTATTCACTTGACACTCTTCATTGGCTTGACGATTCTCTATGGGCATCCTTGAGAGGCAATCAGCTGCTAGGTTCTTATGTCCTGAAATGTATTCTATTCTGTAGTTATACCCTTCCAGCCCAGGCACCCATTTAGAAATACCTGCTATTGTGTTTTTGATACCTTTGGTTGAAAAAATGTGCGTCACAGGTTTGTGATCGGTGCGTAGGGTAAAAGGTAGTCCCCAAAAGAAGTACTTAAAGTGTAGGATGGCCCAATAGCAGGCCAAGTCTACCCTCTCGATAGTAGAATAATTAGTCTCTTCTCCTTTGAGTTCATGTGATGCAAATGCTGCCACTTGTTCTAGGTTATCTACAACTTGTGTAAGGCCTGGCCGATAACCCCTTAGTGCTCGCATCAGTTGTCAATATTGTCTTCCTTTTGACATTGTACAAGTTTTTCTGGGTGGCTCCTCTCCTATTTGGAGCTCCTAGAGATGTGTGGGTAAATTTATTGATTTGTTTATAGCTATTACTTTACAGATTATTACCACCAACTGGAAGAACACTTCTAAAATTTCTTACCAAGCTTGGTGGAACCTGTTACGTCATCATCCTAGACTAGATCGTGCACATGCCACTTCTACACCCCTACTTATTAAAAAAGACTTACTTTGGTCACCACTCACCACATTTCTCTCCAGGTTGTCCGTTTGAATTATTTTGTATGTATACTGTTTTGAACCTTCTTAATAGTATCATGTTCATTTTTTCTCATTGTTATTTTTACGTTACTATTTAGCTGCTGCTTATCATTCCCCTTATCCCTCTCTTCTCCCCCCTCCCTCCTTCCTTTTCTCTTTCCCCCCTCATCACCTCCTTTTAAAATATTAAATTGCATTTGTCTAAGTATAGGTTCAGAAGGTTCTATCTGGTTTTGTTCATATATTTCTTAATTTAGTCTCAACTTGTTACTTCAATTTTTGTAATGATACTATTTTACCTTTGTTTAAACACTGTATACTGATGTTTTACTTTGTATTTCATCTCAATAAAGCATTCTAAACTTAAAAAAATATTGTCTTCCTCTTGACATCAAAATTACCTAGGGTCGGAGCTGCAGCTATAGCTTTCTTAGTCTTGTCAAATGTGTCTTGCTCTTGTTTATCCCATACAAAGTGTACTCCCTTTTTAGGTCGAGCCTAAACAGCGCTTGCGCTGTAGGCGATCTGTTATTATCTACTTTGTGGAGTCAGACTCCTCCTTTGCTTAGGATTGGCTTATCTCTGTGTCCTTTAAAAATGCAACTGTGGTAATGGCTGATGGGTGTTGCATGTCCCACCTTTTTGTAAAAGTTAACTCTCATGGAGTATTGGCTCAGGAGCGAGCAGCGCCGCGCACGCTGCTTGCGAGCCTGTATCTTCTTGATTGTTGCTGCCTGAATGCACTTTTGGCGTGCTCACATCAATCAACTCACTTCAAACGCACAGCGCCCGCCCCATGGAGTATAAACGTGGCAGCAAGCAGCGACGCCCACGCTGCTCGTTGTCTTTACCACTGCCATCAGCCCTACAGTAACAGAGGTTGGAGCGTTAAGGTCGGACCCTCTACCCCCCAACTACATCAGCATCCACAGACCCCAGAGAGCTGAAGCCCCATTACTCCCTTAGGAACAAAGCGATTAGCAGGGCAGCAGGTGCAGTGACACCGTGGCCCTGGGTGTGAGGGTTCCAGATCCCTGTTTACCAACAGTAAGACTCAGGCAATAAACATTTCTACAACCTGAGGAGCCCCGGGTTCCCTGGGATGTAGATCTCGCCCCTCTCCTCGTCGGGCAGCTCGCACCACTTCCTCCTGTTGTTGGACGCAGAGGATTTCTTGATCAGGAAGGCCCACGGCTTGCTTCTTGGGGTGCTGAAAAGTGTGAGGAGTTCTACTGGGGGTGTCGCACCCCTTTCTAGAGAATCTTCTTCTGGGGGTGATCTAGTGCCTCGCGGCAGTTATCTGGGGGGGTCTCTCCCTGGAGTTTCTGACACGTTCTGTGCCTTCCCTGTGGGTGCCTGGCCGCTCTCTCTCTAGGTGCAAGGGGGTGTACGGCTCAGCCGCTTGCTCCGGGGTACGTACGTCTCTGCAGAGGTTCCCACAGGAGGGAGGTGTTGGGTGACAGGCTCCCGCCCCTTCCGAAGGTGCACCGGGCTGGTCCAGTGAACTCTCCTTTTGTGGGACTTTTTACAATGTCTCCATCTCGCTTCTTTTCTCTTCTGTTGGGTGCTTGGTTTCCAACTCGTGGAAGAAGTGAGGATGTAGCCTCGCGGCTAGAGCTACTGTCTTCAGAACTGGGGAACCAGGTTCGAGCCTCGGCGTTGGCTCAGCTTCTTGTGATTCTGGGAAATCACTTAATCTACCCGTGCCTACCAAAAATGAATGTGTCCTTGTGTAACGGAACCTTTGCATTTTCACTTTCTGTTCATTAATCTTGCTTTTCTCTCTACGTCTACACGTCTTCCATTTTACTTCTAACTTCTTTTTATATTCTCCTTTCACTTCTTTTGATGTCGCCTCTTGTTTTCTGTTTGAATTCGCATTTTTTTCTTTCACGTTCTTATCTTTTTTTTTTTTACCCTGATTTATAATTCTGTGTTTAGCGCGTGCTTTGCTTCCTTGGGTTTAAGGTTTGCAGCATCCTGTTATTTCTCGCAGCAGTGTAGGTGGCAGGACCTCTGGAGTGCAGTGCTGCCGGCAGCAGGAAGAGACCTAACTTCAGGACAAGTGACAGGAGGGAGACTATAAAACAGCTTAGGGAGGGGAGGAGGCGCCTGCGCTCAGAAATAACGGTGACATCCAAGCCTTTGGATGTACCTGTAATACCGGTTTCCAACCCGCTTCCAGAAGGTGGATCTCCCTCTCCGGGAGGGGAGAAACTGCAGTAGGCATGACAGGGCCCCACCCGCTGTGTTTACACCTGCCCTCTCTGAATGTCTTAGAAATCACTGTTTCTAAAGAAGCAGGCAAGTAACGTTATTTCTGCAGTTTGCATACATTAGAACCCCGAAAGGAGGCGGTGGCAGATTGTGTTTATTTTTTTACACACAAATCGTGCCTCTGCGCAGGGTGGGGCCTAAATTTGTCAAGAATGGGCGCCTGTTTACTCACATGGATGGCTCGTGTAGATTTTGCTGTAAACCGAAAATGTGAACGCTGCTAAGGAAGTTTTTGAGCCTGGGTGGGCAGAACTAACATTGGTGTAACAGGTACTGTGGCACTGGGGCCCAGGGTGTGAGAGGCCAATTGCATCCCAATTCAGGTTTTTTTAAACTAGGCATAAATGTCCCATTTTCCATCTACATTGTGGCTCATGGCACACTTGCTATTGATCATGATGCTTTGATAGGGTGATCAGAATTTGAAAACCAAAAACCAGGATATGTCACGAACATAAAAACAGGATTACAAATATGCAGCCACCTTATAAAATGCCCGTACTCTTTCACTCACGCTCCTGGTTACTGACAGCACTTGCATGTCTTAACATTTAAGTTATCTCTTAAGCTGTGCCACTGTGAAGGTGATCACATTTATGCGAAGTAAAAAGAGGTTACGGACTAGACTAGAGCCGCTGCGAATACTTAAACTTTAAACTTCAGCAGGCAGCACCTCTTCGTATCCAATAACAAGAAATGTGACACGCCTGTCACATGAGCTGCTGTAACATGAGACGTTGTGAAATCAGGAATAAATTAAATAAGTGGAATTGGGCAAATGCATTAGTAGCAAGTTTTATAGCTAGCTCAGTACATTAATACACCCCCTGCATCGATCTGTGTACAAAGCAAAACATGCTATTTGGCGATCCTCCTTTATGCGGAAAGAAATGTGCATTCCCCGTTTTTAGGTCGAGCCTGGGCAGCGCATGAGCTGCTCTGCGGCATGCTGTATTGGTGTATGGAATAGAAGCCCCGCCCACTCTCTGCCCATATTTGTCATTGGCTTGTGTCATTGCCCTTTGAAAATTCTGGATTCTGATTCGTTAAAAGGCTTGTTATTCCCGCCTTAGTCCTGCCTTGTCTTCATTTGTAACCTCCCACGAGGACTGGCCCTTTTACTTCGGTTGTAACACGGTATGTCTGTTTTAGTCTGTAAGCACTATTTTCTTTAATGAGTTTCTCCTACTGCAGGCACGACATGCTTTCCTGCAACATTCAGCGCACCATGCACGCTTTCACTTTCCGAGCACCCTGGGACAATGGTGGGCGCTTCTTTGACTAGGGCTCGCATTTACAAGAGTTTGAGCTATTGGCATTGTAAATGACAATGCCTTTTATTTATGTATTAATTAGCAAAACAGATAAATAAAAGGCATTGTCATTTACAATGCCAAAAGCTTAAACTTTCGCAAATGCGAGACCTATTGCATTGCAAATACTTGTTTAATAATTCTTGTAGAGGTGCCACTTTTTTTTGCAAAACTTCTGATAAACTTGGACATGTATTCAACAAGTCCTAAAAACAACTTCTTGAGTTTCTCTTTATTAGAAGGTGGAGGTGCCTCCATGAACGCTTTAATCAAATGAAATTTGGGTTTTATTCCATCTTTGGAGATAGTGTGGCTGAGATAGGTGACGGATCCAACACCAATTTGACACTTATCCAGCTTAAGAGTATGGCCAGCCTCCTGAGTACTGTCAAAACAGACCTTAAAATGTTATGTTCTTCTTAGTATTGCCATAAATCAAAACGCCATCTTGGAAAACAAAAACATTTTTCGGACCCTCCAAAACTTGTTGCATTACACACTGGTAAACCGCGGCCGTGGAAGCTAGGCCACACAGCATTCTTAGATACCTGTAAGCTCCAAAAGGAGTTACGAAAGATGTGCAAGGCCTAGAGTCTGGGTGTAGCTCTACCTGATGGTATGCTTGTGACAAATCAATTACAATAAAATAGCCATCCTTCCCCATAGTACACAATATTTCATTAATCACCAAGAAGGGGAATCGATCCACCCAAATGCTAGAGTTGAGGTCTCGGAGGTTCACACGTAACCTTATTCCTTTTCCCCTTGCTTTATGTGTGACTGCAATTGGAGCAAACCACTCAGAGTTTTCTATCCATTCAATTCCTCCCTCAAAGGTTCTTCCATGAGATGAGGAATAGGTCTAACTTTCTGTACCACAGGACATGCCTTATTTTTTTATGTGATTTTGTGTTGAAACGTTTTTAAGCACCCTAGATCATCATTGAGCTCTTCTGGGAATTCCTTGCCAATGGCATCGCCTGTTCACAACCTCTCACATAGAAGTACTTGTTCAGTATTGTTAGGGTCTGGCTTTATCCACAGCTCCCTTTGATGTCTCCAACCCAGCAAATCGGAACCAGTGGCGGCTGGTGACATTTGAAAGTGGTGAGGCGTAAAATGATTGTCATACTGCACCGCAATGAGCGAGCGTAGGGAGCGAGCCCGAACAACCTAAGGGGGATTCGGGGGGTTTTCCCCCCGAGAACATTTTGAAAAAAGAGTGGACAAATGGTGCATTTTCAAGCAAATTTGAGAAGCAAGAAGGTTAATAAAGCAATTGTGAAAGTGCAGTTATTACATTAAGAAAGGGATGTCATATAACAACATGTAGATAGAAATGTTTCTGAAGCTACTAGGCCCTGCCAGTGTGCCACGCACCTCTGAGCAATATACACACTGCCCTTCTGCCTCCTACAGCAGGACACTCTGTCCGTCGGGTCCTCTTGCAGGAGAACAATCTACCGACCTCTCTTTGCAGCATGGCGCACAGCCCTTCTGTGGCCTGCCAGTACCTGGAGCAGTGGAGTACACTGTCCCTCTGTGTCTCAGCAATATCAGACACTGCCCACCTCTCTTTACCTCCGACCACTTTGCTTCACAAGGTTTCCAACTAGAAAGCCCTACAACTCTGTCAGAGCCACTAGTAACACTTTAAGGGCTCTATAGCCATAGCAGGCACTGTATGCTAGTGATACCCTGAGATTACCACCACACTGAGATTCAGAATTGAGTTTTACTACCTTGGATATGTTCAGCCCTAATACTAGGCTCTTAGTAACAAGGGCTCTCTGCTGCCCTAACAGAGACAACACAGCATTTACAACATAATACTTGCAATCCTAAGGGGTAAATACAGATCTGTGAAGTCCTGTAAGGAGCCATGAGATATTAGTATCCTGAGATCTCTATGTACTGGGCGTGCACAATAAGGAGTTTAAACCCTGAGAATCATAAATCACTGACATTTACAGTCAGAGAGGTGTAGAGACTGTACAGCTATAGTGAGAGGTTTATACCTTGAGATCTATGCAACTCACAAAGGTACAGTTTAGGGGTACACCCTGAGACTGTTGCAGGTGGGCTTACAGTGCAACGCATCTGCACCTATTCCACACACAAGGGACCCTACACTAGCATCTGCAGCTTAGCCTTTGGTTGTTGGGTGATGCAGAGGTGATGAACTATAAATCCACGGAAGGGATTGACACAAGTGACATTTAAAGGAATGGGGCACAATCTTCACTCTTAGACATTTGCGTTTCCCTGAGAGTTTAATTTTTTAGACATTTAGATATCCACACGTTGATGTCTCAGTGCCACCCGCTGCTTAGCACGGCAGAGCTCGAAGCGTGTTATGCTTTAATTTCAGGGAATGTGCCAGCTGCAGCCGCAAACGCGCTGTACATGTGCTGATGGTTTTCTGTCTGATGCACGGCTTTGCGCTGTGGGACTTAAGACGCGTTAAGCTTCAGTTTCAAAGAATGCGCCAGCCGGGGGTTTGTGCCTAATTTCAGAGGATGCGCCAAACAAAACGAAAATGTGAACTCGCCGTACAAAATGGAAATGTGAGCTAGTGCTGCTCCCCACCAGCTAGCCTCACAAGGGAATTTCCTGATATGCTGAAATTACTTTTCATGCCAATCGTATTAATTTTTGTTTACTCACTCACCCGTAAACTTTGACAAGCTCTATTTGAATAATGCCTCAATTAAAATCAATTACACGGCTATTGCAGGGCCAGTAAACAGAGCACAGTTTTAGCAGTCAATTTTCATTTCTTTAGTTCCATTAGCTACTGTCTTTTACCCACAGAACCACAGTACTTTTATCCAATTCTAGTCACCAACTTCTCCCTACATCAACTCTAATCAAGTATTTGACCATTATCCACATACAGGTTATAGAGAAGCGTTTCCACACCCACATATAACTTGCAGGGAAGCGTTAGGTGTTTACTCACTTGAATGTTTGATTTTGCAGTTGAAATTGCTCTGACCCTGGTCCTCTCACGACAGCCTCCTTGGGAAGAAGCCACCTCTAGGTACCTCACTCACCACCACTGGTCACTCACCTCAGCCCCCAAGATACACCAGCCAGCTTAAGTGTCTAGGCACCTCACTCACCACTGCCCTTTCAGGGACAGTACTGGCATGGTAACCACACGGGGTAACCTCACCCACTGAGGGATGATTTTTGGCTGTTTGTGGGTTTGTTTTATAGTCTGTTAAGCCGGTTGTATTGTTAATTCCCTGATATTACCACATTGCCTGCAGTAAGCAGAAATGCATGCCGTCTCCCATTACTATCAAACACCTATACAGAGTGTCTTTATAACTTAAAAACTGCCCCGATTCCAAATATGTGGCACTTTTTTTTAGCTGTCAATCCGGGCCACTTTTATTTTGGTGCCTGGGCCTGTTTTCTGTCGCAGTCCGACTCTGCTCACCACTGCCCTGTCCCAAATTGTGGTAGCATGGAGGCCACACAAGCATTGCACCCCTGGGTTCCTGGCAAGAGAGCTTCCTGCAGAGCGCCGGACACCTTAATCTTCACTGCTCCTCACAACACAGCTCTGACACAACCCGCGCGCCTTACTTAGTACAACTTTCCCCGGGACTGTCCTGGCAAAATAAACTGTCAAGAGGACCACCGCTGCCATCTTATGACAGTACGGACAACGGATTTTCCATGGGTTCCTCACCCACCACTGCCCTGGTCAGTCTTGGAACAAGAGGCACATTCTGGACGCTGGAGACATCTCACTTACAACTGCCCCAGCCGCGGCCGGCATGCTCGCGGGACGGGGTGGGGGGTAGGGAATAAAAATAAAAAGTTCAAGTAACCTACCTTACCGCCGGTACCGCGCCGCCTCCGAGTCCGCTCCTGCCAGGGACTCTCGCTTTACTCTCCGATCTCTCTCATTTCCCCCGGCTGCTCTCCGCTCTCCACCAACAACTCTCCTGGCTGCTCTCCACTCTCCCCCAACTCTCCTGGCAGCCCTCCGCGCACCCCCAGGGCCTCTAGCTCGTCCTCGTTCTCCCTCTGGGCCCAGGGGTGGTGGCTGCTGCTTGTTTTTTTTTGCAGGTGGTTGCCTATTCTCTCTTTCCGGCGGCGTGTGCTCTTTGATCTCCTCTTTGTTTACACCTTGTACTGTTGATGCACGTTTTGGTTGTTTTGGCCTGACAGTCCAGGTTGTCGCCAGACCCTCTGTGCACACTCGAGTCCTCACTTTCTATGTCGGGTCCCCCTTGCCCCATGGATGACGCGTGTTGGGGGCTGTACTGGGCCCCCTTTGTGCCGCTCCAGGACCCTTTCCAGGTAGCCCAGCCGGAAGGTCTCCCGCTCCAGCTGCTGGTGCAGGAGGCGCAGGGCCCCCCGGCAGCTCTCTAGTTCGCGCTCCAAGTCCGAGTGCAGATCCATGCATGGGGCAGTAACGATGGCCAATCACAGTGCGGCTGCTGCGGCAGTGCCACCCAATGCCTGCCCTCACAGGCTCAGGCTCCGCGGTCACTCTGCCAATTCAGACGCTGCATTAGCAGCGCCAGGATTGGCTAGGGCACGGAGACGGCCCGCCCATTAGAGACCGGGGGCTGCTGCATGAAGCAACCCCCGGCCTCTCGGGTCCCGACTCCCCCCTCGCTCTCCTGGTCCTGGATGGTAGTAGGGGGTGGCTGTAGTGCGCATGTTTGGGCTGGTCATAAAAATGACTAGCCCAAAATCGAGCATGCGCACTATTGCAGCTGCGCTTTAGTAAGCGCTACTGTCACTCACCCTTGCTGCCGCAGCCGGCCCCGCCCCCACCACTTCAGCGCCGATTGCCAATGCAGCCTGACTCAGCCTGTCTGCCAGCCTGCCGCAGAGCGACGAGCGGAGCGAGTAGTTTAGAAGTTAATTATATTTGCTTGCGTGCGACAGCGACTGTGAATGAATGGGGCCATGTGGCTAGTGGGGCAACGCCCCAGCGCCCCAATGGACGCACCGCCACTGATCGGAACCCTGTGCTGTCACGTAAATCTTCCCAATGGTGAAACGTCCTTTGAACTCTATCCTCATGGTGGCCATGCCCAGTAAAGTAATAGGATCCACTGGGTTTGACTATCAGTGTCTTGTAAGTTGTACCCTTTCTTAACAAATTTATCCTCATACACATTTTTTGCAGTGACGGTGTACGGGGAACAGGAGTCCGCATACACTGTAACTACTACCACATCCAACAAATTCTTACATAAGGGATATGCACCTTGTGTAGTGCCTCCTTTATTATCAACTTGGAAAACACATTTCTCCCTAAACTCTTCCTCTCTCCCTACTACATATATAGGTTTACGTTCTATATTTCTGCAAACTTTAGCATAGTGGCCCCTCTTGTTACATTTCCTACATAGGCAAAGTCGGACAGGGCAATTGGGATTGTTTGCTAGATGATTAGTGTCCCACAACTATAACATCTAGATTTTCCTGTTTCTGAATTCGTTTCAGATTTGTTTATTCCAATGGTGGGTCATTGTTCAATCTCTAAGACTGTGCCTTCTTTCCCCTATCAATGTGTACCTCCTTCACTTCTTTATTGGGACTAGGTTGTTTCATAACTTTGATACACTCAGCCGTTTGCTTTATACATTTTGCTAGCTCTACGGCTTTATATAAATTAGGGTTGCATGCAAGTAACTTTTCCTGTATTTTTATGTTGTTAGTGCATCGTACCAATTGGTTACGTAACAACGAATCACACAACCCACCACATTCACATGTATTAGAAAGGCCTCTTAGTACAGCTATATAACTCACAATATTTTCATTTCTTTCCTGAATTCTACTGAAGAATTTGTGTTGTTCCAAAACAACATAATCTTCTGTCCATAGTGTTCTTCTAACTTCTTTACGGCTTCTTTGTACAGATCCAACTGTTCTGTGTCAGTGTCATCTTCACTGTCTCTATTGCTATCCCCTAGACTTTCAAAAATGTTCCTATCCTGCGCTCCTAAATTATGGACAAGGATTTCTTTCTTCCTGTATGGAGTGAATTTTTCCCCATCTATTGCTACTAGGTATGATTCGAATAATTTTACCCACTCTATCCAGGGTAATAAGGGGTCACCTATTTCATGCTTGCAAATGCCATATTTTAAATTTACAAGGGTTGTGCAAATAAAACAGGCAACTGAGTAGGATGAATAATATAGCTAACGTGGAACTATAATCTACTCTTTATGCAGAAGTAAGGTTCTTTTATGTGGCATTGAAATGTGACACTACATAAATCTGTTGCTATATTTATTACACAAGTCAAACGCATATACTATTAAGTTCACATTTACTATACTTACAATATGGCTGCTCAGAATCGAGATAAATCATGTTGTAACTTTTATCACATGACATACACGAAACAGAGGTTAAGGGTGGAGTCGCACATCTAAACTACTTCCACAATTGGTGGAAGAGTCGTCAGGCACAATGAGAGGTAAACTAGTATATTATTAACAATCCGAAGAGATAAAAAAAAGTTAGATACCTACAGGTTATGATGTATTTTCCAAAACAATACCATTCAATTGTTTAAACCAAATCTGTAAGCTGTGCCTGTCGGTGTGAAGAAAATGCGTAACAGACACTCCTGCTACTCGCTTCCGATCTGTAACTTGCACATGCTTAGACGTGTGAAAAGGAAACAAAACAGCGCCTGTAAGAATGGCAGGAAGAATTTAAATTCCTTGTGGACACCCGGCAGACGATGAAACACTGGGTGTAAATGCGACTGGTGCACGCACCAGCTATGGTGCGAAGTTGTAAAACCAAGCTGTGCCTGTCAGCGTGACAGGCTGAGTATCAGCTTCCAGCTAACATGCAGTTTACTCTGGAAGTGAGCTTTCCTATCGCAAAAATACTCTGTGAATCTCTTGAGCGGTGCTCAACTGTGTGACGGGCTCCTATAATGTAGCATCCATGGCAGCAATGCGTGCAGTCCCCTAGACAGGGCTTTAAGTGGGAGAAAAAAACTGGGGGTGCTCTAAAAGGGGCGTGGCAAATCTCTTCAAGGGGTGTGGCCTATCCGAGTAGGGGCGTGGTCTAAATCAAGATAACTAGCATTGTGTGCTTAAGAAAATCATGACGTCGCATCCAGCATAGGATAATAAAATAGGCAAAAGGTATATTTATTAAGTATAAGCCATAAAAATACCAAACACTTTTTAAAAAACATGTACAAATTATTTACATTACTTAGAAATCTATTGCAGGATTCCCCAAAACCCTTGAAGATATTCACTGTGTCTATTTTGCTGGGGTTTCTCGGCGGAGTCAGAGGTGTGGCAGAAAGAGCAAAATATCCCAATTTTTAGTATTTGTTTCCCATTTCGCTAACCAGTTACAGCTTATTACGTTATTTAATTTAACCAATGGATACACATGTTTATTTAAGGTTTAATATGAGTTATTGACATTAAAATACATTCACAAAGTGGGATACGTTTCCAATCACAGAATGTCCCAAATTTCCTTAAAAGTGGAATCGCAAGCCATTTGTCTCCCAGCCATGGAGTTTCTGTCATCAGCACTTCCCCACCCTTTTTCCACAAGAGCAGTTCAAACATGAATGGCAAAATATCCTAGTTTGCAAATGTTTTCCACATAATTATGGCTCTGCCATATTTGCCACATAATACATCATCTGCTGCATAATCTGACGATTTTAACTAATACATTGTTTATAGCTCAAACGGATCAAAAGTTACAAAAAAATGTGACTTGTGTTGCTGCAAAGTAGATGGCCCATTGCAAAGGTTGACTGGTCAACTTTCTCACTGCTGCACTTGTATGTTCCACTGGTACTAATAAGGAAAAATCTTTGCGGATACTGTTAGCATGTGTAAAAATGTCAAAATAATAAAGTATCAGAAAATTTACAGCACCACTAATAGCAGTATAGGGTGTCAGAGCACTTTACATCATGTATGATTGCTTATCTCAGTGTAATATATGTGTGTAAATCACTGTATAGGAAATGTTACATAAGACAAAGGACTATAAGGTGTAGGAGTCACATGACAACCATACTAGTAGGCAGCATAGTTTAATAGTGATTGGTCTGGAGAAACCCAAACTCAGAATTTAAAACGTAATACCATGGTTGGGGGTTCTCTTTAATAATCAGAATTGATTTCTACCCAAATGAACCCTTTTTTGCAACATTAGGATAATCAAAGACTGTGGAAAAAACATAATGCTCTAATTTATACCTTGCAGTTTGCATGCAGCTCTTACATGACAGTTAATAGCTCACTGTTCTATGTTAGGATTTTAACTTATTAACTGCAAGTAACAATAGGGTCTCTCTGACAAAAGCAGTAACCCACTGACCTATTTACATTATGTGCACTTTGTGATCTGCATGGTACATGTTCTTAGCAGTGGGCACATTAACCCTCTGCGCTTCCTTTCCATGAGTCAAAACGTCCACTAGACAAAACACCATCTCTCTCTACTAAGAACATTAATCCCTGGAGTTATCATGACATTTTTATTGTTGCCGAAAATTGTTAGAGGCCAGGAAGGAGACAGCAAGTGCTTTTAAAACCATATTATACTTGCAAACGCGACGCCCCCACCTGAAGTCAGTGCCACCCGCGGTCCGTGCAGGTAACAGCGGTGGGGCCGGGTAAGGGGGGGTTTCGAGGGATGATGCTGAAGGAAAATTAATTATTTAATTTTCCCTCGGCATCGTCCCTTGAAATCCCCCCTTACCCGGCCCCTCTGCCCCACTGCTGTTAGCTGCACGGATCGCGGGTGGTCAGCGCCTGGTGCGGTCGCACTGCCCTAGACCCACCCTGCTCAAGGGTCCTTTGACCTCAGTGACAGAGTCACTGTCACTCTATGGTGTGCTGCTTCATAGGCCTGCCTGCAAGACTGGGGGTGAACTTCAGAATAAATTGTGGCGGACAGGCCTTCAAGGTTAACCCACACATGCCACTGCTAGGGTCCACCTGCTGGTGCTAAGACACCAGGGCTTTTAAGATCTTGGGGGCCTTCTAAGGTCTAGCATGGGAATGTGCTCCCTCAGCGGGAGTGCTCTGGTGGACTGGTCATGAAGGCTGAACCTGGTTCCCCAGTTCCGAATTCAGCAGCTCTGACCATAGTGCCACATCCTCTCCCCCACTGAACACCATACTGCCTCACTGAGAGAAACTTGCACTGCACTGACCCGCTATAAACACTTGGATGTGACTCAATTCAAATTACGCACTAGACAAGAGCAATATGCTGCCTAAAAAAAAATTAACAACATCCTAGAAAAAGCAAACACTCATAGAGAATGCAAGACTAAGTAAAGCACATGAAATGTAAGCAGGAACAACATGGTTACCTTTTTCTTTTTACACTCATTATTCAGAAATTAGTGAGTGCTTTTTCCTGAAAAGTTAAGGCCATGACTACAGTGCCCAGAAGGGACCCGTTTCAATGCCCATTGCTTATATCCTTACAAAACGTAAGCAGTATGGTTTAAAAAGACCACATTCGTGAACACACAGCCGCTGTACACATTTTGTTTTCCAATTCACCCATCAAGTAGGTATTTCAGTACCTCCAGGAATAGTGCACTTTCCCACCAAGGGAAAACAATGTTGTTCAAAGAGAGACGAGAAAACAAAAGTAGCGCTTCACTGGCAAACACTGTAAAGTGGCGCTAATGTGTTTAGGTGTGAATAAATCAATCTGGCCACCTTGCAACCACTCTGTCTTGCTTTAGCAATTTACTTATCATATTTTGAATGTTTTAGTTCTCTCCACCCCGAGGCTGTACTTAGAAATTGGAAAAAGAGGAGTTTCCAGCAAAAGTGTTTTTCTTTTTTGGATCCATTTCACAGGGGAGCAAATAAACAAAAGCAGGAAAGAGAAGGTAATACCTGTTTCTAAAAGTCTCGGTTTTCATCATCCCACGCTGGCACCACGATGACGTTGCTCCTGGGCTGGAAAAAGAGAAGGTCCCACGCTGGCACCACCACGACGTTGCTCCTGCGCTGGAAAAAGAGAAGGTGACGAAGGTCCCACGCTGGCACCACCACGACGTTGCTCCTGCGCTGAAAAAAGAGAAGGGAAATCCTGAGAGAAAATGGCTCTCTTAAAGGGTTTCCCTTCCTCCAACAACGCTCACCTGGCATGACGTCATGCCGTCGTGCCGTGGACGTCATGCCGTGACCTCCACTACTCAGTGAGGAAACTGAGCTCTCACTGCAGTCCATAAAAAAAATTTAAAAAAGAAAGGACTACCTTTGCCAGCCGCGAAAATAGAGCCCGATAGAGACCCGTTTCGAGGCCCCCAAAAAAACTGCTGGTGCTCAGACCCAGCCCACTTAAAGCCCTGCCCCTAGAGCAACACGAACGCAACACATTTGCCGAGGTCACCTTTCAGCACTCTAGGTTATATTTCCTTGATGGCTATCATGAAACTCGCCTACCACTGCTTTGAATTTTTCAATTCTCTGTATTTCCTCAGCAGCGCAATGACGATAGCAGTATGAATTGAAGGTGTTAATCTTAACTCTACTGCAGCAATGCTTAAAAATTTGGAGGCACTTTAAAAGGTAGCACAAACTCATAGAATAGGTTTAAGTCAACCAAGTTGCCTAGCTGTACCACTGTAATTAAATTCTTCTTGTAGGAAGCGTTTACACCAACAAACAACAGGATGAGAGCGGCCTCTTGAGAATTCCATACAATACTGAAATATGACGCTTCAACAGGCCTCGATAAAGTCTTAGTGTAGTAGAGTCCATGGGTGACCTTAATGACAGGGATGGAGGTGTGAAGCTGTCCCCTGCACAGCCAGGATCCCGTCCTCATACGCCAGTGTTGTAATTAAGACGAATAACGCTGGAATCGGCAAGAAGATTTAGTCACCACACCACAATGATAACATTCTGCGCCCAACATTCTGAGGCAGACGCCCAGACATTCCTTCAATAATAGAACAAGGGGAAGGAGAGGATGGGGAATACCAAGAGGAAAGAAAAGATAAAAAGAAGTGCAATTTAATACACCAAGTGAATATTTGAATATTGATACCACTACTGCTAGAAAAAGGGTTAATTACTCCCTGTCAACACCAGACAAATCATCACTCAAGCCTTTGTCTCCAGCCGGCTGGACTATGGCAAAGCTCTACGTAGGAATCACCACTCACCTTTTGATGGGACTGCACCCCATACAGAACGTAGCAGTCAGACTCATCCTCGACCTCCCCAAGCGGACCCACATCACCCCCACTGACCCTTCATCCAGAAGAGATGTCATTTCAAGCTGCTGATCGACACCTACAAGGACCTACACAACCAGGGACCAGCATACATCAGGCACCACCCAAACTTCCACCAACCCTCCAGACACCTTCACTTCACCGCCCTAGCCCTAGCTCACACCTCCAGCAGCCGAAGCAACAGTGGAGGATGCTCCTTCTCCTACCTCAACGTGAAATCCTGGAACAACCTCCCCCTTGACCTTGGGACATCATCTTCGCTGCTTGAATTCAGGAAAGGAATTAAGACAGCTGATCAACTGATCCTCCCCCGCAGCAGGACTATCAGCCCCTGGATACCCTCGCGGGTGATAAGTTGTGCTATATAAATACTGTTTGATTGATGTTTGATTTACTAGGTATACCTGATCTGATATGCCCCTGCTTTATCTGAAATGTCACAATTTCTTTCATAATGTGTTATTTCCTTATCCTAACTCACCAGCCATCGATATCTTATTCCTATCCAACACAAACCAATGTAGATTGTCATTGCCTGTTAGGTTTAGAGGGTGAAAAGTGATGTAATCGGCACAACAACATTTTTTTTCCTCCTGGCAGCAGATTTAGTAAAGGATTGCCTTGTCCTTGCGTCACACAAAGTGAAGCAAGGGCAACACAAGCTTTAAGTCAGATTTACCATGCCATGCCAAGCCACTTTGTGTGGCCCTGCGTTGCCATGCATTACTCTGTGCCAGGAACGGATTTGCATGGGTGGAACGTGCATGTTTCCAGGCATCCTCCTATGCTTTTTGGCACTTTCCCAGATTTACCAAGATAAGTAAACCTGGGAATGCATCAAAAGTGTACACCTTCCTAATAGAGGGCAACAAGGAGAAATACCTATATTTCTCCTCCTTTTCCTCTTTCTAAGGGTGCTGCATTCTGCAGCACCCTTAGAAAGAGGAGAACACTTCTAAGGATTGGTTTGACACAGGAAGGTGTCCCTTCTTGCACATAAACTACCCTGGGTGTAACGCAGCCACCCTTGCACCTTGTTTTCTCCATTTGACACAGCACCTCAAATTGTCTTGCTGCGTTGCACTGTGTCAAATCTTGAAAAATGTGGCCCTCAGTCAAAGAGAACCCAGCTGTGTAATGAGAAATATGCTGAGACATGCAATGGCCTCTCCCCCTGGCACTGTTATAGCAGGAGAATTGATTGAGATAAGTAGGTTCTTGCTTATGGTCAATGCACACATAGAGGCTGATTTAGACTTTGCCGAATGGCGGGTATTCCATTGGGATGGTGGAGGGCATTGCTCCAGCCATCCTGAGAGACCTTACCCTCTAAATCTGGAGTTGTCTGCCAGCCTGCACACAACCTATAACATTAATAGGAACCACCATAATTGCGGTTCCTGTCAATGTGGTTGAATCATTTTTCTAGTAGGTCCCAAACTCGAGATATCATCATTAATATTTTAATACTCAAATCTGTTTTCCTTATTGATATCCAGAGTCTTCCACAGTGAAAATAACGTTCGGAGCCTTGTAACTTAGGAACATGGTAACATTAAAGTTCTACATGCTCCACTTTTAAATACAATGCATCCTACCGTGTGGGCTATGGAGCCTACATAGGGTTGACATTAATATTTAAAAAGGAGGCTTTTCCCTGTCAAGTCAGATTATTGTGACATTTTAGACTGCAGGCATAAACTACAGTAGTCAGGTTACACGGGCCGGTTTAAAGACATGTTTTTACTGTCACAATAGTGGTATGGCACAATAAGTGCTGTAATCCACAGATGACATTTAACTTTCCATGCCATGGGTGTATTTCGGAGCAATATACTATAGCTGTATGGCAAAGTTAAATATGACAATCAGGAATTTGCCAATTCCCAAGTTTTTTAGGGGTCAGAGCACATGTAGTGAAAAGTAGTGCCCCAGTGTGCAGAGCATAAAAACCAACATTAAAATTCAGCTAAATAATAAATGGGGATGACCATGCAAAAAGGGGCATTTTCTCACTGTCAGTGATATTCACTGGGCAAACATGCTATAAGTGAATAATGGAAATATTTGAATGAACTATACATGCTACCACTCCCTCATCATTATAACAAAGGTGTCTGAGGGACGACTTCAGTGCTGACAGGAACACTTGCATGACTCAAAGAGCAGCAGATCAATGTGTTAGCATTTAATAGCAAATCCAATATGCCCTGTAGAGTACGAGGAGCGTTATCGTGTAAAACAGCAGATTGGAGGAACAACATTAGAGTGGACATTTCTTAAAATGTGGTGGCCACTGGAATACTCAAATAGAACATAAATATGGAGCATTGGCAGCTATGAGGCAAACTCATCTGATATCGCAGGATTGGAGCTCTTACCAGTGAGCGGGAACTCTCAGCCATAAGTTGATTATTTAGTGATGGTGACTTAGCAGGCAAAATGCCCAGTTTCTAAAACTTTGTATGCACATGGTGACCTTGTCTTTGGTATCCCAGCCACCAATCCAAAGCAGAGACTAGACAAGGAGCACTCAAGAGGAAATTCGAAAAAAATAAAGAAATGACTGAAAGAGGGCTATCCCAGTACAGATGCCCACATGGAAAACAAACTACGGGCCAGATGTACTACCATGTCATTTAGCGACTCGCAAATTGCGCTCAATTGCGAGTCGCAATTTGCACGTTGCTCGAGCGCCATGTACATCAGTGTCTGAGACACTGTTAGCGATTCCTAATGGGGTCGCAAATTGCATGCCTCATACATATTAATGAGGCACTCGCAATTTGCTACCCCATTAGGAATGGCTGGCCCTCCCAGGTATGGTGGCCTGCTGGGCTCAGCAGACCTCCATGTCTGGGACTGCTTTTAAATAAAGCAGTTTTTTTTAAAAATGCAGCCTGTTTTCCTTAAAGGAAAACGGGATGCATTTAAAAAAAGAAAAATGAGATGTTTTCGTTTCATTTTTTAGGGGCAGGTAGTGGCCCCTGGGACCATTGCCTGCCCCTAAAAAATATTTTCCCCTGCATTCACAGAGGGGAAGGGGTCCCATGGGGACCCCTTCCCATTTGCGAGTGCTTTACCACCCTCTTGAAGAGGGCTGTAAATTGCGAGTGTTTTGCGACTGCAATTGCGGTCGCAAAATATTCTTACATAGGCCTCTGACTCGCTATTAGGAAGGGACGCCCTTGGAACGCCCCTTGCTAATAGCGACTCGCAATTCCTATTTAGCGAGTCGCAAAAAAATTGCAACTTGCTAAATAGGGATTGTACATGGCCCTATCAGATTTTGCATGGGCAGAGGGGTCGCAAACCAGTTTGCGCATGCATAATAGGGTCATACATCTGGGCCAAAATTCATTAAATAATAAAAGTGAAACTAAAAACAGAATTATAATAAAGTGCACCAGGTAATGAGTGAAAAAGTTCACTCCCTCAAAGCTCGGGTTGATCCACTACTTTCACGTACTAGTGAGTAACTAAAAATACTAGTGCATGTGCAGTTAATAGTGCAGAGAAGTAATATGGCGCTGCTAAAGTGAGTGAATGCCGTCAGTATGAAAGAGCAATGAATTGATGCCTGCGACCAACCTCCGCACTTTCACACGATGCTTTTGTAGCCTCACAAGTGCTGAAAAGGGTAATGCCCATCCTCACTGAGTCCCACATTTGTTTTGCATGACTTGAGACTTCTCTTATTTTTTCCACCAACAGGTTATTTTTAGTAGCCTCGAGGAGAGGCAGTGGCCCCATCTCTTCTCCATGATCCATATTCAAAGACACACACCTTTGCCTTCTCTTATATTGATGGTGAGTGATGCCGCATAATGCCTAAACACCTACCTTTTTCTTCCAAATCCTTAAGTCCCTTTCCATACCAAGTGTTTTGAACTATAGCCTTATAGCCCACCATAGTGGCCAGAAATCAGCTATATGACCAAAGTAAACAGAGAACAGAGGCTTCTTACAACTTACAAGAACAATACTGAAACTCTTTGCTGTGATGCCTATTTGTTTCTGCTTGTATTTTAGAGAGCCGATGGTGTTACTGTGCTAGGTATGTTATGTGCCGTGTCTGTACTACAGGAGCAGCCTGTGGACCCACATGGACAGGGGCATGGATTTTGTCAGGATAACAAGGTCCATATAGGTATCAGTGTTGAAAAGAAATATTGAATTTAGCACAAAACCCATCAATGTTGAAACATTGTCGAGAATCGTTCGTTAAAAAGACTTTATTGACAGACTTTAAACAGTCAAATATTTTCCAACATTTATAAACTTTGCTTTCTGGAACGTGTCTCCCTTTATTGGAATAAGAAATCGTTTTATTGTTGTTTTTTTTAAAACCTTTGCTCCGTTTTCTTTGTTTTGTGATCACCCTTGTGCCATCTTTACTCTTTCCAGAGCACGGTGTGTTCAAGTATCTCACTGAGCAATTATTTTAATTGTTTGTCAGTGCTAAATTCAAGAATTTATTTTCAACAATGATATCTAAATGGACCTGGTTAAGCTGAAAACAGCTATGTTGTGTGGTCAAGAACAGTTCCTTTGCCAAGGACATGAATTTGTCCCTGGACTGCAGAGCAATTGTCCTACATTCTAGTGTCAATGTTTAATGTTGTTTTTTAGAGCCATCATGTGCTTGGAATGAGAGAAGACAGGACCAAATAAAATTACAATGCCATCTTGAAGTAAGGATTCAATTACTTGCTGGAAATCTTCATTACTCTGAATACTCTTATTCTCCTACCAATACTTACTAGATGAGGAGTTTTAGCAAACCGGTAATAAAAAGGTAATACAAGGGGACAGAGCCCACAACACTTCCTGTACTTCCCCAAGCCATTCAAAGGAAAACAGGTCGTGAGGAGGAACTGAAGGGAGGGTCATAAGAATTGGTACGAGAAGAAGGGTATTTGGAGTAATGAAAATTACTGGTAAGTAATTCAATCATTACCTCCTCAACCCCCTTCTCGTACCACTAATTACTAGATGAGGATATACCAGGGCAATTGTCACAACCTGTTTCCTGACAGACAACAAGTACTCCCAAATGATGCAACACAAAAATTCTTTAATGCAATCTTTAGGAGAGACAATCTTTTAGGGAATTTCAGCTGCCAATTCCGAGTACCAAAATTCATAGAATCAGAATTCTGTACAACCAGGCTGTAGTGAGACACAAAAGTAGACGATGTAGCAAAGGTAGCGGCCCTGCATATATCCAAAACAGAACTCCACCCACCTCAGCCCAAGAAGCAGTCATACCATGAGTGGATCTGCCCTGTATTCCACCCGGCAGGGCAGTGTGCTGAGCAGCATAAGCGAAATGAGAGACCTTATCCACCTGTTCGAAGTTTGGGTAGAAGTCTTTTGTCCCATATGACATTCACATTGTCTATATTGTTGAGATCTACCCAAATACATTTTAACAGCTCTCAGCACATCAAAAGTATGTAAGGTTTCTTCTTCTGGAGTCAAAGGAGCTGAAAAGAAAGAAGCCAAAATTATCTCCTGGTCCTGATGAAAGGGAGTCAAGACTTTACAGCGAAAACCTGGACCCAACTTAACAACTTACCTGTCAGAAAATATTTTCAAATAAGGGGGTCTGATTGACAATGAACCCAACTACACCAAGCCTATGAGCAGATGTGATAGCTACCAAGAAACACACTTTAAAAGACACATTTTGGGGACGTGACCAAGATGGCGCTCACGTAGGAGCCGATCCTCAGCTTTGAACTTGACCCCCCCTGGACGCCACGCCTGGCTGAGTGGTACCTCAGGACAACCCACATCATACTAGAAGCCCCCCGCCTCACTCCAACACCAGAGTGAAGAGTTGCGGACTACAGCGGGTGCCAGCTGTGATGTTCTAGCAGACATAGATCAGATGTTTGGCACGCTTCCCCAGCTACAACCTCCTGGGTCTCCCCAATGATTTGACTTATCGCTTGCAGTCCTCTAAAGGGAGGGCCATTGCCATGGCACTCTGTGCAGCTAAGCAGGTTCTCTTGTCCAAATGGTGCACGGAGGCATACGGTCTGACGACAGAAATTATGGGACCTTCTGGGCATGGAGAAATTGACAGCCTTTGTCTTGAATGAACTTCCTCAATTCGAGAAAACCTGGGGCCCCTGCCTTCAACACCTGGCACAGAGCTTTTGAGTACTAACCTGCCCAGCGTACCTCCAAGTGCTACGCCTCACAGCAGAAATCCCCGACCTAGCCATCTCCTTGTGGCAGCACCCTTGTTTGGACTCTAATGAGAGACATTAACATGTGCAATATTCACTTTTTCCCTCCCTCTTTGTTCCTGCCCTCTCCCCCAGAACACCTGGGAACACTTGCACAACCTCCCCTCCTCTCTTCCTCTCCTTGTCTGATGGTTCTTTCATTGTTTTTTTCCTTGCTGGCCAATGGTTGTAGGTGAGTCAATATGTTATTGCTTACTTCTTCCATGAAAATCAATAAAAATCAATCCTAAAAAACAAATGTTTCATATTCACAACCTCTAGCGGTTCAAACAGAGGAAGTTGTAGTGCCCTGAAGACTAAGGGAAGAGCCCAAGAAGGGGAAGGAATTTTTATATCTGGTTTCATTAACGTAAACACCTTTAACAATCTTGCACCAATAGCATCCATTTTGAGAACACCCTAAGGGGCTCTGACTGCTCTTATAGCCGCCCATTCGACCTTCAAAGTAGCTACAGCTAAACCTTTGTCAAAAACATTCTATTGGAAATGAAGAATCCATCAGGATTCACAGTCTGTGGGATTTACATAGCGTTCAGCACATCATCTAGCAAAAGATAACTAATGATGGGCATATGCATTTCTAGTTGAAAGCTTCCTAGACTGCTGAACCGGGTGAACTACTGGAGTAACGAGCCTCTAATTCTTCAAATCCACCCTTGAACAGCCATACCATCAGAATCATTCTTCTGCATGTGTCCAAGGACAGAAGGGGAGACCAAAGAAGTCTCTGATCGAGCAGAATAATCCACTCCAGAGCTCATGTCTTTAGACATAACGGAGGAAACCACCCCATCCTTGGCCAAAAGGATCTACTAGATTAAGGTAGACATTCTCCCTCCTTAACCTGACCAGTAGTTTGAGTATCAGAGGAATAGGGGGAAAAGCATACACAGAACCTGTGGCAATGGACACGTCAATGTGTCTATCCCCCAACAACCTTGTTCCTGAAACCGGGACAGAAAGGAAGGAAGAAGAGTATTGGCCCCACAAGTATGGGAGAGATACCCTTTTACCAAAAGGGACACGGTTAAATATCCGTGAAAACAACAAAAGGTCCCTCTTGTGATACACACTCATATTCTCACACCTATATATTCATCTTCTTTTGGGGAACCCTCATTCATTTACCATCCACTCAACTATCTAAACACTGAACCCTATTTAATGTAAAATGTTTCTTTTAGTTCAGATAATCAATCCTCAAAACATCAGTATGTTCTCCTTGTAATACACTAGTATATCATCAATGGAAGGTTTATAAAAACATTATTCATAATTTGTGCATCATCACATCACTAAAATCTCTCACTAGTACAATCATATATTATTTTATAAAAGCAAAATCAATTAGTATCAATGATCATAAAGCTAAAAGATACTATAACACATAACTACAAATCATATTTCATTGCAGGTTGTCATCATATAGTACAAAAAAAAAAAATAACGTCACAGGTTGTCAACCCAGCTCAACACAACCCACTTGCATCTGTGGTTAGAATACATGGGGGTGGCATGGACAAAGAAATCCCCTTGAGTGGGTGAGTGGGATACAACCACCACTGCATTTGCACCCAAGCATTGTTTGATACAGGCACCATTTGGTCGAGGCTGTGGGTAGCTGGAGTCTAGTGTGAGAGAAGATGGTCCCAGATGAAGGCGTGCCCAAGGAACAACAAAGGCACATGCTGCCTACAAGAAAAACAAAGATAAGCATGAATAGCTGAAGACACATGAAAAAATGAGGATGTAAAGTTTACCAATGAGCTATAGCTTACCATGTGACCTTGGAGACATATCCTCTCTCTTGCAGGCATCTCGGACTGCTGTCCTATCGAATGTATGAGATATTGTATTTTTAGGGCGCTTGTCCGAGACAGGCTGACAATCCCCAGGTTGGTCTGAAAGTGTGCTCTGATGAACTCCAGATCTTGAGTTGAGGGTAGCTGAGACTTCTCCAGGTTGATCAGAAGAACAAAGTCCCTTTGAGTTCTGCATACTAAAGAGATATGATCCTAAAGAACAGTCTTTGAAGGAGAGTGGAGAAGCCAATCATCCAGATAAGGGTGGATCAGAATTCCTTGACTGTGTAAGTTGGTCACGGTGGGTGCTAGAACCTTTGTGAAGCCTTTGTGTCAGACCGAAGTGGTGACCTCCTACATAAAACCTGATGTATTTCTGAACAGGAGGAAAAGTAGGTATGTGGAGATAAGCATCCCTCAAGCCCAGAGCTAAAACCATTCCCCTGTAGGAACTAGAGGGATTACCCTCAGTAGAGTTTCCATCTTGAATCGAGTCTTCATGAGAAAAAAGATACATTTTCTTAAGTTGATAATCAGTCTGAATTTTCCTTGGGGATTTTTTTACCAAGAATAAAAGCCCTTTCCTCATTGATATTCCGTGACCGGAAAGATCACATTTCTCACAACAAAGCTGATACTTTCTGGGCCAAAGCCAGAGACTCAGCTACATCTTTTGACTCTGGAACCTGAACCAAGTCCGTGTCTGAGAGAAGCTTTTCGAATTCCAACATATAGCCCTTTTCCACAATCTGCAAGACCCAAGCATCTGAAACAATGGCTTTCCACTTCTGAAGAAAAAAGGACAGACGCCTCGCGACCGGGACCTCGGCATAGTCAGGAATGCTTCCTAGATTATGGAGGAGGTACCTGGGGTTTTGAGGATTGGCCATTCCCAGGATAAGACTGATTTGGTCAATTCCTATTTGATGGAAAGTGAAACCCTTTCAGATGTTTATCGTTCATAGGTCTTTTAGAAAGATCAGGCTTAGCTTGGGTTTTAAATAACCACACGTGCTTCTGATTTTTAAAAGCCCTTTTTAGATGATCTTGTTATTCATACCCATACAGTTTGCTGCCTAAGAAAGGCATATGTATAAAACCAGCCTTCTGAGCACCTTCTGCCTTCCAATCCCTCCAGTATATCTGGCGTTGAGCAGCAACATTGGAAGGAATAGAAGAAGTAGAAACCTTAAGAATGTCACAAGAAACATCTAAAATAAATTTTGCTTGTAATTACATGCTGGCCAATACATCAGAACATTCCACCCCCTCCTGAATAGCCATAATAATGGTCTGCAAATCCTTAACTAAAGACTGGGAAGCATAGACTGCATAGATTGCTGCTCTCAATACCAAATTTACACCAGAAAAGCCCTTCTTTAAAGAAGCTTCAACGTTTCTATCCACAAAGTCAGTGTTACAAAGTGATCCTGTGTCCCGGGCACCCTTTTTTTTGCTGACTGGTACTGGTGTACTGGTGTTAACGGACTCTAACTGTCCCTGGGCTCTGCCTAACCAGGCCCGGGGTCAGTGCTATGCTATAAACATACTTAGAATACAGTGAAAACACCTACATACACTAGGGTACACTATGGGTTAGGGTACCCCTATGATTGGCATGACCTCCTCTATAAGGCCCTAGTGCATAATAGGGCAGGGGGATCCAAACTACCTTTAAGTCTACAATATATAATAGGGCTTTCAGCCCTTTCTGCACTTTCATGGATGTACTGCTGAGGCCTGAGGTCAATTTAAAAGCAGCCCTGTGTTGCAGGACTCCTTTTAACATGTAAATTGTGCCCAAACTCGACTTTGGTGTTTGGGGCACTTAAAAATTAATACACTACAATATTTTGGAATATTAGGTACCCCCAGGGTTTCACCTAGGTGTCCAAATGGCAGGGAGGGTCAGGTCCTAATAAGGAGGACCCATATAAAATAGGTTTTATATGCCATGGGTTTAGTTAAAATGTACATTTCACTTCCCCCATTTTGCTAAAGTGCTTCCCAAAATCGATTTTTGGGCTAGTAGCACTGTGGAGTGAGGCTCTGCAATCTATCCCCTAAAGCCTCGCCAAGGTGTTCCAGGGGTGGGGGTCCTGTAGATATACGTAGGGTCCTTTTAAAATATGTTTTATAAGCCCTGGTGTTGGAGAAAATATACTAGTGTTGAATATATCCTAAAAGATACAGACAAGAAGTTATAAGACTTTCTTGTCTGTAAGATGAAATTCAGCCTTCCAGTGATCTGCCCTGATTGGTCAGAATTAGGTGGATTAGCCAGGCTGCTTTGATGAGGTGATAATTAGCCCCTGGGGTGAAAGAGCCATTCTGGGAGGAGAGGGTTCTTCTGCATAGGAATGCCAGAGCAAGTAGGATGGGTTTTAAACCACGAACTTCAAAAGAAGGAGGGGACAGGCAAAAGAAGCCAGTTTCATTTACACCCATACTCTTTGAACCCAGTCAGATGGCAGGCTTAAGGAAGGAATGTGCAGATGCCAGGGGGAGGGAGAATATAGAGATAAGCCATCCTGGATGTTGGTTTAGCCAGCTCTTGCCTCTCTGCTGAGATTTCACCCATATTGAATTTTAGAGAAATAGTGCTTTCTGAGAGACCATTTGTAGTAACGAAGTCCACAGCCAGGATGTAGTTTTAAGTAGATTTATTGAGTTCAGTTACAAGATGTAGAGTTGTAGAGATGCAGCCATACAGCCCAACCAGGAGCAGTCTGCCTGCTGCTCAGCCCATACTCCAACTGACACACTCAAGCATCCAGGCACCCAAACATTCCATTCAAGACTCTCACACCAACATTCCATGCATCACATTCACACTGGCTGAGCAGCTAGAGAGTAAGTAACCAGATAAATACAATACAGGTTACTACATACCTTCCCTTCTTCTACAATACAAAAATAGCAACCACCAAGAAGAGGAAGGTTCAAACAAAGGGAGCCCCAAGAAAAAGAAAAATGGAAAAGTAGAGAAAAAGCTAGAAGAAAGTGGACCCAAAGCGTGAAAGGATCATAGCAAAGAAACCAAAGAAAATCAGGCGTGAACAAAGAAGAAAATACAATGGAGGTATACAAGAGTAAGTACAATAGAAAGAGAAAATGAAATAACAGGTTAAGACCGAAGTACAAGAGAAAGGAAAGAGACTACAGTGAAAATATACATGAGATGTACAAAAAGTACATGCAATAAAAATAAAAATGTAGAGGAGATGCAAAGATAAATATACATAAAATATATATGACCCACCCATCATCCTCCAATAATTTTTAAAGAAAACATCAGCAATGGGTGACGGACACCCGAACTGACTTTCCCCAACATACAGGTGAATAAATGGACCAGAAACATGGAACATCTACACCAAACATGAACAAAGAAAAATGGTTAAGGGGAAAGAAATGTTGACTGCTAACCATACAGCTAATCAGGCCTAGGGGAGATAACCAACAAGTGTGCACAAAGTACGCACATGCAATGATACACATGGGACTCATACCCATTAGAACCTCTAAATGAAGGTTAGAAAAGTGCAAAGAACAATAAAACACATGGGACTCATACCCATAAGAACCTCTAAATGAAGGTTAGAAAAGTGCACAGAACAATAACAAGCATTTGCAATGCAATCGGTCTCGATATTTGGGTATTCTGCATGGAGTGGTTGTGGTACAAGTATAAATCCTTTGGAAGATTCCAGAGATTAATCTTCTCTCCAGGTCAGCAGACACACATTACAGAGATTGCAGGCAAGCTGTCCATAGGGCCTGAAATCCCTCTTTGTTGGTAGGGTGGAAAGTAGATCTCCCTTCAAGAGGACACTGAACCACAAGAACGTTTTGAGGGTTGCAGGACCATCAGTGTTGGACTATCTGCCACTAGACTAGGACTGAGCCAACAGCTGGCAGATTCCCTATTGCCATCATGGTCCCCACACATCTTCACAAGGAATGAAGGCATAGAAGTTAAAGAGTAAGAGGAACATGTGCAAATATCTGATTTGACAGAGTGTGTCGAGCTGCAGGTTCACCATTGATAGAGCTGCAGACCAAGGTGCATGATTTTAGACATTGATCAGGACCACACTCTACTAACCAATGGTGGGGATAACTTCAACATTGACTTTCATCCAAATCACTATGTTGCATGTTTCACAAGTAGGCAAGCTCGGTTAGCAGTTGGAAGTATAGACATTACACAAGCTGACATGAATTGTTTAAAATGGGAGACCAGGTGTTGGAGATGGTGATCATGCCCTCAGTGATAGAGAAAAATCGCTGGAATGATACTGCATCTGTGTGACTATACGATTTCCAGCACTATTACGTCTTGGCAAGACTGCCATGTAAACTAGTGCAAAGAAAAAGCTTGTAAATGCCCTGAGGAGCCAGCTGAACATATAGTATGCCAATGATATTTTTAATGTTGATCTTTGAAAATCTACCCATGCTGCCAGCCCTCCACTCACCCCCTACCCAATGGTGGTGGTGTATTTTCAAAATGCACAATTAGTCCATAGTGTCTGGAATGCAGACGTTTCACGAAGGGCGGAGTCACTAGAGTGTCATGTCATTGGCCTGTCATGTGGAGCAGTGTCAGAGGGTATATCCAAGAGGAGACCAAGCCACGGTGGGCCAAGTCCTTAGGTTGCTTTCCCCCTGTGGTGCTCCAGCTGCGATAATAGTATCCGACACAGGGGACAATGTCTTCCAGTAGCTAAATGTCCTTTTCTGAAATGGTACTAAATGAAAGGGGTGGCCTAATCATTGATATAACTAAATAGTACAGGTTTTCTGACTGGTAGGAACACTTGTCTCTCAGACCATGTTTAATGAAGCGGTATGTAAGTTGTTGTATGGTTTATAGTTAGTGGCCTAATAACTCCCATGCCGGAGTTGGATTAGTGGTGCCAAACCTTACATACATTGACTAATAGGAGGACTGCTCACTATGACAAACACACATTGGCAAAGCCCATAGGTCTGGCATTGTCCCCCAGCCTTTTGGCTTTGACAACTCTTGTTTTGTTCTTCCGTGGTTTTTGGTATTGTTGGGACACTGCTAGGTCCACATCAATCTAAAAAATAAAAAAATAAATGGGCTAAAAGCAAAAATACATTTTTGGTATAACAAATAGCACACATTACCATTGTAGTCCCTGGCACTGAAGGGAACTACTTTGTGTGTGAATGTGCTCTTTGTGAAAGCTCAAAGTGAAGTCAGCCAATGGTTGAAGTGCAATGAGCCACTACCCCATGGTGCATGTTGAAGTGAGCAGAAGAAAAATATGAATGACACAACGACAACTAATATATTAAGTCTGGTTAAAAAAAACTATAATTAACTAAGTTATACACATATTTTTTCGTAAAATGAAATAGTCTTGGCTAACGGTGTACCTTAAAAAAAAACATTGTCTAGCATCAGCTGTCTTCCTCTTGCCTTTGCTAATGCTTTTTTGTAATGTTTTGTACATCTTTACTTCAAATAAATAGGGAGGGTTGAAACTATGGATAAATAGAGATGCTTGCAAAGACATATCGAAAGGGTTGTATAGATAGATAGTGTTACAGAGATAGATGCATAAATGTTGCATAGATAGAGATAGTTGCTTACATAGATAGGTAGATCGAGTGGGTTGCATAAATAGAGAAGGTTGCATAGATAGATAAATGGATAGACAGACAGACAGACAGATAGGTAGACAGACAGGTAAGTCGATAGGTTGATAGGTAGACATATGGACTGGTAGATATATAGGCAGATAGGGTTGCATAGATAGATAAATACAATAATAGCTAGTATGAAATTTTAATCAAGGGCACTGCTTCACTTGGTAACATAATAACTGAATATCTATTTAGGCACACATACCAGAGCACTGAAAACAAACTAGAAAACCTAGGGCATGCAGACGAAATTAGTTTGGAAAGATAACTGTAGTCCTCAATTAAAATAGATACCAGCATGGCATAACCAAGTTCTTTATGTTTAAAAAGCTTTATTGAATAATATGAAAAATATACATAAGGCCAGCCAATATATAATAAACTATTTAAGTAATCAAATACAAAGTACAACCAGCAAAGAGAGCAAAAGGAAAAGATGTTTATATTTTATAACAGCAATAAGGGCGAAAAAATACAGAAAATAAAGGGGGGTAGGGAAGGAGGGGGTGGGACATATTCATATAAAGGAAGAATGTGTTATAGTGCATAATATTAAATGATTAGCAAATACATGCTTAGATTAATTAGAACAGCAATGTGCCAACAAGAAGTCAGTAAAAAGAACAGAGAAAATAAAACCATTATGGAGGTTTAAAATTTTCAGCATGAATGTAAGAACTTTTTATCTTCTTATCTAAATATGTTGTAAGTGGCAACCAGAAGAGATCTCTATTAACAAATGGTTTACAGGAAGAGGCAAAAGCAGTATCAAGTCGGTGGTAATGGCATAAATTGTTCCACCAGTGTTGGGTATTGAGTTTAGAGGAATTTTTCCAATTGAGTGTGATTTGTTGAAAAGCTAAAGCCAGCATAAGGTCAAATAGACCATGTTTATGAGCAGGAAGGTTTAGGGACTCTAGTAAACTACCTAAGAAAAGGGTGGAGTTAGAAAGGGGAAGGTGTATATTAAATATAAGAGAAATACAATACCATTTTTTTTTCCAAAAAGCAATGACATTAGGGCAAAGGAAGAGAAGGTGCGCTAGATCAGCAGAGGGGGAATCACATGGCCAACAGTTCGTGGTAGAGGAATGAGAAAAAGTAGCAATAGTAATAGGAGTAAAATATAATCTATGATATAAGAAAAACATAGATTGAGTGACAGAGGCAGATCTAGAAATTTTTAGAGAACGGCTCCAGATTTTGTCCCAGAAGGTGATGCTCCAATCACAGCCCAGATCAGATTCCCAGGCCAGCTCTAACTTACTTTTAGGGCGGGCAGGATCGGAGGATAAAATGTGTTTTTATATCAGAGAGGCCTTAGGAAGGATAACAAGAATCTTAAGAAGGGAATTTTCTCCTGAGGTTTGAGGAGTTGAAGGAAGGGAATAGTATATGTCAAGAATGATTGTCATTAGAGTAGAAAATCTATGCCAAAAGGAACGAGGGCAATTGAAAGTGGATTGGAATTGAGGAAATGAACAAGGGGACGTACCATCAAATAGATCATTGACCCAAGATATTCCCCACAATCTCCAGGATTTCCAAAAGAAAGTTCTATTATTGATAGTAATAAGGCGATTATGCCATAAAGGTGAACATAAAAAGGATTCCTTCGAATTAATCATTGGTTGAGTAAGTGGTTTTAATAGGGAGCACGTATATTTGAATAAAGGAAAAGAAGTTTGAGGGGTCTTGGCAGAAAAGGCCAGTATCTCCTTCATAGAGAAGGGTAGAAGTAAGGATCGTTCAATAGTAAGCCATAAAGGTGTGAAGGGGAGGAATCTGAGAGAAGCCATTTGGAAGCTTGACGAAGGCTAAAATATTTATGGTAATTTCTAAAGTCCAGAAAATTAACACCACCATTGGATTTTGTCTTCCGAAGCGATGATAAGGAAATTCTGGATTTTTTACCTTTCCCAAAAAAATTGGAAAGAAGAGAATCTATCTTCATAAAATAGCAAGATGGAATAAAAATAGGAAGCATAGAAAAAATATAAAGTAAAATAGGAGTAATCATCATTTTGATGGAGTCAAGCCGTCCCCACCATGAAAGAAATAGGGGATTATAGGAAGAAAATAGTTTGTCAATGTGGGACAGAGCTTCTGTCATATTTAGTTTGACTGAGGAAGATATAGAGTTTGAGAACCATATTTCTAAATACTTAATTTTAGATCTATTCCACGAAAATCCAGTTGAAGAAAAGGGGTGTGGAGTACAAAATTTTGTGAGGGGGAGAATTTCAGTTTTATCAGAATTAATCTTATAGCCTGAGACTGAGGAGAATGAAGAGATTTCATGTAATAAGGAAGGTATAGAGATTTCAGGGTTGGAAATAAAAAGTAAAGCGTCATCTGCATATGCTGAAAGTTTCAGATGGTGATCACCATAGGAAAAACCAGATATAGAATCATTGTTACGGATAGAAGATAAAAAGGGTTCAAGAGCTAGAATGAAAAGAAGAGGGGAAAGGGGACAGCCTTGATGAACTCCACGTTGTAAAGAAAAATAGGAGGATGTGCAGCCCTTGACTAATACCGAAGCTCTAGGGGCAGAATATAGCAAAGATATAAGAGATATTATTTGGGGGCCGAAACCATGCCAATTAAGTGTTTGAAATAAAAAGGACCAATCTACCCTATCAAATGCTTTTTCAGCATCAACGGAGATAGCCGCTAGGGAGCAGGATAGAGAAGGAATTTTATTTAATACATTAAGGAATAATCGAGAATTATCCGAAGTTAGTCTACCCTTGACAAAGCCGCATTGTTCCTTACCAACCAAGTGAGGCATAAGGGGTTCCAGTCTTAAAGCAATACATTTAGCAAATATTTTATAGTCAACATTAACGAGGGATATAGGGCGATCATTTTTACAAAACATGGAATCACGACCTTCTTTGTGGATTAAACAAATCGTAGCTTCTTGGAAAGTGCCACTCGTATTGCCGGAGAGAGAAAAAGAATGAAAAAGGTGGAAAAGTTTAGGGAAAAATAGAGTAGAAAAATGTAAATAAAACTCAACCGTAAAACCGTCCGGGCCAGGAGTTTTACCTTTCTTTAGAACCGTTAAGGCGCTAGAAATTTCTTCAATAGATAGATCCGATTCAAGTTTAGAGAAATTGAGATAATCATTAGATGGGGTAGGGATATTATCGAGATAAGATTGAATAAGAGGAATAGAAGGAGGGGATTCCGGAATATATAAGTCTCTATAAAATAACATAAATTGATCAAGAATATCCTTGTCTTTATGAATAAGCTTCCATCTGAAGAATAGATAGAGTCAATTAGAGTACGATCCTTCCGAAATTTAAGATAATTAGCCAGCAGTTTACCCATTTTATTACGTCCGCCATAATAGCGAGCACTACTTCGGAGAAGTATAGAGGAAGCATTGTCAGTGGTGTCTTTATTAAATTTTTATTTAGCAAAAACAAGTTCTTGGATAACAGAGTCCGACGGAGATGTATAGAATTTGTGTTCTAGGGATTTGATATGTGCAAGTGTAGATTTGTGTTTTTGGAGGAAACTTTTCTTTTTTGAGATACAAAGTCTATAATAAAACCCCGAGCAGTAGCTTTAAAGGAGTCCCACATTATATGATATGGAGTATTGGGATCATTATTTAATACAAAAAATTCTTCAGCAAAGGAGGTAAATGCAGAGTAGAAAAGAGGATCCAACAAAAGGAAGTTACTAAAACACCAGCGAGAAGATCTAGGATGTGGAGGAGCAAATCAAAATCAGTGACAACCGGAGCATGATCAGAAATAACAATAGGTTCAATTGAAGAAGATATAAGATTTTGAGAAAGAGGTTGTGAGAGAAAAATATAGTCTAAGCGGGAAAGAGAGTTATGAGGAGGAGAGAAAAAGGAAAAATCAATGGTATCAGGGTGAGAAAGCCTCCATGCATCAACAAGATGTGTTTGCGAGATGGAGTTAAGAAATTGCTTATGTGACTTATGAGGGATGAAGGGCACTTGGGATTTGCAGTCAATAAAGGGGTCAACAACTTCAATCAATCAATCAATAAACTTTATTCGGTTTTAACAACAAAACCATAAAAGTTACACAAAGACCTTAAAATATATAAGTCAAATCTCCTTAAACTGGTAAAAAAGTCAGATTAAAATCATACTCCCCATGTGCAATTCAAGATGTAAAGTGCAATGTGCAATAAATACATATGTACAGTCCACAAGAATATTAAAAACTGCAACCCCCAGGAGCATTTGTATAAATTATGCACGTTATATGAGTGCAAACATAGAAATATACATTCGAACAATAAAAATGCATTGATAAAATAACAAGTTAAACATCCATAAAGGATCGCGATTTAACACAAGCTTTTAAATAGCCAAGTGTGAAAAACAGTGACTCCGTTGACAACATCTGTAGGTGCAAAAGTGCGGGGCGAACCTGTCTAAAATTCAATCGTTTTAAATAAGGGACCAAAAAATCCTACGAGGAACTTCATAAAATCTACAAACAAACATAAAGTGCAGCAAATCCTGCGGAGACTCACCGTCGCAGCCGCAGGATAGTGACACACTTGCCCTCTTATGGTCTTTTGGTCTAACCAACAGGAGATGGTATAGATTCATCCTGAACCTTGTTAAAAGATATTTCTCGTGAGAAGACAAACACCCCATAAGGTAGGGTTCAGTTGACAAGGTGGTTTTCGTTAATATAAAATTACGTACACTTGGTTTCAGCAACTCCTTCGCTTCTCTTTCCATCCTCCACAAACTCATAAAAGCTATTCTGCTTGATACGACATCCTGCTTAACTATGCATTCTGCCTTGCTATACAGATCGCCGCGCCCTATCCCTTTAAAACTCTTTTGAATATAATTTAACCAAGGGATACATGAGGCTTGTTCTAACAGCATACACTCTCTTAATAATAAATGGTTAAAAGACAGATCTGGATTTAACCAGCATTTCAACCAAAAAATCAATGGGCGTAATGCAAGGATGTCACTAATATAGGGGACCCCCAGTTCTTCATGCACTGCTAAATTAGAGGTCCCCTGAGGGACGCACAGAAGGCGTTTTAAAAAATTTTTTCCACCACTTGCAGAGGATCTGCGACTGTATATCCCCATATCTCACTTCCATAAGTGGCAATGGAAAGACTTTTAGCCTTATAAACTTGTAACATGGCCCCAGTTGGTTTTTTTCCCTATTCTTGATGAAAATTTAAAAATGGCCGCGTTGGCCCGAACCACTTCCCCTTCTTCTTCTCAATTTGGGGTCCCCATTTTAATTTGTTGTCAATAAGAACCCCCAAATATGAGAAAACATTCGTAAGAGGGACCACAGTTGAGTCAATTGCAAATTTAAAGGGCTTCACATGTTGCTTACCTATTCTCAGCACATAGGACTTGGAATTGTTAATTGACAGGTCCCGTTTACCCATATACCCCGTAAAAGCCTTTAAAAGAGATTGTAAACCAACCTCTGTTCTGGATAGAAGGACGGCATCATCTGCATAAAGCAATATCGGGATGCCGCGACGTCCAACATACGGGTAATCAACCCCGGTTTCCAATAATTCCTGTTCCAAGTCGTTAAGATAATAATTAAACAAAAAAGGGGCTAAAATGCAACCTTGACGGACGCCCCTTTTAATATCAAAATTCTCAGTGACACGCAAATCCTGAGCGAACCTAACATTTGCCTGGGTAGAATTATGAAGATCCACCAGGAAGTTCACTAGGCTAGGATCCACTCCTGTTAGCCTCAGGATCTGCCACAGTTTAGTTCTGTTAACACGATCAAAAGCTGATGACAGATCCATAAAGGCACAAAATATGGACCCCGAGCGTGCAATAGTATATTTACTGAAAATCATAAGAATATTTAAACACTGGGCAATTGTGGAACGACCGGGCGAAAACCATATTGGACATCTGACAATATTTCGGTTTCCTCTGCCCAGGTTTGCAGCCGCTGTAATAATATCCGACCCACCACCTTAACTGTTGAATCTAAAAGGGAGATGGGTCTATAACAATGGGGGCTACCTGGTCGCCCTTTTAAAAGCGGGAACTATAGTAGAAATAGCCCAGGAAGAGGGGCATCCAATTTTTGCTGCAGCGTTAAAAACATTAACCAAGATGGGGGCCCAAAGAAGGGTCAGATTTAAATAAATCTGGGGGAATCCCGTCTGGTCCAGGGGCCTTTTAGCAGAGAGCCCTTCAATCCCTGCAATAACCTCATCAATACTAAAAGATAAAGCTGGAGCATTTAAATCTATTATCTCTGGGCCACAACAATCGGGGGGGCAGTCAAAAATAGTTTTAAAATGGGACACCCAGTCCTCTTCTGTAATAAAGGCTCCTAAAACGGGGTCCCTATCCATACCAATGGCTGGGCGATTCACCACTTGCCAAAATTTGGAACTATTTTTCGATACACTTGCCTCGATAAGGTCCCGCCAAGCTTCATCTTTTAGTTTTGTCTTGCGCCCCGCTAACGCGGCCTTATATTCTCTGCGATAGTTACAGACCACTGATTGTATTCTAGGTATAGATGCAAGAGCTGCCTTCAACTTGCCAGCTGCTCGAGTACAATCAGAGTCAAACCATTTAGGCCCAAGATTTCTAGCCCTTACGGCCGGAGCACTTAAGAGGTCTCCCATCTTCCCTGCTAGGGTCACAAAAGCTGCCAACAGATAATCTGGGGACGAACAGGGATTTTGACATGTTAAAAGTTCAGGGGCACATAACCTATTAACCTTGTCATAAAACAGCTTGGGGTCAATCTGTGTCCATTTCAATCTGCGTTTATTGTCAGTCAAAGTCATAACGCCCCTCGTGGCTACTCCTTCGATGTGACTAATGAGTGGTCCGGCTATATGGGCACAAAGCGGGTTATGATCACTAAAAATACTCTCATCAATAGAGAAACCTGTGATCCACAACTGCAAGGGGAGGAAATTAATATGTAGTCAATAAAAGATCCTGTCCTAACCCCTTTGTAGGTTGGAGTTAAAAATTTGATGTTTGGGGCCACGAGAGCCATCAAACACACCATGTTGAACTCCTGGATCATGTTGTTAATCAATTCCCCTTGTGTGTGGTGATCAAAATGGAAACCACTCCTTCGCGGGCATCCCAGTTCAGATAAACAGGACACCGCAGGGTTACCACATGGGTGAGCATTAAAATCCCCAGAGACCAAAAAATCAGAAACTGAGAATCTGTTAGGACGTCTAAAAAAGGAGCATAAGGCAGCTATATTACAATCACGTATGGGACTGGATACTGCATTATAAAAATTAACCAGTCCCCATCTGGTGCCTCTAGTGTTAAAAAATAGCACCAATATCCCTCCACACCGAATAGGAACAACCTGGATCTGGCTGTCTAAGGCCACAGACACATATGTGACTAAGCCCCCTTTAGCTCTCCCACTGGAAGTCGGGGTAGCGGGGACAAAATAAGCCTTATATCCTTCTAAAAACAGATTACTTTCAACCAGCCAGGTTTCTTGAAGACTGATTATCTTAAACTCTTTTAAGAAATTGACTAAAGAGGGATCTCGAAATTTGGTTGCCAGCCCAGCAATATTCCAAGAAATAAAATTGCGAGAGGTCACTACGCTTGGCCTCCCCACGGCATCAACTAAGGGCACTGCACTGTGACCACCCCCTAGCTCCTGTGTTACTATTGGCAATAGTCAGTCGCAGTCTTCTAGTCCACTTAATGCAGAAAATCTGAACAACTTGATTGCAATCGCCGCCAAGAATAAAGAGATCATCTTTAAACTGAATACATTTTTGTGTAATTGTAGGCCAAAAGGAATAGTCTGGTTGAGTAGGACCATAAACATTAAAAACAGTCAAAGAAATGTTATTAATAAGCAGTTTGGCTAACAACCATCTCCCCTCTGTATCAGTTTCTTGTGATAAAATTTTACATTTCAGTTTTTTATGACATAGAATAATGACACCATTTTTTTAGACAAAGTGGGGAGACTAGGACAGAACCAACCCAGCTCTTTTTCAATTTTAAGGCTTCGGGTTCCGTAAGATGGGTTTCTTGTAGAAACACCAAGTCAGGATTGTAAGAGGCAAGATGAGATAATATTCTCTGTCTTTTGATTGGATTAACAAAACCTTTCACATTCCAAGAAATAACTCTGATTGAAAAAAAATCAACAATATATACAGAGCAATATGTTCAACAATAAGATAATAATGCAAGAAAGAGAAGAAAAAGGAGTAAAGGAGAAGAATACAATGGAGTGATGTCAAAGAAAGGAAAAGAGATGAAGCAATGAGAGAAATCAAGGGATCATGTGAATAAAAAATTAAAGAGAGAAAAGTTGAAGTGACACCAAGAAAAGAGAAGACAAAAGAAATTAAAGAGGAAAGAGAAAAAGGGAAAAGAAGTAAGAGTAAGAAGAGACAGTACATGCCAAAATGACGACTGTAATACATACCTTTACAGGGGAAGACAAGGGAAAGATGAGAGGCGGCAACGGACAACAAGGACGGCACACCCAACATAGGGCAACGCACCACACCGGGACATCAATTAAACATAAATAGGAGCGGGAAAACGCAGCAGGTACAAGATGAAGACGAAAGAACCTGCAATAAGAATCAAAAGGTCATAAAGACAAAAGTATAATATCACTAGGTAACATGTTTCAATAAGAGAAAATACAAAAAAAATATGAATAAAATCAAGTATTCGGGGGAGGACCATCGATCTTCATCGAAGAAGAAGAATGAGAGTGGATACATTTCTTGAGATCAGCAGGATCTTCAAATGTAGAGGTTTTGTTCATAAAGGTGACTTTAAATATGCAAGGGTGGAATAGGCCATATCGAGCACCCAGAGACCGAAGAGCGGGACGTAGGTCCAGGAATTCTTTGCGTCGGTTAGTGGTGGATGAGGAAACATCTTGAGAGATAAAAATTTGTGTACCGAGCCAGTTCAGCTGTTTCATGGATTTAGCTGCGTTTAGAACTTTTAGAAGATCCGTGAATTGCAGAAATAGGAGAATCACTCCACGAGGTTTGGATGGAGCAGATGAGGAAGACAGACATGGGCCCAGTCTGTGGGCTTGTTGAATGTTTAACTTGGTTGTAGCAGGAAGGTTCAAGAGCTGTGGAAGAAATGAAGTAAAGTACGTCACCGGGTCGTCACCCTCAAGAAGGCCATATAAACGAAGGTTGTTATGGCGATTTCTATTTTCAAGATCTTCAGAAGCTCTTCTTAGTTGCAGGACCTCCTTTTCCAAAGTTGAAATTCTGGAAGATGAATCCTGTACGTCACTGATTTGTTGTTCCACCACAGAAAGGCGGGAGTCCATAGATGACCATTTATTCTCCAGGGTCTGCAATCAAGAGTTTGTTTCCTCAATAAACAGTCTTAAAGCGCGAATTTCCTCCAAAACGATATCTAAAGAGACAGGAGAAGCAGACTTGGGAGGAGATGGAGGATCCTGTTTAATTCTTTTGATAGTAGGCGAGGGTTGTTGGGATTTGGACGCCATGGTCGGTAAAGCTGAAGGACGTGAGAACGTCGCTAGCGAAAATTCCTCAGAAGGCTGAGAGGAATTGTTAGTGGATGTCGGGAAAGTAGTAGAAGACACTGGATCACTGGATTTAGATTGTTTGGAGGAGTGAAGTAACTTCTTGCTTCTTCCCATGAAACAGTGTGGCCAGAAACCAAGAAAATGCGTGACTTACGGCAAGAATTTTTTTGATGTAAATTATTGCACAAAAGACTTATGAAGAAGTATTTAACTGGACCTTCCAATGTAAGGGTACCGCTCAGACAGGTGTACTGCGACAAAAGTAGTGAAGAATTATCAAAAACGACAGTCCAGGGTGCATCCCATTCAGAATTTGAAGTAAAACCATGCAAGGTATATAACAAAATGGCGGCCGCAAAGCCACTCAACAGTCACCTGAAGGAGATATAATTTATTCCTGAGAGATGGTGGTCAGCAAAGACATCCTCCGATAGAGTAGGTATTCCGCTTCAGGAATACATCCGTGAAATGCAGAAAACGGCATCGGAACCGCAGAAATCGGAGCCGCGATGTCCAGCGTACTGCAGAGCTCCGCAACTAGGCGGCCATCTTAGGTCGCGGTGCGCGCGACTCCCCGGCATAACCAAGTTAATTTATAAATGCACTTCATTGCATGCGTACTACTAAGAGGATAACTTTATGTAGAACAGTTTCAAATGGGCACAATCTAGTGTGCCTGTAAAATCGAAGACAAAAAAGAACACTCCAAAAGGAATTTACAACAGCAGGAGACTGTAGGAAGCTGGCTCTGTATATACTATACCAAAATGAGGTATAGTGTGCACAGAGTCCAGTGGAACCCCAAAGGTAGGCAGAGGTAAAAGTAGATAGCACCTTATTCTCTCTTTGTGGTAGTGTGGGTGAGCAGTAAGGCTTTATCAGAGGGTAGTGTTAAGCATTTGTTGTACACATTCAGGCAGCAAATGATGCCATACACTCAAAGACTGAATTCAGACCAATTTGTTTGTATCGAAAATATTAAGTTATTTTATTTTTAGAACCAAGCCAAGCCTGGTGCAGGTAAGTAAAATAAATGCTTTGCAAAATCGTATGCAATGCTTTACAATTGAATGCAGGTTCAAATGCAGTTGATTGAATTACAGATAAGTCAATATGTCGAAATTACTTTTCAGTTACTTTGTACGTTGCTTTTTAGATTACTTTTAAGTTACTTTTTCTACTCAGTGTGATATGCCTAGATATCACACTGGGACATTTCCTAGAGAAAAGGTAAGTAAATCAGTTTTTGTACATTTGCAGTTTTTCAGTGTTTCATACAAACCAACTCCACACAGAACAATTTTCAAGAAAAGCAGTCAATGCAATCCTATGGAAGGAAATAGAGTTATCAGTTTGCAGGTAAGTACAAGTTTGTTCGAGTTGGTATTCTGGGGTTTGAACCATGGTTCCCCCAGGGTCAAGGATGCACTCTCAAAGCAACCTCAGCGGCACTAGGGCGGCCGGGTGCAGAGTGCTGAGGCCCAATGTTATCCAATAGGTGATAGGGGGGCCTCCGGTTGGTGGCTGCTCCGGTCGCAGTTGGGAGGGATCCTCCAGAAAGAGACTGCAGGCGTCGTTTGGAGATTCGAGGCAGGTCAGAGATCACCAGATCTAAGGTCAGGATCGACGGGGAGACTTCCTCGTGGTGCTGGGCCACTCGAACTCCGGCCGTGGGCGTCGGGTGCAGAGTGGTGCAGACTCGTGGTTTTGGCCAGAGCCAGAGTCTGTGGGTGAGCAAATCCGGTGCTCACAGGAGACAAAGTCTTGGGTTTGGAAGGCAGGGCAGGTCCTTCAGGTTCTTGAGGCTGCTGGCTGAAGGACACACTGGGATTTCGCTGGAGCAGGTGCGGGATGGGGACAGGCCGGTAGGGCTGGGGCCAAATCAGTTCTCCTCTGCCTAGTTTCAGCACTGCTTCTTCGGTCCTTCTTCTTCTATTCTTTTGGTCGGTTCTTGTCTCAGGAGGCAATGTTCAGAGTTGCCCCTAAATACTAGATTTAGGGGCGTTACAGGTAAGTAAAGGTTGGGACCAATGGGTCCCTTCCTTGTGGTGGGGACACCCCCTATTATGCCACCCTCCAGTGGGTGGGGGGCATATGCCTCTCTCTGGTTGGCTGAGTCCCCCCATCTGCAAGATGTCGGGGACTGAGAGTTGTGCTTCACCTCGCCTCCCCCACCTGAGGGGTGGGGTTGGCAAAGGTGGGCATACCTCCCGTCCTCACTTGGTTTTCCCACTGATTCTCCCGCCCAAAGTGGGGGTCAGAACTGGTGGGAGCCAGTTCCTGGAAGCAGCAAAGGGCTGGTATAGCTCACAAAGGTGGCAAGCCTTTGAAGCTTCCCCTTCGTGGGCCCTGCCCATCCTGGGGGAGGAAGCTTGGCACCTCGTCCCAGGATGTGCATTGTTTCAGACCTCCGAGAGCAACAGGCTCTAGACCCAGGGGTCCAGAAACATATCCGGTGGTGGCAGCTGGCGAGCACCCACTTAGCCAGGACCCTAGAGTTAGGTCGTTTTTCAGGGGGCATCTCTAAGATGCCCTCTGAGTGCATTTTTCATTAAATCCCACACTGGCATCAGTGGGGGTTCTATGTGCTGAGAAGTTTGATACCAAACTTCCCGTTTTTAGTAAAGCCATTATGGTGCTGTGGAGTTCGTAATGACAAACTCTCAGCACCATATACTCTTAATTGCATTACTGCACTTACAATGTCAAAGAATTGGCTTAGACACTGTATGGGTACAGGGCTCATGCACCTGTACCCTCACCTCTGGCATAGTGCACCCAGGTAGAGGGGTGGATGATCTATGACAGGGCAGTGGATTGTAGGCATGGCACACAGGGATCTGTGCCATGTCGGCCTTTCACTTTGTTCTGCACCAAAAGACGCTGCCTGCAAAGGCAGTGTGTGTTTGCAAAGGTACAGGGCCTCTAAGGGTGGCACAATAAGTGCTGCAGCCCTTAGAGGCCTTCCTGGCCACAGTGCCCCTGGTACCTATGGTAGCATTTACAAGAGACTGCCCCGTGGCCAAAGATGCCAATTTGGCTTTGTCTCAATGCAGTTTTAGGGAAAGAACATAGGCCCTGGGTACCTGTTTGGCAGGAACCCAGAAGACACTCAATCAAAGTACATCAGCAGTTTGGCAAAAAGTGGGGGCAGCCATGCAAAAAGAGGGCACTTTCTTACAGAGACAGGAATGAATAAAGCTGAAAAGTGGATGGTGCTCACATCAAAAACATAATGAAGAGCTGATTGAGAGCCTGCCAGGCTTGAAACACAAAGGCAACACTAAAGTAACAATAATGTAAAAACAAAAACACTGCCACTGAAGGGAGCTATCTTGTGTGCAGATGTGGTCCATGCAAAGAGCAAATTGCAGTCCCTCAAAGTGAAGTTACCCAGTGGCTGGAGTATACTGGGTATATGCTGTAGTGGATGGAAAGAAAATGTGAATGACACAACAACAAAACAAAGGAGGAAGAGAGCTGGCTGAAAGCCCTTTTTATTTTAGTATATTATACATATAATTTTAGTAAAATCAAAAATATTAGCTAACACCAGACCTAAAAATTAAGAGTTACACAGTCCACAAACATGAGAAATGATTAAATCTCCACAAAAGCTAATGGAACATGAAGCCTTCAATTCATATGTGTGATCCATAAACATCTAATATTGTGCCCTGCTTAAAACATGTCTAAGGCCAGTGGAAATTGTGATTGCTTTGTAGTGTTTTTAAGTGTCTACATTCATTGGCTCCACCTTACTTGTATTCACTTGTTTCTCTTTATATTACCTCTCGTTCTTCTTACTGTATTGTTCCTGTGCCACTACCCTGATTCGTCTTTGCATTACTTTTTTCTTTAAATTCAACCCCCATTCTATTGAATGCATTTCCTGTTCCAATTAGATCTTACCATCTTCAATGAACTACTAAGGGTACACTTTGTCCTATATTGACTAACTTTTCAAAACAACACAGTGCAGCATCCATATTTGTTGTACACCATTGTGTGAAGGAAAAAAGCAGCTCAGACACATCTGCTAAGGTTGGCCTGCTACTGCTGGCATCCCCGTTGCTGTAGCACATACAGGTTGCCTTCCATCTTGCGTGAGCTTGCATCATGGCGCAGAGGTGAGTGTGTGTTGTCCAGCACAGGGTTTGTACTGGAAGTGTACTCTTCCAGTACACATTCCTATGTATGGACAGCAGCAAAAGGTGTCAGACGTATTGAGTGTGTTATGGACTGTGGTAAACATTTTGGGTTGCTTTTTCTGACAAATGAACACATTCCCCATGTCTGTGCCTGCTTAAAGCATGCTTTAGTTTTTGACGCAAAGTCAATCTGGCTATCTTAATGGATCAAGTTTTGTGTGCGTGATCCACCCCAGTAATGCTTCGCCCCCTCAATACAAGGAAATGCAAAGCCTGGTGCTGTGAAAAGGCCCCCTTTCCAGCAATAAAATTGCACAACTTGCATTGCTGTGGGTCATGCTACCTCTGTGGCAAAGCCTTAGTAAATCTGGCCCTTGGGTCATCAAACAACTCAACTGATCCTGGATTACTGCTTTGTATTTTTGACTATATCCACCTACTTTAATTGTGTTCATCTTTTGCTTTCCAGCTACCTCTGATATTTTTGATGGTATCGATTGGAGATCTCTATGGGCTGTTGAATTTCTTTAGCTTCTCTCGCTGGCTTTTCATTGGACTGACAACTCTAGGTCTGGTCATCCATCGATTCAAGTATCCGGATCTACCCAGGCCATTTAAGGTAATGGGAAATGCTCCTTATACTTTAATTAATATAATTGTAGCATTCTGTGCTGTTTTAGTGAGTTTTATGAATTCCTTCTTATGGTTTTAAAATTAAGAACTATGGGGCAGATTTACAACTTCTGGCGCATCCCTGCAAATCAGCAGGGATGCGCCAGAATAGTTGCGACACGCAATTCTCTCCTTGCGCCACCACGGAAGCGCCGCATTTACAATGCGACGCACCGTGGCGCAAGGAAAGGCCGATGCGTGTCGCATCCTGTGGCGCAAGGGCGGCGCATTGCTGGAGTCGTGTCGCAAGCGCGACGCAACTCCAGCAATGCTCGTGGGCCGCCCATACCTAACGTGGTGCGCCACTCCCTGCGCCTGCTTGAAGCAGGCGTAAGGATTCGTCGCAGCGGCGTCGGAAAAGTGACTCAGTGAAATCTTGTAGATTTCACTGCGTCACTTTACGAGGCATTCCTTCGACGGAACGCCCACCCTGCGGAGGAACGCCCACATGAAACCTGACGCAGGTTTCATGTGGCGCAGGGCTTACAGCGTGACGCATCTCCCTAGATGCGTCACGTTGTAAATAATGCGCAACGTGGCGCATGGTTTACGTCGCCGCTGCGTCACAAAAGTGACGCAACGGCGGCGCAAAAGTGGCGCAAGGGGCTTGTAAATCTGCCCCTATAGTTTTAGTCAATGAATATCTTAATTATATCTTTGATAGTGAACTACATTCACAAATATTTCACTTATATCTTTGTGCACCAGGCCAATCTTAAGGAATGATGTTCTCCATGTTCTTTGTGTTCTAATATAGAATTTTATTAATCATGGTACAGTTAAGTAAAACCTTTCGTCATAAAAAATTGTGTGCATAAAAAGCAAGAGAGGGATAAAAAGAATAGACAAAAAACATGTGACTAGTCAAAGGGGAACTTTAAAAAAATGCTAATTGAAGTCTCTTCAAATACTGAAGAATCAGTTAATGATAACTATTGTGCTTGCCGGTTGGACATTCAAGGAGTGACCGCCGTTGCCATTGCGACATTGCGAGGATTATCCAGTGATGGTGCGATGCCACACAATTAAATAGTCAATACTGAAAAAGTGCAAAAAGGCATGGGTGGAAAGGCCAGCAGGGATTCTTAGTACTAAAGTGCACTCAAGAAAAATCGGGATGCGTGATAAGTGCTCTCTCGACTGATTGTTCATTAGGGTAGCGGGCCCCTCTGCCATTGAACTGTTTCAGCAGTTATTCGATAATGGTGCGATGATACACAATTAAAGTGCCAGATGCTTGAAAAGTGCAACAGATAATGCGTAAAAAAAAAAACAGCAATGGGTCTTGGTTGGGTCATAAGGTGCATTCAGGTGCGGTCTAAATGTCTAAGGGCCAGATGTACGATCATTGGCAATTGCGACTTGCAAATTGCGCCAAATTGCGACTTGCAATGTACAACAGTGTCTGAGATACTGTTTGCGATTCCCAATGGGGTCGCAAATTGTATGCCTCATGCATATTAATGCGGCTGTCGTAATTTGCGACCCCATTGGGAATGGGTGGCACTCCCAGGGATGGTGGCCTGCTGGGGTCAGCAGACCTCCATGTCTGGGACTGCTTTTAAATAAAGCACTGTTTTTTAAAAAACAAAATGCTGCCCGTTTTCCTTAAAGTAAACGGGATGCATTTAAAATAAAAAAATGAAACATTTTTTGTTCTCTTTTAAGGGCAGATGGTGGTCCCTGGGACCACTGCCTGCTCTAAAAAAATGTTTGCGCACCCATTCACAAAGGGGAAGGGGTCCCCTGGAGACCCCTTCCCGTTTGCGAATGGTTTACCACCCTCATGAAGAGGGTGGTAAACTGCGAGTGTTTTGCGACTGCAATTGCAGTCGCAAAACATTCTTACATAGGGTTCAGACTCGCTATTAGGAAGGGACACCTTTGGAACGCCCCTTCCTAATAGCGAGTCGATAACCCTATTTTGCGAGTTGCTATTTAATTAGCGACTCGCAAAATAGGGTTAGTGCATGGGCCATAGGTTTATTGCATGTGTATGCAAAAATCCGTAGTCCATCTGACCCTAAAAGTGTACTCAACACTGGCGGAACAAAACTTGAGGGGGCCCCCCTGCAAAGTACATGGGGGCCACCTCTGGACCTACTCAGGAGGGCTCAGGCCAGGGTACATTGCCGAGGGGGCCCCCCTGGAGCTCAGGGCCCCCCCGCACTGTGGGGGCTGCAGGGGCCTTTGTTACACCACTGGCACTCAAGGGAAATCGGGATGCATAACACTATCGACTAGTGGGCATAATCGACTAGTGGGCACCGCCATTAAGCAGTTGCAGCGGTTATCCGATGATAGTACGGTGCCTCGCAATTAAAGTGCCAAATACTTGAAAAGAGGGCCCCCTAAATATTTGTAACTGGAACTTTTTTTAATCAAGTTGCCTCCCAGATGCTAAGTTCTTGTTGTGGCCGCCTCCCAAAATTACTGTTTTTTCCCCCTAGATTCACTGTCATGCAGTTCTGTGTACAGCACAGGGACAGCGCTTTCCTCAAATTTTAAAGCCATTTGAAGTTAAGTTCAGCAACCTTATGTCATCTGCAGCAATTTCAGCAGTTGTTTTCCCAGTTTTGGGGGGTGAGAATGCACTTTATCCAGTAGTTTGCTCAGGTCCGAGATAAACAAATTGAACAAATGTGGTGTGAGAACACACCCTTGTTTTAAACCTGGTCCAGTTCTAATTGTTGGGGATACGCCCTATTTCGCACTGAGGCTCACTTTTTGTCCAGGTTTTCAGAGGTCAGAAGCTGAACTGTGCTTATGAGATTTGCAGGGATGTTCCACGATGTCAGTTTATTGCACAGAAAATTCCTATCCATGTGGTCAAAGGCTTTTCAAAAGTTGATAAACCTTGTGTAAAGCAACTGCTTTTTTGGAGTGTATTTCTCGATGAGGATGGAGAGAGCCACAAGATTATCAGTTTTGTATGATTGGGGTGTAGGCCTGCTTGGTTTTGTGGGATAAATTCTTGTAACAGGATGGCGTTAAAGATTCTTAAATCGATGTCAAATAGTGCTATCATTCGATAAATATCTTGGTTTGAGGTGGGGATTTTTTGTAAATGGGATGAAGAATGGACCCACGCCAAGACTCAGGTATGTTGCTTTTCTGGAGACAGAAGTTAAACAGTTGGCAGAGTTGTTTGTTCCACTGTCCAGGATCGTACGTGTAAATCAATGCTGGTAGTCCATTTGGGCCCGGGGCCCCATTTCCTCTGATTTTCTTTACCTAGGACATTATATTGTCTGTTGGTCCCTTATCGGGGAATCATGTTGCTGTGGACCAGCTAGCTACTACCCTTTCCTGTTCTCCTGCTATCACTGTGAACACCATTTATTTTCATCATTCTTTGTGAAAAGCTTTGGAAACCTTTACTTTTTGCTTAGAAATGTCAATAACAGAGGAACAACACAGATTATCATGACACATTCATGTCCCCCATCAAAAAAGAAAATTATTACATTACCACAAAAATGGAATTATAGATACAAACCATGTAGCAATAGATGTTCTAGTTCTGAAATTCAAACTAGCCAAAGGGGCAATCCATGAGAAGCCAATAAAAGCCCTTGAAACTTTAGCTTACAAGGTAGAAGTGCAAGTAGATGCTTTACTTTAATTATAGGCCTAAGTGAGGGATCTGATAATGAGATTATTTAGACCCAAAGATTCCCTGCATACCTATGCTTCCTTTTTCATTAGCACACTCCCTGGTGCAATTATGCTGCCAACGCATATCTAATCCAACATCAATTAGGGGTTCTCCTCAGGACCCAGAACTTCAGGACACTACAATGGTTAAAAAACAGTGAAAAAAGACAATTAGTGGATATTCTTATGTGGGCTCAAATAATCTAGCAACAACACCCTTCTTCTGCTGATTTACATGAGTTTTAGTTCTTTAATTTCATCCTGCTCAAATACTCTTCTTTGATTAAAGTAAAGTATCTACTTGCACTCCTAGGTTGTATGCCAAGGATTGAAGGACTTTTATTGACTTCTCATTGCAAACCCTTGACCCAGAGACTGGTGTGCCATTGTGGTGCCGGGTACCTATTTAGGATGGGGTGACAACCACTAGATTACCATACCTGGGAACGCCATGCTAGTTAGTGGAGGACTGCCATCTTAGGGTGGGTAGTGAATGTGTCATCACATGGCTCCACCACCCTCCACGCACTCAATCCTGGAAGACACACGGACTGCGAAAGATCCTCGCCGAACACCACCCACGGACAGTTCTCGTGCAGACTCTGCCGGAGATCCTTCACCATCGACAAAGCCCCCACAACCGCCGAAGGCCCGCCTGACACACGCACCACCGAAACCCTGACGTGCATCCTCCTCAGCGTGCTCTCTCTGCACCGGCAGGCCATAGAGATCTGGGACCTGATCGACACCCTCTCGCCCAACGCCGCCTTCTTCACGGTAACCTGGACCAACGCCACTTCCGGCCCCGACATCGCCACTGCCATCCCCGACGGCTACAAGATCCAGAGACTGGACCGCCCCCACCGCCCAGGAGGAGGACTCGCCATCACACACAAGACCCCCCTCCGACTCTCCACATCCAGCACGAGTGACCCCCACTCCAACACGGAGCACCTCCATTTCCAGATCCAAACCAGCCCCAGGACCACGCTACGCGGCACCCTCATCTACAGAGCACCGGGACCTCGCACCCAGTCCGCAACCACCATCGCCGAGCTCGCCGCACCCCACGCCATCACCTCCATGGACTACATTCTACTCTGGGACCTGAACTTCCACCTCGACAACTGCAACGACCCCGACTCCACCACTCTCCTCGCCAACCTCGCCAACTTCGGACTGAAACAGCTGGTCAACACGCCCACTCACAGAGCTGGACACACCCTCGACCGCATCTTCGCAGGAGGGACTAACATCCGCTTCAGCCACACCACCCAGCCCCCCTGGATGAACCATAACTGTGTCCATTTCACCTTCAACACTACCACCACACCCAAGCCCACCCCGCGCCCGCCATGAATGAACTGGAGCAAGGTCACAGAGGAACACCTCAAAACCACCCTCCTCCAAGACCCCCCAGTGCCACGACCGACACCAACTCCGCAGCCAAAGAATTTCACCGCTGGATCTCCTGCTGCGCCGACAAGCTCGCACCCCTCCGCCACCCCGCCAAACAACGCCCTCTGAAGGCCGCCTGGTTCACCACAGAACTACAAGAAGCCAGGCGCTCCAGCAGACGCCTAGAGAAAACCTGGCAAAACCAGAAGACCACGGACGCACAGAACAACCACAGGAGCGCCCTGAAGGAATACCACCAGCGCATAAGAGACACCAAACGGACCTTCATACGAGACAAACTCCAACCAACGCGACCAATGCCAAGGAACTGTTCAACGTCATACAACAATTCACCAAACCCCCCAGCGAAGCCACGGACGTCATACCTTCCCAGGAACTCTGCGACAAGCTCAGCTCCTACTTCCATCAGAAGATCAAGGTCCTCTACGACAACTTCAGCGAACAGATGCCAGACACCACCCCCCACAACACCGCTGCCGATAAGCCAACCATCATGACCTGGAATCCCACCACCGTCGAACACATCACCACGACCATGAAGAAAACCCACTCAGGAGCCCCAACGGACCCGTGCCCACCGCACATATTCCACAGGGCCTCCACCGCCATCGCACCCGAACTAGGACGGACCATCAACGCCTCCTTCAGATCCAGCATCTTCCCAGACGACTGGAAGCAGGCGGAGGTTAAACCCCTCCTCAAGAAACCAACGGCCGACCCAACTGACCTGAAAAACTACCGGCCCATCTCTCTCTCCTCCCATTCGCAGCCAAAGTCACAGAGAGACTCGTAAAAGCCCAGCTGACCGCCTTCATCGAGGAGAACTCCATCCTAGATGCCTTCCAATCTGGATTCCGCAGCAACCACAGCACCGAAACCGCCCTCCTCGCCGCCACTGACGACATCTGCATGCTACTCGACCAGGGACACACTGCGGCCCTCATCCTTCTAGACCTCTCCGCCGCCTTCGACACCGTTTCACATCGCACGCTCGCAGCCAGAATTCACGACACGGGGATACAAGGAGCCGCCCTCAACTGAATGCAATCCTTTCTCTCCGGCAGAACCCAGAGGATCAGACTCCCTCCCTTCCTCTCCGAACCCACCGATATCAACTGCGGAGTACCCCAAGGATCATCGCTCAGCCCCACGCTTTTCAACATCTACATGGCCCCCCTCGCCACCATCGTCAGACAGCATGGGCTCAGCATAGTATCCTACGCAGACGACACCCAGCTCATCCTCTCACTCACGAAGAATCCCGAAGACACCAGACTCTGCTTCCACGAAGGAATGAAGAACGTTGCAGCCTGGATGAAGGACAGCTGTTTGAAGCTCAACTCCGAGAAAACCGAGGTCCTCATCATCGGACCCTGCACCTCCGCCTGGGACAACACCTGGTGGCCCTCCGCCCTCGGGAATCCACCCACCCCTACAGACCACGCACAAAACCTCAGCATCATCCTCGACTCCTCCCTCTCCATGAACCGCCAGATCAACGCCGTCGCTTCCACCAGCTTCAACTGCCTGCGCATCCTCCGCAAAACCTTCAAATGGATCCCCCCCGACTGCAGAAGAACCGTCACCCACGCGCTCATAACCAGCAGACTGGACTACGGAAACGCCCTATACGCCGGAATCAACAGAACTCTTCTACACAAACTCCAGACCGTCCAGAACGCCGCAGCCAGACTCGTACTCGGAACACCCTGTCACGAACACATGACCCAGCACCTACGCGACCTCCACTGGCTCCCCGTCGAGAAGAGGGTCACCTTCAAACTCCTCACTCACGCCTTCAAATCCCTCAACAACATCGGACCCAAATACCTCAATGAGAGAATCTCTTTCCACGTACCCAAGAGGAACCTCCGCTCCACCGACCTCGCCCTGGCAGAGGTCCCCGCATCCGCAGAAACAGAGCAGGCGGGAGAGCCTTCTCCTACATCGCAGCCAAGACCTGGAACAAGCTCCCTGTGAACATCAGACGCGCCCTGACCCTGCACACGTTCAGGAAAGACCTCAAGACCTGGCTCTTCGACTGACCCGGAGCTGCTCCCATCCCCCACCCCTCCCCCTAGCGCCTTGAGACCCTCACGGGTGAGTAGCGCGCTTTATAAACCCCTGATTGATTGATTGATGGCTGCCATTTTTAACTGTCAGCTGTCTAGATTTTCCAGTGCCTAAAATATGTAGGGTAGCTGATCTGTATTTAAGAGTCCCTGAACTGTAGTCATTCTATGGGAAAGCAACAAGGCCACTGCATGTTTGTCAAAGGCAAGTCTGTCTGCACCATCAGCACTGAGTTTTGTGGTCAGTAAGGGATATTGCTTCTGATTCTACAGGAAGAAACCCTGTGACCAACAACTACCCTGTGCTCTAAACTCATTGGACTTCATCCAAGTGCTGCCACTCTGCTTCAAGCAGTAAATGATTTATCACATGTGCAACCCCATTGTCATAAGGAGAGCCCTGCCCTTCCATCTAGTGCAAATTCTTAGCAGCAGATGACCGAGCAGTCTTTCACCTTAATTAATACACTTCCTGTGAAACATATTGAGAATCCTCAGAGGTTAGGTTGATATCATGTGGTTGATATCATGTGAGTGGGATTTGTTATTCATCACAGAGACATGATTACATGAAGAATCAATCCCCAATCATTCAATAGCTATTCCTAATGGGTATGACAATCTAGACCTTAATTGCTGTACAGTGTGAGTGTGTTGGGGTGTATTAATTTTAATGAGGCCTGACCCTGTGCATGATGCTCTAAATCCTGAGATCCTAACTTGCTGTACCATATCATCTGAATTTACAGTCACACTCATACCACCATCTTTTTCTTACAGCAGTTTGGGAGGGTAACCTACCATTGTAGTATGGCAAGCAGTGCTACACACCAATAGTATTATCATAGTGGTTGATTTTCTCCTGCATATTGATTACTTTCTGGCAAATATTGAAGCAGAGCCATCTTAGCAATGAAATCTTTCAGCCTCATCCAACTTCTTCCGGGTCCACGTATCAGAACGGCCACTGGATGGATCATGTCATTTGTGTCACACAGCCAAGCTACCCTCTTTGTTGCTCTTACATTTACATAGACTGAACATTATCTGGTGCTATTCTGTTACAGTATGATCCAACATGATAGTATGTTCGAGGGTGTACCAGTTCTGAGGAGCTGTGAGGCTGCGATGTGAGAACCTGTGTTGTCATTGAAGCTGCCGTCGATGAGAGATTTGTGATGCATGGGCCTCCGTCAGGAGAGGTTTTGCAAAGCAGCGGTGTCGATGCGGGCTGTGTGGTTGATTCAGAGTCCTTGCACTGAGAGAATTCTCGCAGCAGAGGCGATGTGTTGGTTCTGCTCACTATTGTGCCACGCAGCAGAGGAGATCCGTCGAATCCGCTGGATCCACAGATGGGTTGGCTCAGCACCTTTATTCCCACTTCCAAGGGTTCATGACTGGCGTGGCACCACTTGGCAGGATAGGACTCACAGTTGATGGGTTCAAGGTTGTTTGAGCCTTTTGCCCCTGAGGCTCTAGTCTGGAAGCCAACTACCTAGTCCTTGGAGTTACTCTGGGGACCTGTGTTCAACAGATGCAGGTGCAGTCCTTCCCACCCAGGCAGGAGGGCAGCAGGTCAGCACAGCAAGGCAACAGTCTTTCAGAGCAGCAGTCCAGCAGAGTGGCAGTCCCTTTAGCAGCACAGCAGTCCTTCTTCCTGGCAGAGGATCCACAGGTCCAGGTCCAAGTCCAGAAGGTGTAGGACACTATTTGAATGAGTACATTTTCCATTATGGCATAAATGGAGAGTAATGGTGAATATTATTTCAAGAAATGCGTAAACATGTGAGAAATACAATATTATTCAAACCACACAGATATAGATATATATAAGAACTGCAACTTATTGTTACTGTAAAGAAAAGGTTAATATACTTGCTCATATAAATGTCAAGGTTACACAGTAGAGAGCACTTTCTGTAACTGTTCAAGTTCATTACATTATGTTACTAAGAATACATCACAAGAGTACATAAGGCCATACATACATATGTATGTGGCTTAATTAAGCCTGAAAGGGTGAAATCAAAATTACGCTGCTTCAATAGCAACAGATGTTAAATGTATGCATAGCAAATACAAACATTTTGTAACAAAATTCCATCACACTACTTTGAATGTTCTTACATTTTTATTTCTAACCTACAATGTTGGTACTTCTTATTTGACCAATTATCACTTTGCAGGTTTATCTTTTACCCCTTCTCCCTTTTCTTCCACTGTGCAGGTTCCTATCATTATTCCAGTTGTCTTCACTGTGATGTGTCTCTTCATAGTTGGAATGTCCATGTACTCGGACCCTTTTAACACAGGCATGAGTTGTGCCATTACCCTCAGTGGAATACCTATGTACTACCTGATGGTTAAAAAGCCCAGAGTACCAGGAAAATGTATGGCAGCATTCAGTAAGTGAGGGCATATCACCTTTATTCTGTTAAATGTGAGGGTCTCAACTAAATGACTGAATAATATAGAATGGTCACATTCATAGGAAAAGTAACTCTGTAATTCTGATGTGAGTGCGCTCTGACAAGCATCTACTCTGACTTACGCTGTTAACTTTTAATTGACATATTCAGCTTATGGATTGATTGTGGATTTATACGAAACCTGTTTTTGAGTCGTCTGTCACCCTAGTGTTGTTCTACAACCTGCAAGGTATGAGGCATGGTAAATTTAAGGCCTTTGTACTGCCATCATTGAAGCTAGCTGGGAACCCTGTAGAGGGTGAAGAGACTTTCTAGTTACCCATCCCTAATTACTAGGTTTACAAAGCATAAAAATGATCAGAGTAAGAAAAGGTTACTTTGAAAAGGTTCCTACATGCCTGAGGGGCTGCTCCAATGTTCCTGTGGGAAGGAGAGAGCGTCACACTTGAAGAAGGACCAGAACAGGAAGCGACCTTCAGCTTTAACTGAGCCTTTGATGCAAGAGTGCTAATCATGTCAATACATAAAACTGATACTTATCCGCTACTTGCAAGCAACTAGAAACAAGCATTGAAAATGCAATAGGTCTCGCCTTTGATTAAGTTAAAGCCATTTGCTTTGCTAATGGTATTGTATAGCAAAGCAAATGGCTTTAACTTAATCAAAGGCGAGATCTATTGCATTTTTAATGCTTGTTGTTTTGTTTATTTTTTCCCATGTGCTCTTGTCCGCGTGTTTCTCTTTCTTCATGAGGTGAGGGAGAGACAGGGAAAGGCAATGGAAGGGGCCACTGTAGATGATGCTGCCTATGACTACCTTGGGCTCAGGAGGGCCAGGGGACATTTAAAAAAACATAACTTTGAAGGGTAGTGGTGCATATTGCTTGTTTATGGTGACCAGAATACCGAAGGAAAGAAGCACTACGATTTATAGACCCCACTGTAGACCAGAAAAGCAACACTCCAGCGCGGGCGTGAAAGTAGTTTTGTTTGAAATTTATGATACTTCACAAGTTGTATAGTTTCTGCTTAGTAAAATACCCGTCAAACGATGCAAGTCAACGGACAGATAATACATGAAAAGCATTTCTGCAGTGAAACCAGTCGCTCGTGAGCTCCCTGACATTGGCATTTACCCTTCCTGGCACTCTGAGGTATGTCTTAGTTTCTGATCCTCGACGTACCACGCCACGCCACAGCCACATCACCCCCCACCTGAGGAACCTGCACTGGCTCCCCGTTGACAGGAGGATCACCTTCAAACTCCTCATCCACGCACACAAGGCACTCCACAAGACTGGCCCAGCCTACCTCAACAGACGACTCTTCTTCTACGTCCCCAACCGCCAGCTCCGCTCCGCCGACCTCTCCCTCGCCACCGTCCCTCGCATTCAAAGAACAACCACCGGTGGCAGATCCTTCTCACACCTCGCCGCCAAGACCTGGAACACCCTTCCACTAAGCCTACGACAGACCCAAGACCTGCTGACCTTCAGGAGGCTACTCAAGACCTGGCTGTTCGACCAGTAGCAGCACCCTCCCCCCCCCTTCTCTCTCCCCAGCGCCCTGAGACCCTCGCGGGTAAGTAGTGCGCTCTACAAATTCTGTGATTGATTGTATCAGGACAACACCTACATACACTTTGGGGGCTCATTTATGATGAGGTGCAGACAAAGAGCATTGGTAAATGTTGGCAGGGCAGCTCGCAAAGGCGCAAGAACAACCCCTGAAATGTTTGGTGAATCAAAGTATAAAATCAAATGCCGCCTTTCTTGGATTATCTCACGGAGTAATCTCTTCAGTGTCCCTGGCCTGGTAACTTGGTTGCATGTAAAGCGCTCTGTTGCCCTGGGTGTCTAGTCGACGCTATAGGAAATTATACTATGTTAATAAATACAGCTAATCTCTAGCACAGAGGCGGCAGTGCCGCCCATTAAAGACCACATGTGAGAGAAAATGCGGGTACTTTCTGTTGTGCTGTGTGTGTAACATAGATGACCAGCCAGAGGAGAGCATTTTCGGCAGAGCAGAGGGGAGAAACAGCTGCCCCTTCCGCACACCCATTTGGCCCGGCAGCTGCTCAGCACCAAAAGGTGGAAGCGGCGGGGGGGTGCGGGTTGTTGTTTTTACACTCTCGCACTGGTGTGGAGAGGTGGGCTGGAGACCGGGTTAGCTCCTCCCTTGCCGCAGGGAGAGGGCTCTGCGATGCTATTCAGGCTGGTCTGTTTTTTTATTTTTTCCCATGTGCTCTTGTCCGCGTGTTTCTCTTTCTTCATGAGGTGAGGGAGAGACAGAGAAAGACAATGGAAGGGGCCACTGTAGATGATGCTGCCTATGACTACCTTGGGCTCAGGAGGGCCAGGGGACATTTAAAAAAACATAACTTTGAAGGGCAGTGGTGCATATTGCTTGTTTATGGTGACCAGAATACCGAAGGAAAGAAGCACTACGCTTTATAGACCCCACTGTAGACCAGAAAAGCAACACTCCAGCGCGGCCGCGAAAGTGAAAGCGCATTTAAAACTAGTATATGTGTTCCTGGTGCTACAGTGATTCCGTTTGGGAAAAAGGGCTCTTCCGGATGAGGGTGGGGGCTTTGGGGAAGGAGCTGCGTCTGCTGAAAAGGGCACGAGGAGTTGGCATTAGTTGTAATAGATAATAAAAGGGCATGACTGGGACCTGCGGGTGTGCCTGCCGATGACAGCAGAGAAAGAGGGGCTCCCAAGCCAGAGCAGGAATGTTAATATAAAGGCGTCAGGTCGGACCCGCAGCCCCTATTTGCACAACACAAATTATTGCAAGCCCTCCTATGGCGCAAGGGCACTGAACAGCAGAGTTGCCTGTCTGTGGGAGCTGCGGGCAGAGGCGGGCACTTTGGACACGCAGTCCCGTGCGAAGCCAAGATAATCATAAGGGCCCTTGTTAGAACACAACATCCAATTCAACCGCCTCAAGGCGCTAGTTCCAGATACAATCATAGGATCAGTTTTAAAACGTGGCTTATGTGTGGCCAAAACATGCTGAGCACACTTCACTCACGATCTAAAAGGATCCATTTTTTTCCGTGCGACCACATGTTCCACGTGAAATAATGGATGTAATCATATCGAAGCACATGCATTGATTATGTAAAACTTAAATTACTCGCAGTTACAGAGTACAACAAGCGCGGTCCCGAAAGTGAAAGAGGACCGCGCTGCAGCCGGAGCATGGGGATCTCTTGTCTTTATGGGGCCATGTGTGGCACAGAACAGTCAGGCTTAACTCAGAGACATTGTGTAAAGTATTTGTGCAATGCTTCAAACAGTAAAACAGTGAATATACAACACAAAAGGAGCCCACAGCAGGTTTAGAATAATAGGGTAAATTTCAATAAATAAAACAAGACCAAAATGACAAACCTCCAATCAGTAGAACCAGAGTTATTGAATTTTTAAGTTTTTAGAGAAAATAATGTCAAAAAGCACAAAGCGCCAACTGTGAATATCTGGTCGCACCGACCGGAGACAAAGTCACAAGATCAGGCTGACTACAATGGCCAGCTACAGGGACACAGTTAGGCACGCTGAACAAAGTACCTTAAATCCTGGTTGTGGAGCATTATGAGGATCTGCGTCGAATATGCGCTGAGCAGCCAAGGTGATGCATCGCCTCTGAGATGCAGCGAGGCTGCAGTGTGAGGCCCTGTTGCTTTATTATCAAGGATCCTGTCAATGGGGCTAGCGATGTGAAGTCTGGCGTATGGGATGTGGCATGCAGTCAGGGCGATGGGTTGGCTCTGAGCATTGATATGCGGAATCCGTTGTCGAGGCTGCAGTCGACAAGAATGCAAGTGCCGTTGCCGTGGATGTGCTGCTGTCGGGGTGATGCGTCGGTTCCGAGAACTGCAGAGGCAATGTGGAGTTTTGTGGGCAGTCCAATCCATGCAGCAGCAACAGTGCATCGGTTCTGCTCGGGGATGCGCCCCTCAGCAGAGAAGATGCATCAGATCTGCCAGTAAGCACCTTCGGCCTACTTTCAAGGGTTCAGGGCTGGGGTTAGCACCACTTGGTAGGGTAGACTCACTGATGGCAGAGAGCAGGTGCAGGTGTAAGGTTTTGGAAGCCTGTTATGTCCCTGAGGTTTCAGATCTGGAGAAGGTCATCTAGTCCTTGAAGTCACTGTGAGTTCTGGGTCCCAGAGATGCAGGTCCAGTCCGTCACACCCAGGCAAGAGGACAGCAGTCTAGCACTGCAAAGCAGGAGTCCAGCAGAGTGCAGTCCAGCAGGATGGCAGTCCTTCAGCAACACAGCAGTCCTTCTCCCTACAAGAGTATCCACAGGTCCAGAAGTGTGCTGAAGAGCTGGTGTCTCAGGTCCCCTTTTTATACCCTGTTGCCCTGGTTCTAGAAGGTGGGAGAAGCTTCGAGACAGTGTCTTTGCAGTGCATAGATGCCCTGCCTTTCCTCCCCTGGCTCCAGACTAACTACAGGTGGTATGCAGCCCTTTGTGTGGAGACCGGACAGAGACTATTCAGGTGCAAAAGACGCTGGGCCCAGCTCCTCCGTCTCATCCAGCCAATGACAGCCCATCCAATCATATTGGTCCTGACGAAAGCCCATGACCCCGAGAGGGTGCAGGTGGGCTGAAACATGTAGACCGTTTTTTATGATGCATAGTTTTCACTACGTGATATGAGGGACACATCGTACATCCCATATCACATCTTCTTCCCTTTTAAACCTTACCCTTATCTAAATTTTCCATGAAAGCACTTTTTCTAAATAAGAGGTCATTTTAAGTCACGATCCCATATCTGGATCTCAAATAATCTCTCGACCAGAGAAATTGCCTCCTGGTGGAGGAAGAAAGACCCAATGATGACACTACCAAATATGAGTACGTCGATAGCAAAGCATATACCATTGGTGGAAAATAGCTGTTGAGGGTCCCACAGAATTAGTTCTATTGAGATCCTTCCAGCTAAAACGATCCCACTTCCAATTTTGATTTTTGGTTACTACTTACTTGGAAGCTGAGTGGGATCATAACCATACAAGCCTTCTCTTTCTCTCTGTTGATAAAACTTTAGCCCAACCAGTCGCACCTAAGCTCCCATTGTGTGTGGCTGTCCAGGGAGAATACACAAAGGCCAACATCCAACTGCTCCTGGTCATGTGGCCAGAGACAGCCAGTAGGCACCAAATAGCTAAGCAATAAAATGCCATCTTTCTAAAAGTGCAAAAAGAACAATTGATGGACAGAATGCAGAACAATGTCACACATTCACCCCAGTACAGAGATCTGGGCCTAAATCCATCGTTTTTTGCTCACCATGCCATTCCAGTTTGAACCCAGCCATATGCAAATCAGTCTTGACCCTGTGCCCAATGGGAACAGCCCAGCCCGAACTGCTAGGCCAGGTCCTCCCTGGACTGGAACCAAGCATCCTAGGACTGGTTTCGAGGTTTCACCCCTCATCAGCCAGGATAGCTTGACTCCAGTGGCATGGAAAGCACGGGACCCATGTCTGGGCATACCCGTCCCACTCGGGGTGACAAATGCATAAAGAACAATTGATGGACAGAATGCAGAACAATGTCATACATTCACCCCTGTACAGAGATCTGGGCCTAAATCCATCATTTTTTTGCTCACCATGCCATTCCAGTTTGAATCCAGCCATATGCAAATCAGTCTTGACCGACCCTGTGCCCAATGGGAACAGTCCAGCCTGAACTGCCAGGCCAGCCCTGGACTGGAACCAAGCATCCTAGGACCGGTTTCGGGGTTTTACCCCTCATCAGCCAGGATAGCTTGACTCCAGTGGCATGGAGAGTATGATGATGGATTTAACCCAGATCCTTGTGACTGGGGGTGAATGTTTGCATTGTCTAGCATTCCGTCCATCAATTGTTTCTTTTGCATATGTCGCCCTAATTGGGAAGAGTATGCCCAGACGTGGGTCCCTTGCTCACTTTGCCACTGGATTCAAGCTAGCCTGGCTGATGAAGGGTTATGCCATGAAATTGGTCCCAGGATGCTTGTTTCCGGTCCAGGGAGGACCTGGCTTGGCAGTTCGGGCTGGACTGTTCCCACTAGGAACAGGGTCAAGACTGATTTGCATATGGCAGGGTCCAAATTGGGGTGGTGTGGTGAGCAAAAGAATGATGGATTTAACCCAGATCCTTGTGACTGGGGGTGAATGTTTGCATTGTCCAGCATTCCGTCCATCAATTGTTTCTTTTGCATTTGTCGCCCTAAGTGGGAAGGGTATGCCCAGACGTGGGTTCCGTGGCTGTCCAGGGCCAACCCTAGGGCTACCATATGTATAAGAAATGTACGTTTGGGCCTGGAAATCATTTTATTTTGCCAGGCTGAAATGGCAGTTTAGACTGCACAAAACAGGGTCTGTAATGGCATGAACTAGGAACTTATAAGTAAATTAAATATGCCAATTTGGTAAGAGCCAATCCTATCATGTTTAGACGAAAGAGCACCTGCACTTATCCACTGGTTAGCAGTGGTAAAGTGCTCAAAGTCCTAAGGTCACCAAAAACGGGGTCAGAAAAAATGGAGGAGGAAGGCAAATAGTTGGGGGAAGACCACTCTAAGGCTGGACTTATTTGCACTAATCATGACCCTTACTAAATTGTTCTTTTCAAAATTAAATCCAGAGAAAATATTGCTTATTTCTTGACTATTCAAGTTGCAGCAGCATTCCAGACTGCACACCCAGAATCTAGACATTGGCGAGCTTGAACTCTGGGAAAGATCTATTGCAGATGCATTGATGATGGCCATTTTACCGCGCTGGACCTATGTAGGGTTTTTAGGCCCTGCCTCCTTTTCTTTGGTCATTCCATAGTCGAGGGCCTAGTGCAGTGGCAGATCCTTCAAAAGAGAAATGAAGCTGTAGAACAAAAGAAACACATCTCTCAGGTTCCAAAGAAGAAATGAGAGAGCAAATGTTTCATTCCTTTTCGGGTGATGAATGTGTTTCTGGCCCATTCTAGACTTTAAAGTATAGACAATTGAGTCAAAAAGCTGAGATTTAATTTAGGACCCATATATTAGATTATCATTCTGGTGCTGATAGGGGAGTTCCTGACATAATTGAACCTGCACTGTCCCTACATGCATGCATGGGACATCCAGGCCACCATAACTTTCTCTGATTGATTGTTTCAAGCAGCACCATCAGTTTCTCCTGCTATCTTTGGGTTGAGACAGTGTTCATAGTCCTCATCAAATTCAAGACACCAGTAATCTGAATCAGTCATGGTAATGGTGTAATGCTTTCCTCTGACTTAAAGATGACACTCTGGTTCTTCACCAAGATTGTGGCAAAACTGGTCAGGATCATTTGAATGTTCCATCCCAATTAGTCTTTAGTAGAGGTCTCCTTGGGTGTGGCATTTATTGAAACTCTATTTTGTGGGTTTATTACCGTGCGTAGGGGTCTGGAAGACCGACGTGGTCTTGTGTGTAGAATGCCCTTTAAATTTCATTTATAATAAGATGCTGTTTTTCCTTTTCCTGATCCTTACAATCCTGTAGAAGTTGTGCTGTACTGTCTGGGTGCCCACGAAGAAGCCATTTTTTCTATTTTGAAACATTTGTAAAGCCCTGAATGCTACTCCAAAGGACATTGTAGTGCTGTGGGATACCTGGAACTATTAAAAGACCTGTACAGAAAAAAGAAATGCTTTCATTTTTTTTCCGGGATTGAGATTGCATTTTCAAGAGACCTAAGAGTAGAATTCCAGTGCTTGACAACCAAGTATGAAAAAATACAGCCCCTTAAATGAGCGCTTTCTAAGGAGGGGAAACATACTTAGTTGGCTGAAAAAGTGCAAGATTTGATTAGGTACATAGTGGATGTACCGAAGTCGTAAATATGTTGGCACTGGCAGATGAACAGAGATTTTAAGATAGTCACTGGAAGCCAGTGGATCACTATAGCATGCTTTTATACAGAGGACTGAGCTGGTAGCCACAAGATAATCCATGCTGCTGCGTTCTGATGATTTGCAAGTAATAAAGAAGATAGGTAGGGATCCCTAAATACATGGTTTTCATGGTTTAAACAAGAAAAGTTAGGTATTTGCCAAGTTCAATAACCTTAACAGCATGTTTATCTTGACTGAGGCAGCTAGCATATGTGATACAAGCCTCTTCTCTTATCTCACCAGGTGGATCAGTGCTACAACTTAGAATCTGTCCAAACCCACGCCTTGGGTGCTATAAACTGACCTACAGCTCGAATGTGGGCACAATGAGTTGAGTTGTTAGGGGTACCCATGGGGGATATCTGCAGGAGAGATACCCGTTCTTCTTTGTTCACTTTTATGAGGCATTCTTATCTACATGGGGGGGGGGAGATTGCAGCCTTCAAATTTGACTCTCATAATATGCAAATAAACAATTCATGGTGTTCACTGAATAAACACAAGTTACTCCATTCTGTGGAAGCTCCTGAATGTTTATTGGTTCACATATCAAATGCCCTTTGTGTTGACATTGGTATTTTCTCACAACTGTAAGGACTATGGCAAGGATGGTATTCAAGTGGTAATAGTTGGATAACTTTTGTTTCAGCCTCCGTACATCAAGCATTCCCATCCATGCTATGCTACATATTTGCCATCATTACACCTGAGAGAGGTTGAAGAGAGAAAGGATTTCAGAGGATATTCACCCAGGTGGAAGTGAGAGAGGAAACACTCTCTTTCAGGCCCTTGATCAGGAGGAGTATAAGTTCGTAGGGTTGAAATGGAGGGGGATTATAGATTCAGCAAGAAGGCACGTCTGCCTGTACAATTATCCCTCAGTTCCAGAAATACAGTTATGAGAAAAAGATGACTGTGTAATGTGAACCCATAAGTAACTGAAAAGGACAAGTAAGAAAATTGTGATGGTGATATGTTGGTTAAAGTTAAAAATCAAGTTAGATATTAGAGAATTTGTCACAGCAGATGGTCCTGACAGCCATTATTTGAATGTATTTGTTCCTATATATATATAATGACAATTGGTATTCAGAGAGCAGAAACTACTTCAACATGTATTCCAAATCACAGGAAGTAGCGAAATATTGGTGCATCTAAAGAGAGTGCATAAAGAGAAGTAGTACAGAGCTGATAAAAAGGTCATACTCTGTCCATGACTAAGTGGAACCTAATATTCAGGTGAGGTAAAAGACATGTTGAGAGCCAGGGTCATGTTAAGCTTGCAGTGTGGCAACTACAATGAAATAGAAGCTGGGTGCTTTTACACTTCTTGAATTCTCTATGACTAGAATAAAGTTTATCTGCAGTTGTGAGGATTTGTTAATGGAAATAGTAGTTGCTCAGAGTTTTGTTTGTTTGTGGTTAGAATTGGTTAGTGTATTGCTAAAATATGTCTGGATTTGTATTGTTGTTTATGAAGTGCATGAATAGGTCTATCTAGGACCCTATCTGTCTATTTCCAAACCTGCTCACCCTAAAAAGGATTTTTAAATTTAAGACATGCCTGATACAAACACAGGTTCCAACAGAATTCAAGAGGTTATTTGAAACAATATTGGTTAGTGGGGGAGGTCAAACTGGCAGATGAAATAAAAAGAATACCTGACTCAGGTCTGGTCAAGGGCTGAGATACAGGTCTTTAGTGGATTAAAAATATTAAAGAAGGTGTAGTTTAAGGCAGGTCTGGTTTCTGTTGAACGCAATGTCAGACATTTTGCAAAATATGGCTTGAATGCATGTATAGCTGATGTTACATGATGACTCCATATCATGAATGATCAGTGGACCACTTCTGCAGTTTAGTTTAGCAGGTTCAATGTGTGTTGGAATTTGTTGATCACTTCTGTTGATCCAGTTGAACTAAACACGAAAAGCAATGATTCATATCGTAAATAACTAGGACAGGAGTATAGTGTCCATAGTGACATGGATTCATTCAGTAACCTTATGTATGGTGAGGGGATGATTCATCATACTCATGGCTATTTATCATGTGTAGGATTGAAAGGATACCTTGATGAATAGATTAATATGGTAATTCTAAGTGGGGATTAAGACTACAGATAAAGCAGAGAGTAGGGAAATTTTCATTTTATACAAATACAGAAGTAATAAGGGTATCATGGATATGATGAGAATAGATAAGTGTGAAGAGAGGAGCACTCCTAGATACTAATCTAAATCTGATCAAACTAGACTGTTTCATTCAGCGTGCTACAGTGGTGTGCATGCTGCCTAAACATGCCTCTCAAAAACCACCTAAATTCAAGTACTTCAACTTGACCACTATGCACTATAACTCTTTGCAACTGCACTGTACTTTGAACTCTATTTGCTTCACAATAAGCACATTTATTCTTGAATATCACCCATGTATTAAACACTGTTTCACAAAGTCATAATTCATACAAAAATGTGGTTACATTGATGATGACATTGTGTTTATTCTATTACATGAAAAAAGACATTATTTTTTCACATATGATAATGAACATATCCATTTTTCTTTCATGCCCAATGCATTTCGGGCTCTTGGCCCTTCTTCGGGGCATAAATCTGAAAATAACAAAAACATATTCAGTTGTCAGACGCACATGATGCACAAGGGATCATCTCATGATTTGGCATAATGTTATCAAAATATTCTGACTTCCCAGTTCAACAAAAGAACAATAATACACTCGGAATCGCCTCATAGTTGTGCATATTATTATCTGAATGTTGTGTGCCCTAAAAGAAGACCATGGGGTAAGAAAGTGACAAGAAAAGAAAAGGAAAAGGAAGATACCATCACCCATTGGCCCAAGTTCACTCCAAATCCGTTCTCTAGAACGTGCTGAAACAAAATGAACAGCCTCCCACGGCATGCTGTACACCTCCTATGCAAAAAAGTCTCAGCGTTTCCTTTTGTGAGCATTTCACCGAGGTGAGGCCACATTGGGTGAAAGGTAGAGACTTAGGAGGGAGCGGATAGTGGAAGGGGAGCGGAGTGGTTTTCAACAGCTTGATTGTTGTCTTTTTCAGAACTCGGAGACGTGGGGTCAGCAGACATTTGGTACGAATAGGAACAGTGTGCAGTGTCATTGCAACCACGAGGTTAGTAGAAATAGGAGATTTTGTGCCACATTTTATCATTCTTGTTCCAGGGTGCGAAGATTGGTAAACATCGGTACGGTTTCCATTACAGATACGGTTTAATCAATCACGCGAAGTAAGCTAATGATTCACAGTACGGGGTAACAGGGTTTTGCATAGGAGGTGTACAGCATGCCGTGGGAGGCTGTTCATTTTGTTTCAGCACGTTCTAGAGAGCGGATTTGGAGTAAACTTGGGCCAATGGGTGATGGTATCTTCCTTTTCCTTTTCTTTTCTTGTCACTTTCTTACCCCATGGTCTTCTTTTAGGGCACACAACATTCAGATAATAATATGCACAACTATGAGGCGATTCCGAGTGCATTATTGTTCTTTTGTTGAACTGGGAAGTTAGAATATTTTGATAACATTATGCCAAATCATGAGATGATCCCTTGTGCATCATGTGCGTCTGACAACTGAATATGTTTTTGTTATTTTCAGATTTATGCCCCGAAGAAGGGCCAAGAGCCCGAAATGCATTGGGCATGAAAGAAAAATGGATATGTTCATTATCATATATGAAAAATAATATCTTTTTTCATGTAATAGAATAAACACGTCATCATCAATGTAACCACATTTTTGTATGAATTATGACTTTGTGAAAAAGTGTTTAATACAAGGGTGATATTCAAGAATAAATGTGTTTATTGTGAAGCAAATAGAGTTCAAAGTACAGTGCAGTTGCAAAGAGTTATAGTGCATAGTGGTCAAGTTGAAGTACTTGAATTTAGGTGGTATGATGAGAATAGAGTCATGGATCAATTGTATGACACTGTAGGTAACTGGAATTCTGAGCTGTCTTGATGTGAGTCTTGTTGTGAGCTGTGAGTGAGTTCCAACAAGGCTCAGACTGCTCATAGAATTAACCTGATTTCAAGAAGGAATCCTGAACTCACCCTTGGTAGCTTGGCTGAAGTTGAAAGACATTACTCAGAGAATTTTCATGTTGTATGAATGCAGCAGTTATTTGAAGTAACACTACAGTTTAGACAGAAAAAAACGTAAATATCTAAATCAAGTCTACTGAAAATAACATGGGTCAAAAATAGTCCTAGTTAATCTAGTTTAAACAACATCAGCTCGGTCATGGATGGATTGTAAGCAGTGCTACTTTTATTTCCTTGTAGACACTTTGGGGTCGATTCCGATTCGGGCCGGAAAGCACCGACCGACTCGGATCCGGAAATAATACCGACCGACACGTACCCGTGGCGCCCGACCACGCCGAAATGCGATGCAAGGCGTGAAAACTCCGACCGACACGTACCAAAACCAAGTCGACCGACCGAGCCGCACGGAAAACAGCAATCCAGCCGGAAAAACACGCGAATCTAACCGACCGACACGCACCCGGAACAAATCCGACCGAAAGCGTACACGCGAACTCCAAACAGCAAAGTACGATGCAAGGCGCGAAAACCACGAGCGAGTCGGACGGAGGACAAGCCGTACGACCGACACGCATACAAAACCGAGCCGAAGCAACACAAAACACCGCGACCGACGCGTACGCAGCATAAAAACTGCACAAACACAGCGCGAACGAAACGGAGAACACCGTACGAGACAAATGCAGGGTCCGACTCGGTCACAAGAACGTTTCCAACATACACAAACAGCACAAAGGAAAAAACACCCAAAAAAAAGGCCAAACAAGCAATTACCAAGCCAATAAATACTAGGTGGGGTGGGGACAGAGAACAAAGACACACCCACAACTCCACCTATATAAAGGACACAAATCACAACCATGAGCCTTTGCAAATGCCATTCCACTGCCAGCACCCAAGAGAAAGCAACCACACACCCACAGCTCATCCCTCACACAAGCCACACACCATCAGCACACCAACAAATACCTACCTCACATACACCCAGCAAAACACACACTCACACACCCTCACCTGCACACCAACACACACATCACTCACCATCACCACCCATCACCATGCCCCCCAAGAAGAATCCCAAGTTCCTAGATAGTGAATTGGAAGTCATGGTAGACGAGATCCTCAGGGTAGAGCCACAGCTGTTTGGCACACTGGTCCAACAGACCCCCATCTCCCAGAAAACCAAGATGTGGGAGAGGATCATCAACAGGGTGAACGCACAATCACCATGTCGGCGCACAAAGACCGACATCCAGAACAGGTGGTATGACGTGCGCAGGAGGGTACGGGACCTGCTGAAGAAAGACTACATCAACAGCCAACATATGCACCGGCATATAACACCGGCAGTGGCCCTCCTGCCAAGCCAATATACCTCAGGCCCTGGGAGGAGAAGGTGCGGGCCATCCTTCCGCCAGTGAGCGTATATGGACTAGAGGACATCCCAGAGCCTGGTGAGTACACAACAAATGTACACAATATACTGCCACAAAACACACACATCACTGTCAAGGGGAGAGTCAAATCATGCACTCATAGCAATTACACAGCAACCAGAACAGAATCATCCCAAAATGTGTATGTCAGTCAGATAAACACAACACATGCCATCAAAAAAGTCACATCCAACTGTGCCAACACATGTACAAACACAACTACAACTACAGCTAGGCAGTGGCACAAATAGAACTAACAAACACATCCACACATGTAGCCACCACAACAACACCAACACACAGTGAAGACCACTCAAAGGAAGGAATCCTGTGTATGCTGGCCAAGTCAGTGTAGCCAATAGCATCATGGGAGTCGCAGTCACACATATTGCCCCCCCCACAACTGTCCCATCAACACCACCCTGAACCATGCTCACATCACAGGAAGTGGAGAAGGACTCACAAGATGGCTGACACTGGCTACTGCTGTGGGGAGCACAAGGCCCTGCTGGCAAATGTGCACCAACAAACAGCAGGACACCACTGAATGACATCCTGAGAGACAACTTACACTCCCTGCAATGCAAGCACGTTCCATGGTGGGATATCTGGCTAGCTGGGTGGGAAGGGGGACTTGCAGCACTGACCATAGTCACAAGCACCTCCCCTCACACACCCCCAACACAAACTCCACAGAACCCACCTGGTAGAATGCAATGCCCCCCATCCTAACACAAGATCCCACAAAGAACCACCACCCTGGGTTATGTTGTGTGAAGCACAGGGACACTCTTGGGACTTTTAGCCAAACAACTGCCAGGACAACACTCCCAGCCATCCTGTCAGCACAGCCAGCCCACCCCACAGGGAAGCAGAGTCAAAAGGAAGGAAGCATGGGCATGCTGGGAAGGGGGGTGGAGGCAATAGCATGATGGGAGTCGTAGTCACTGATATTGGTCACCCCCACAACTGTCCCATCAACACCACCCTGAACCATGCTCACATCACAGGAAGTGGAGAAGGACTCACAAGATGGCTGACACTGGCTACTGCTGTGGGGAGCACAAGGCCCTGCTGGCAACTGTGCACCAACAAACAGCAGGACACCACTGAGTGACATCGTGAGAGACAACTTACACTCCCTGCAATGCAAGCACGTTCCATGGTGGGATAACTGACTGGCTGGGTGGGTGGGAAGGAGGGCCGGCTGTCAACCAAACACAACCAATGCAGACCATGTTCACACCCCAGAAAATACATAGAAATGCCCAAATAATGCAGAACAATGTGCCACACCAATATCAACCCCTGACTGTGACGACTTAGGACAATGCAATGTACAGGCCCGCACCCAGAGGCACAGTCACAACTGTCATGTGTGTCAACCATTGATGCCTGCAGAAACATAACATACATTGTTTGTGTCTCCCAAAAACAGGTGATGATGGGGACACAGCAGCAGACGCTGAGGAGTCCCAGTCCCAGGCTCAAGAGGATGCCGAGCTCACTGGCGTCGTACAGCCTCTGTCCTCCTCGGACGATGAAGAACAACCTGGCACATCCGGTGCAAGTCAACATGCAGCACCAGCAGGACCACCAGCTGCAGCACCAGCAGGACCACCAGCTGCACCCCCTGCACCCACCCCTCCAACGACTGTCACCACGAATACCATCCCTGCCGACATGGACAGAACAAGGAGCAACACCAGCACAGGGACCCTGGACCAACCTGGGGCCATGGACACCACCACCACCACCAACCCCCAAGGTGGACCAGGGTTATCTGTGCGTGCCACTGCACACACTGCACATGTCAGCAGGGGTGGTGGGAGGGGTGGGAGACAGAGGTCGCTGCTTGCAGACGTTGCTGGTGTGCATGATGACCCACAACTGGTACGCATAGCTGATGCGTACCAGTCCAGCACCGGAGATCTCAGCCAGGTAGTGGGGCTCCTCAGAGACATGAAACAGCAGCAGGCTGCCCATCATGTCCGCTTGGACTCCCACATGTCCCACGTGGAGTCACACATGTCCCGTGTGGACTCACACATGTCCCGCGTGGAGTCCAAGTGGGATGCACTGCATGAGATGACGGCGGTGCACAGGGACATTTTACAATGCCTCCGCCAGATGAACAGCAACCAGTCCACACCTCCCTGTGTGCCAACAACATCTGGTGCCGAACAAACTGCAACTGCCACAGGGAGGGAGGAGGACTCTGGCGGAGAGTCCCCTGCACCGCAGCAGCCTGTACTTGAGGGCCCCCCCCAAGAAGAGGGGTCGTCCGAGGAGGGAAAAGTGAGAGGCCGATGGCCAAGCGCAACTCCCAGGAAGCCTGAACCTGTTCCGGATGTTCGCCTTTGTGCACAGACTGTTCACCCTGTTGACGGCAACACTACTCCCACACATTGCATGGGGAGTACAAGTTGGACCAATGTGTCAGACAACTGTGGCCCCGATACTGGGGATCCTGTCTACCAGGACTTTCAATTCACCTAGGAACTTGGGATTGCAAGATTTATGTACAGCACTACCCATCCTATGCACTATTAACACAAATGTATCACAATAAACACACTAATACACCATACTTGCCTCTGTCGTGATTCCAACGTGGGTGCTGTTATGGGGATGATGAACTGCAAAATTACACTGTGTTTGCGAACTGCAACAGCAAGGACAACACAGGCATGTGAGTACAGGCAACGTGACACACATGAGGGAGACACACCACCAGGGCTACACAACACATACACACCTAGGCCATCTGACTCATTGCCTACACTGATGTTGCCAGGGAAGACGGTGCAATGCACAGACACCACACCCATTCCCAGTTGTAGTCAAGTAGCCCACAGGTGCAGTAAGCAAATGGCAGTCAAATGTGTGACCACAGACAACGCACATCACAAAGTGAAGCACAGGTTTATTACACAGTTGCAACATGTCGTAACCACTACAGATGCAAGGTAATCCCACCTGGCAGCGGGCACACAGTCAACAACTGTAGACGGAAGGAAGTCCATGGGTGTGGCGCACATCACCTGTAGGGACACAACAGCTACCAGCCTGGATGTGCAATCACGTTGTCGGTGGACACAGTTGACCAAACGAATCTGAAAGTACCCTGTGAAGGACAGAAATGACACACAGTCAAAAGCAATGGAGTACAGGACAGAACAGCAAAACTCATGCACAATACATGTTACAAGATACCCACCCAGAACCAAGTTAGCATGTCAACACTGTTGGGGAGTACAGCCCACCTGTTAGCACACATCGCAACACACATCCAGTCAAGTAGCCCATGGACACACTCCAACAGCACCAGAGCACCACCCACACATCATGCCAACTCACATCATTGACATGACACCTCAGGATACTCACATTCAGCTAAAGAAGTTGGTGATGAGCTGTGTGCGGACATCACCATCATCATCATTGTCACTGGCATCGTGGTCCAGGCCAGGATCCTCCACAGGTGGCGGATGTTGGTCATTGTCATCCTGGATGAGAGGCAACTCCTTCCGCACTGCCAGGTTGTGGAGCATGCAGCAGACGATGATAATCTTGCACACTGTCGCAGGGGCATATGGGAGGGACCCTCCGGTCTTGTCCAGGCAGCGGAAGCGGCTCTTCAGGAGACCAAATGTCCGCTCAATCACTCTCCTGGTCCGACCATGTGCCTCATTGTAGCGCATCTGGGCTGGTGTCACAGGGTTCCTGAGGGGTGTCAGCAACCACGGCATGTTGGGGTATCCCGAGTCACCTACGGACAGACAAGTGCACATTAGCTGACTTGGAAAAGTGGGCGGAATACTACAGATCAGATCACACACAATGGCACAAAGTCAGTACACACCGACAAGCCAGGCACGCTGGTTCTGCATCTGTGCCATCATCCTGGGGATGCGACTACTCCTCATCACAAAGGCATTGTGTGCTGAACCAGGGAAACGGGCACACACGTGTGTGATGGTCATGTCTGCAAGACACACCACCAGTGCATTGACCGAGTGGTAGTGCTTGCGGTTCCTGTAGGCCTGCTCCTGGGCCTGTGGTGGTACCAAAGCCACATGTGTCCATCAATGGAGCCAATGACATGCGGCATCCTCCCCAGGGCATAAAAGTCACTCTTCACGTCAGTGAGTCGTCGCAGTCTAGGGAAATAGATGTACCGGTTCAGGAAGAGCAACATTGCCGCCAAAACATCGCGGAGCACACGGCTCAACATGGTCTGTGACATCCCACCAGCAGTCGCCACAGTATGTTGGAAGGTACCAGTGGCAAAGAAGTGTAGGGCTGCCATCACCTTCACCTTGGGGGTCAGCGCTGTAGGATACGGCCGGCCAGGCTGCAAATGTGGGGTCAACTGCACTGCCAAATCCTCAATCAGCTGCCTGGTGAAGCGGTACCGTCGGATGCTGTCCCGTTCCACCATCGTTGCCAGGTCTGGGAATGGTCGATGGACAGCAGGAGCCCTGCAGTGCAGAGGAGAAGTAAGCAAGAGTGTCAGTTACCCCACATATGCGGCATTGAACACACTCAAGATCCCAACATACATCATTATGAGGCACAACTACATGAAGTGTGCAGTACCGGAAGGACATGTATGGTACATACATGGCCAACATCTGTCAACACGGTCCAACAGGTGGCATCAATTAGTCCCAGGTTGGCCCATTGGATATCATGAGGCCGTGTCACAGTTCCCATCTCCTGCTGCCGTGTCACAATAACCCCCACAGTGACATGTGAGGACAGATGTGCCCCAGGCACCACAGCTCAATGACAGGTACATTCCCAGGGACCCTGTAATGCCACATGGACACTGGCATTACATGGAGTATCATGTATACACCACAGCAAAACAACCATGACCCCCACAGGTAGTGGCCCCACTTGCCACGGCAGGACAGACATGGACGTCTGTGACACACACACGCACAACATCAAAGTCCATGCACACACAACGTGGATGTGGAGACTGTCTCCCATTGTGCACATGAAATCAGAGACATTGTAAACACTACATGCACAAAGACTGTGGAGGACCATCACTATTGTGCCACTGGGACACCCTGGCTCAAACATACCGTCCCACATGGGACTCACGGGGTATGTGACATGACATACACATACACCACCGTGAAATGTGACCATGGCACATGCACAGATATGAACAGTTGCACATCACAGTGGTCATGTACACGTAACACCCAGGATCCTGTCCCCATGAACACGTGCACAGCCTGGGGGTGGCTGCCCACAGGTGACACCCACAGGACAACATGTACACCAACATACACACAATAGGAAATGCAGCCTTACATGCCTTATGATAAAGTTTGGACAGGCTGTCGTGATGTAGGTGTGCCCCTCACTCCCTGGGAGCTATCTGTGGCTGGCATATGTCCATCTGAGACAGGCATGCTGACATATGCCAGTCACATGTACAGTGATGCGTTGTACTGCAATGGACCGATCGGTGCCTCCGGCCGGCCCATTGCATTCAATGTGTGCGGGTACGCATTGTACCCCTGTGCGCGTTGTACTGCAATGGACCGATCGGTGCCTCCGGCCGGCCCATTGCATTCAATGTGTGCGGGTACGCGTTGTACCCCTGTGCGCGTTGTACTGCAATGGACCGATCGGTGCGCACCCATTGACAATGGGCTTGCCTGGCAACGGACGCGTTTTCGAATTTCGAACGAGTCGGTTGCTGTAAATTCAGTTGGTCACCCACAACAATGTTGCAAAATCATGTATGTCATGAAGTTGAAGATTTGAAGGATGCTGTGGGCGTGTTTTGGTGCTGCTATTCCATGGATTGGCCAGATTCAGAAGATGCAAACGACTTGGACCTATCACTTTGGACACAAGGGACAGTATCTGCCTCTCCAGCACATATATATTGCTGGCTGTTCCCCTGAGAGCTCACTTGCCTGCACTACATGCTCCAGGACGACATCTGCCACTGCACTGCTGCTGTCTCTGCCCCTCTGGACCCTGCAATGGCACGTACTGTGGAGAGAGCCCCAGCCTTCAGCCTTGAAGAGAACCAGGCCCTGCTGGACAGCCTACTTCCACAGTACAGCAAGCTGTATGGGACACCAGGGGAGCAGGTGAGTGTTCTGTGCACTGCCTTTCTGAATGTGCAGTTTGTGTGACTAGCAAGGCTGAAAGTCTGCACGCCACTGGCTAGCAGGCTCACTGAGTAGTTGTCACCCCCATAGTGTGTAGTGACTTGCACTGGACAGGTATGGTGCAGTGACAGTGCATTTGAACATGGTTTTACTTCCCATGCAATGATACCATGTAGTGACGTCTGGCAAACTGTCCATGGGCAGCTTTGCACTGCCTGTGTACATCATGTGCCCCTGTGATTGAGACATGTATATACAACTGTGTCATGCACGGATATGTTGCATGTGTGGTAATGGCCTTTTCACTTTGTCATCCTGACAGGTTAATGCCCATCGCAAGCAGGAAATCTGGAAGGACATCGTCCGGGCCGTCCGGTCCGTGGGGGTCTACAAGCGCCGGATCCGCAACTGCCAGAAGAGGTGGCAGGACCTTCGGGGCTGGACCCGGAGGATTGCACGGGTCCAGCTGAAGCTGTGGCCTCCTCGCAGGAGGGGCGGAACACGGACCCTGACCCCTCACATGCTCCAGATCCTGGCGGGGGTGTTTCCAGACCTGGATGGGCAGCTGAAGGCCAGACAGCAGCAAGGAGGGGGTGAGTCAAAGACTGCACTGTGAACTCTGTATTACATGCTTTGTGCCCTCCTCTGGCCTGGTTCAACTGCCACAGTGCAGCAGTCATGTCGTCCAGGAGCCATGTCCCTCTATTGTGCACTGCCCACTGCTCATCTGATACCCAGGTGTGGCCCTTACATTCAGGGAATTGTGTCACTTGGGACTGTGTCCTTGCAGTTTGCTTCACTAAAGGTGGGGGACAGCATCTGTTTCCCTAACTCTGTTGTGGGCATCATGGGTGGGTCCATTGTTCACACAACGCCTGGGTTTGGACATGTGATCTGCGTGTTGCTTTGATATGCGGTCCACTTGCTGAGCTGAGCCACCACATGTGCCTGGGGTATGTGGCACACGCCCATGCAGCGGGTGGGAACAATGTTTGGGCCCCAGGAGTGTGCAGATTATACGTGTCACACATACATAGCCAGCTATCCACTGTCCAGGGCACATCCCTCATTCATGTGGAGCAGGACAGTCATGCCTACTCCAGGCCATGCAATGCACTCTGTACTCCCACTCCCGTGTATCAGCTGACACATTGTGCACAGTGATTTGACCCCTCAGGTGTCTGCCTCTGTGTCAGTGTGCTGTCGATTAGTTGCCAGGACTGCTGGGGTGTTTCTTGGTAGATGTGACCATAGGAGACGATACTTGTGTGTCACATATGTGTTTGATCAGCTACCCGTGCAGACTGGGATATGCGAATGTGAAGTTCAGGCAGCTGTTCCCCATTCACAGCAAATTGTGAGGGGCTCAGGTTCAGAGGGTAGTGTCACAGGTCTCCCATATGTCCAATAGGTGTGACCTGGACAGATGAGGGTTAAGATGATGTGTTGTGTGGGGGATGTACATGTGCACTTGTGCAGTTCCAGGACTTGCATTCCCCATGACCTACTATTGTGACACAGTGCATAGTGTTGTTGTCTGGCTGCCAAGTCATACATCACTGAGACAGTGATGTATGACTTAGCAGTCATGCCTCTGCCATGGCATGTGTCAACTTATTGGTGGTCCTGCAGGGGAGTGACATGTGTTACATGCACACCATTGTGGCGATGGCTATCAGGACATGGGTGCATCATGGTGTCTGTCGCTGGTATGCATCACATGCATTTCCTATTTGAGTCTGGGCATCCCTTTCATCCGGAAACCTGTACTGACTCAGTGGCAAGAGCTGTGATGTGTGCATGTCCACATGCCACACCGTGTCCTCTGCACTGTCCAACTACTGTGTACTTGGTGCATGTGTCCACACTGGGGTGTTGCAATCCAACAGACACCAGACAGATGGGTGCAAGGCCATGTGGGATGTGAGTGCCATGCTTGGCATCAGACTGACAATTGGCTTCTCCTGTTCAGTTCGGGCACTTTTAGCAATGTACAACTAATGATGCCAGGGCTTGCTCTGTAATGTGCTGTGCTCACAGTGGTGTGTGCGTTTGGTGCAGGTGACTGATGTCTGTCTGTTTCCCCATTGTTTGCAGATACATCCACGGCCACGGAAGGGGACAGCTCCACGGACCAGGAGGAGCCAGAGAGCCAGACTGGGTCAGCAGCCGAGGAGTGGTCGGAGGGACCCAGTGGCACGGAGGGCGAGGGGAGCCACACCGAGGAGTCCTCAGCACCATCCACCTCAGCTGAGGACCAGAGCAACTAGGAGGATGACTCCCTTGTGGAGGCGGGTGTCAGCAGCCACCACACCCCAGCTAGTGTTGCTGTCCCCGCCACCACCAGCACCACCACCGCCCTCCCATCGGCTCCCATTCCCCAGGTCCGTGGAGGCTCCCATGTTCGGGAGCGTGTCTCCTTTGGGCCAGGCACCGCACCCCCTGCCCCTGTGTCCCCTGCTGCCCTGAGTGAGGAGTCTGTGTACCTCCTTCGCCAGCTCCATGTAGGGCAGACAGCCATGCTGAGTGTCCTCCATGCGCACACCGCACTGTTGACTCAGCTGGTGTCGTTCATGGAGGGCATCTCATCGGGCATGTCTGACCTACAGAGGGGCAACAGGTCCATGGACTCCTCCCTGACGGCAGCAGTGTCCCTCCTCAGACAGTCCCTCACCCCTCCTGCCTCTGCTCCATCCACACTCCCCAGCACCTTACCCGTCCCAAGCACACACACACCGGCACAGGCACACACCAGCACACACACGTCCAGCACACAGACACACACGCCACAAACTAAACGCACACGCACGCACAGTCAGGGGACTGAAACCAGACTCACAGGGGATGGGGCCCTGGTACACACACACGCATCCACGGGCACTGCGCAGTCCTCAGTTGCCTCTCCCTCCAAAGCACCCTCCCTTGCCTCACCTGCAACCCCAAAGACCCAGCGCCTCTTCCTCAGTGACCTCGGCCTCTTCCCTCCGATCCAGCTGCCCCAGCATCCAGGGGGAAGAGGAAGCCCCCACATGGAGCAGAGTGCCCCTCGCCCCCGGACACCCTCCCCCAGGCGCAGACAGACTGAGGCTCCCACCCGCAAGTCCCCCCGGAGTGCTAAGAGCAAGACCCTGCCGCCGCCCTGCAGCTCAAGCACCAGGTCTCCTTCCTCCATCCCTCAGGCCCCCACTCCACAGGTGCCCCCACCACACCCTGCCCCAGGTTCCCCCACCCACAGATATATCATCCCCAAGAGGCTCCGGCCTTCTCCCCCTGCCACTTGCTCTCCCGGAACCACACCCCCCGCTGCGCTTGTCTGTGCCACTGATGTGGTGAGGGTGTCCTCCCCCTCTGTCCAGCCCACCTTGCCTGTTCTCCCTTCTCCTCCCCTGGTGGTAGGCACTGCAGTGGAGTCCACTACCACCCTGTCTGACTTGGGCACTGCAGTGGCGGACCTGTCCACTCCATCTGCAGGGTCCACTGCAGTCGTGCCGGCACCCACAACATCTGAGTCATGCCCCCCGGTTGTGCCGGCACACACCATGTCAGACACCTCCACTGCAGTTGTCAGTGGCTCTCCAGCACCCACCACCCCTTCCCTGCTTCCTCCTGGTGAGCCCTGATCCTGTCCCTGCGGTGCCTGGCCTACCCCCCCGGTTGCCCCTCCTAGTGGATTGTCCCTGGTTCTGTGCAGGCATGTGTAGGGTGGCATCTGCCACTGTCACCCACTTGTGACTTTGTTGATGGACTGGCCATTGGCCTTTGTTTATGTTCTACCGGACTTCTACTTTTAATGCCACATATGCTGAATAAAGCAACTTTCTGTTCTCTAGTGCTTTTGCTTCTGATGTACATGATGTTGATGATGCTAACCATGCCCTTGCTGCAGTGATGGTGATATTTGGTCTCATGATAATGAAGTGTTACTGTGCAGGAACCCATGTGGTCCAGGGGGAATGTGTCCTATCCTGTGGTGTATCCATGTCATCCATAGCAGCATCTGAGGGTGTCATGTGTTCAGTATTTGGCAATGGGATTTCCTACTTAGATTGGCAATTTCACATCTGTGGCTTCCACCCCTGCACATCTGTTGTGCCTGCCATTGTTCAATTCGTCTACTTCCCTGACCGTGTGGCCATCTCCACTGGACATGCAGGTTTGGGCATCAATGGGGAAGGACTCATCTGTGTTGTCAGTGCAACATTGCTATACAAGTGTGTTGGATCTGTGCTGATGATTTCGTTGGCACTTCCATGACCAGGCTGATGTGACGGGAGCCCTCATTTGGTGCTAATTGTTGATTGTGTGACCAAGTGCTCAGCTGACATGGTGGGGCCCTACTGAGGCAACATATGGCACAGCTTTCCTCACACAGGAGTGGAGTCCCCTCATGGCAGTGTGTACTCCTGTGACATTGCCTGCGCCCAAGGTGTGTGTTGTATGTGCATGTTTGTGTGTTCACTTCCGTTTAGCTGTGCATGCTGTGATCCCTAGTGTTGTACCTGTTTGTGATGCTAGCTGAGTTGAGCTATGTTCCCCCAAAGTATTCTCCCTGGGTTCTCTGTGATGTGGGTGCATGGCACATTACTGGTCATCAGGGTGTCACCCATAGGTGTGCTTGCTGTCAGGGCTGAGTTTGTGTGCAGACGCAGCTGGGTCACAGTCAGGTTTCCCCTTGGCACTTGTTGTTTGCCCCTGTCATGTGATTTCCAGTTTGTGTTATCTTTCAGTGATTGTGACATGTTGTGTGTGTGACTGCTGGCACTCCTCAGGGTCCGGGCTGCAATGTTGGTTGTTGTCTATGTGTGTTCTTTGTGGGTGACCTTGGCTTCTTCATTGGTGTGTGACTGTGGCTGTGATCCCATTGGTTGGTGTGGTATTGCCGTCATGTCCATGTACGGCGTAGTGTGCAGTGTGTCAGACATTCAGGAGTCTTGTTGAGTGTCCATGTGTGATGTGTTTCTGCACCTTGGTTCCCACCCACCACCCTGGAATAGTCATGGGTGCATGTGCAATGTCACCAGTGCATGTGTGCTTCACTGCTGCACATTGTTGGAGGTCGAGGGTGTGGTGTTGAGTGTGTGCAGATGAGAGTTGTTGCCCGGCTAGGCCCCTGCCTCCATGTTGGCCTTGGCTCACTGGCCATGCTGTTTGATTTGTGCTTGTGTAGGTGTGATGGTAGTTAGTTGCTCAGTACACATGACTGTGGTTCACAGTGTGAACCACATTTAGCTTTGTCATCACAGTGGGATTGTACTGCAGCCCAGGGTCACCACATTGTGGGGGCCCTGGGGGTGGTGCTGTGGTGTGTCTGTGTCTTGCTGTGTCAGTTGCTGTCCCTACGTGCCTGTGTGACATGTGTGATTTGTGCTCCCTCTCATCTGACAATGCCTGCTTGCCCACATAGGGAATTTGGATCCATGAGTTACCTTTGTGTGGCACTGTATGCACATCTGTATGATTGGTATTCATGTCTCCTCATGTGTTGTGTGGTTGCCTGGGGACACTGGCACCCCCACCCTCACCTGTTGTGTATGATGTGCAGGGTGGGTCTGCCTGTTTGTGTTTGTGCATCTGCACCACTGCATTGGCATATCTTGGGTGTGCCATTGGCTGTATGTAGTTTGGTGGGTTTCCCCTGCTGTCCCTGGGACTCCTAGGTCATCGGTCAGCACAATGATCATGGTTTGTGTGTCCCATTGCTGCCATGGTATGGTATCTGTTCACCTCACATCTGCAGTCTCCACAGGGTATCTGCATGTGTGTGCCCATTGGTGCAAATATGTGGGTCTGCATTCTGATGGTCACTTCTGTCATTGTGTCATTGATGATTGTTGACGGTGTCAGCCCCCATGGGTGTTGTTTGTCTGCACATGGCCAAAGTTATGTCTTATTTGCACTGCAGGATTTGGCTCCCCCAATTTATGTTGCAATGGGACACATACACTACTTTGCCACTGATGTGTTTGTTGTTCTGTGACCAGGAATCATCCATGCAGTTTGGCAGTTGCACCTCTTTCTTTGTCAACACTTACCTTTTGGTCACTGTGATGATGGGGGTTTGGACCCCATTGCCACAATGTTCAAAATGTGCTTCAGCTATGGACCCCACACTTACATTTTGGTCACTGTGATGATGGGGGTTTGGACCCCATTGCCACAATGTTCAAAATGTGCTTCAGCTATGGACCCCACACTTACATTTTGGTCACTGTGATGATGGGGGTTTGGACCCCATTGCCACAATGTTCAAAATGTGCTTCAGCTATGGACCCCACACTTACCTTTTGGTCACTGTGATGATGGGGGTTTGGACCCCATTGCCACAATGTTCTAAATGTGCTTCAGCTATGGACCCCACACTTACCTTTTGGTCACTGTGATGATGGGTGTTTGGACCCCATTGACACAATGTTCAAAATGTGCTGCAGCTATGGACCCCACACTTACCTTTTGGTCACTGTGATGATGGGGGTGTGGACCCCATTGCCACAATGGTCATGGCCTGCTTGCATTGTGGGGGCCACACACATATATGTGTGGCACATGTGCTAGGGGGTCACATTGTATGTTCAAAGTCATGTTCGGTGTTGTAGGCATTTGACACAGTCTACACACGCTTGTCATGGTGTTGGGTAGATGTCTTCTTCTTGCATTCCCTAGGTTGTGGTGTGCTGGTTGTGTCATGCATTGTCCATCCTATGAGTGGGGGTGGTAGTAGTGGTAGGCATCCTGCCCCCCTGGGTGAGGGTGGTAGTAGTGGTAGGCATCAAGCCCCCTGGCTAAGGGTGGTAGTAGTGGTAGGCATCAAGCCCCCTGGCTAAGGGTGGTGGTAGGCATCCAGCCCCCCTGGGTGAGGGTGGTAGTAGTGGTAGGCATCCAGCCCCCTGGCTAAGGGTGGTAGTAGTGGTAGGCATCCTGCCCCCCTGGGTGAGGGTGGTAGTAGTGGTAGGCATCCAGCCCCCTGGCTAAGGGTGGTGGTGAGGCATCCAGCCCCCCTGGGTGAGGGTGGTAGTAGTGGTAGGCATCCAGACCCCCTGGCTAAGGGTGGTAGTAGTGGTAGGCATCCTGCCCCCCTGGGTGAGGGTGGTAGTAGTGGGAGGCATCCAGCCCCCCTGGGTGAGGGTGGTAGTAGTGGTAGGCATCCAGCCCCCTGGCTAAGGGTGGTGGTAGGCATCCAGCCCCCCTGGGTGAGGGTGGTAGTAGTGGTAGGCATCCAGCCCCCTGGCTAAGGGTGGTAGTAGTGGTAGGCATCCTGCCCCCCTGGGTGAGGGTGGTAGTAGTGGTAGGCATCCAGCCCCCCTGGCTAAGGGTGGTAGTAGTGGTAGGCATCCTGCCCCCCTGGGTGAGGGTGGTAGTAGTGGTAGGCATCCAGACCCCCTGGCTAAGGGTGGTAGTAGTGGTAGGCATCCTGCCCCCCTGGGTGAGGGTGGTAATAGTGGTAGGCATCCAGACCCCCTGGCTAAGGGTGGTAGTAGTGGTAGGCATCCTGCCCCCTGGGTGAGGGTGGTAGTAGTGGTAGGCATCCTGCCCCCCTGGCTAAGGGTGGTAGTAGTGGTAGGCATCCTGCCCCCTGGGTGAGGGTGGTAGTAGTGGTAGGCATCAAGCCCCCTGGCTAAGGGTGGTGGTAGGCATCGAGCCCCCTGGGTGAGGGTGGTAGTAGTGGTAGGCATCCAGACCCCCTGGCTAAGGGTGGTAGTAGTGGTAGGCATCCTGCCCCCCTGGGTGAGGGTGGTAGTAGTGGTAGGCATCCAGCCCCCTGGCTAAGGGTGGTGGTAGGCATCCAGCCCCCTGGGTGAGGGTGGTAGTAGTGGTAGGCATCCAGACCCCCTGGCTAAGGGTGGTAGTAGTGGTAGGCATCCTGCCCCCCTGGGTGAGGGTGGTAGTAGTGGGAGGCATCCAGCCCCCTGGGTGAGGGTGGTAGTAGTGGTAGGCATCCAGCCCCCCTGGCTAAGGGTGGTGGTAGGCATCCAGCCCCCCTGGGTGAGGGTGGTAGTAGTGGTAGGCATCCAGCCCCCCTGGCTAAGGGTGGTAGTAGTGGTAGGCATCCTGCCCCCCTGCGTGAGGGTGGTAGTAGTGGTAGGCATCCAGCCCCCTGGCTAAGGGTGGTGGTGAGGCATCCAGCCCCCTGGGTGAGGATGGTAGTAGTGGTAGGCATCCAGACCCCCTGGCTAAGGGTGGTAGTAGTGGTAGGCATCCTGCCCCCCTGGGTGAGGGTGGTAGTAGTGGGAGGCATCCAGCCCCCTGGGTGAGGGTGGTAGTAGTGGTAGGCATCCAGCCCCCTGGCTAAGGGTGGTGGTAGGCATCCAGCCCCCCTGGGTGAGGGTGGTAGTAGTGGTAGGCATCCAGCCCCCCTGGCTAAGGGTGGTAGTAGTGGTAGGCATCCTGCCCCCTGGGTGAGGGTGGTAGTAGTGGTAGGCATCCAGCCCCCCTGGCTAAGGGTAGTGGAAGGCATCCTGCCCCCTGGGTGAGGGTGGTAGTAGTGGTAGGCATCCAGACCCCCTGGCTAAGGGTGGTAGTAGTGATAGGCATCCTGCCCCCCTGGGTGAGGGTGGTAGTAGTGGTAGGCATCCAGACCCCCTGGCTAAGGGTGGTAGTAGTGGTAGGCATCCTGTCCCCCTGGGTGAGGGTGGTAGTAGTGGTAGGCATCCAGACCCCCTGGCTAAGGGTGGTAGTAGTGGTAGGCATCCTGCCCCCCTGGGTGAGGGTGGTAGTAGTGGTAGGCATCCTGCCCCCTGGCTAAGGGTGGTAGTAGTGGTAGGCATCCTGCCCCCCTGGGTGAGGGTGGTAGTAGTGGTAGGCATCAAGCCCCCCTGGCTAAGGGTGGTGGTGAGGCATCGAGCCCCCCTGGGTGAGGGTGGTAGTAGTGGTAGGCATCCAGACCCCCTGGCTAAGGGTGGTAGTAGTGGTAGGCATCCTGCCCCCTGGGTGAGGGTGGTAGTAGTGGTAGGCATCCAGCCCCCTGGCTAAGGGTGGTGGTAGGCATCCAGCCCCCTGGGTGAGGGTGGTAGTAGTGGTAGGCATCCAGACCCCCTGGCTAAGGGTGGTAGTAGTGGTAGGCATCCTGCCCCCCTGGGTGAGGGTGGTAGTAGTGGGAGGCATCCAGCCCCCTGGGTGAGGGTGGTAGTAGTGGTAGGCATCCAGCCCCCTGGCTAAGGGTGGTGGTAGGCATCCAGCCCCCCTGGGTGAGGGTGGTAGTAGTGGTAGGCATCCAGCCCCCTGGCTAAGGGTGGTAGTAGTGGTAGGCATCCTGCCCCCCTGCGTGAGGGTGGTAGTAGTGGTAGGCATCCAGCCCCCCCTGGCTAAGGGTGGTGGTAGGCATCCAGCCCCCCCTGGGTGAGGATGGTAGTAGTGGTAGGCATCCAGACCCCCCTGGCTAAGGGTGGTAGTAGTGGTAGGCATCCTGCCCCCCCCTGGGTGAGGGTGGTAGTAGTGGGAGGCATCTAGCCCCCCTGGGTGAGGGTGGTAGTAGTGGTAGGCATCCAGCCCCCTGGCTAAGGGTGGTGGTAGGCATCCAGCCCCCCTGGGTGAGGGTGGTAGTAGTGGTAGGCATCCAGCCCCCCTGGCTAAGGGTGGTAGTAGTGGTAGGCATCCTGCCCCCCTGGGTGAGGGTGGTAGTAGTGGTAGGCATCCAGCCCCCCCTGGCTAAGGGTAGTGGAAGGCATCCTGCCCCCCCTGGGTGAGGGTGGTAGTAGTGGTAGGCATCCAGACCCCCTGGCTAAGGGTGGTAGTAGTGGTAGGCATCCTGCCCCCTGGGTGAGGGTGGTGGTAGGCATCCAGCCCCCCTGGGTGAGGGTGGTAGTAGTGGTAGGCATCCAGCCCCCCTGGGTAGGGGTGGTGGTGCGCATTCAGGCCCCTGTGTGCATATGTGGCATTGGTGATGGGCATCCCGCCCCTATGGTGCTGCTGTTGCTGGTGTAAGTATATTCTGCATCCCTCTGTGTGTGTGTGATGTGTCGTGTACGTGTTGTATGTGTTTTGTGGTTGGTGTCTGGCTTACCTTCTGCGCCGTACACGTCTGTGCCTGTTCCGGTAGTAAATGTAGAATATTGGTATGATCGGGACGAAGGGATTCATGGTTGGTTCGTGTCATTCGTCCTTCTCGTTGCTTCGCGTCGTCCTCGTCGCTTTGCCTCGTCCTCGTCGCGTCGTCCTCGTCGCTGCCGTGTTCGTCTCGGAGCCGTGGATCGTGTTGTGGCGCGAATCGGAGCTTATGTGCGCCTCTCCCGGATGCTTTGACGTGCCGTGCGTAGCGACGGGTTCGGCGCGTACGGAAAGCGCATCGTACTTGTCCGGCCGGACGGGGCTGCATTTTTCCTTCCGTGCGACTCGATTCAGCGTTTCCGGATTCGCCTCGGTCGGGGAACTGGACTTGGTTTGGGTGAGTACGGCTCGGCCGGATTCTTTGCTGTTGTGCGCATCGTACTTACTCGTTCGGTGTGCTGTATGGATCGGTCGGGAAACAGGCTTTTGCATGGCTTTTTTCCCGACCGAATGGTGTTGGGTACGCCTCCGACCGAGATCGGAATCGACCCCTCTGTGTCAGCTTTAGGAGATGCCTAGTTCCTGCTTCCTGCGTGGGCACCATACTGCAAGGGTGTGCACCTTCTTTTAATTGCTGTTGGACTTGGCCCTTTTTGCAGGGTCATCCCTGAACTTTTTGCCTTCCTCCTGTATTTTCTCTGACCTGTTTTTGTTGGTTTTATGACTCTGGGCACTTTACCACTGCTGATCAGTGCTAAAGTGCATATGCTCTCCCTATTGTAAATTGATGTATGGATTAGTGACTCCATGATTTGATCATTTGATTTACTTGTCAGACCCTAGTATAGTGCACCAGGTGTGCCCAGGGCCTGTAAATCAAATGCTGCTGGTGGGCTTGCAGCACTGGTTGTGCCACCCACAGAAGCAGCCTGTAAAATGTATCTCAGGCCTGCCATTGCAGAGCCTGTGTGCAGTCTGTGACTGCCATGTCGACTTGGCAAGTGCACCCACTTGCCAGTCCCTAAACCTTCCCTTATCTTCATATCAGACACCCCTAAGGTAGGCCCAAGGGCAGGGTGCATTGTAAGTATGGTAGGACATGCCCTGGTGTGTGTGGCATGTCCTAATAGTGAATTACAGCCATTTTCGTTTTTCACTATTGAAAGGCTACCTGTCCCCATAGGCTAGAATGGGCAGTTTGATTATAACATCTTATAATCCTAACTGACCCAGGGAACATGGTAGAAATTCGAGTTTAGTATGCCTGAACTCAGAATGATAAAATACATCTTTTAGTAAAGTTGGTTTTAACATTCTGGGGCCGATTCCGATTCCGGCCGGAAATCTCTCCGACCGAGCCGTACCCGGAGAGAATTCCGACCGAATCGGACCCTAGCAGTCCGACCGGACGAGTACGATGCATTCGCATGCTATCGGACTCGATTCGGTCGGACTCCCATTGAAGTCAATGGGAGCCGGTCGTACGACGCGTACGCGGGCTCCCATTGACTCAATAGTTGCGAGGCGAACAAGGGCGCCCCCTACGGTGGGTACGCGTCCATGCGCATCGCGGTGTACATGCACAGGTAGGGGGGACCCATGGGTCCCCCCTGTGTGCGACTCGCGCGCCTACGCGTACAGGGGGGTCCGACGCGGACCCCCAAAGTCCGGCTCCGACAGCTCTTTCGAGCCGGACGGCGCGAGTCGGTCAGACTGCTTGCGGCGCGCATCGTACTTAACCGGCCGGGAAACATCTCCATAGCGCGGTGCGAGTCGTGTCCGTGCGAGACGGACGGAGCGTGTTGAAGCCGCGTACGAGTCGGTCGGCGATTTCGCGGGAGCTTGCATCGTACTCGCTCGGCCGGACCCGCTTACGATTCGGTTGGGAAACAGGGCTCCGAATCGGATCCGGTAAATCCGAATCTGATTCGGAGCACTACCGGCCGAGATCGGAATTGGCCCCTCTGTGTTTGAAAATACCACTTTTAGAAAGTAGGTATTTTCTTGCCTAACTGTCCAAGCCTGCCCCTGCTAGGTTATGTATTGTGTGTCTGGTTTTGTGAGTGACAGGGGCTGGGGGAGTTCAGGAGACAGGGTGAGTCAGCACAGGGCTGAATAGACCTATCTGCATGTAGAGTGGTGGGAGGAGTTGCACCTGGGTCTGAATAGGGCTGCGCCTGCCTGCCATAATGCTGGCTCCACCTCCTGTGGTGCGTCTGATGTCCCTGGCCCACACTGTCAAAGGAAAGAAGGAGTCCTGTAAACAAAGTGCTCCAGGACTACACAGAACTGGTTTGGACCAGGTACAGGCCCCTCTGCCTTCAGAGGACAAAGGATTTTGCAGTATAAATATGGGGACCCAGACCCCAAGACTTTAGATCACTTCTGGAACAACAAGACAAACCTCTGCCAAGGAGAAGAACCAAGGAAGCTGTAGGAGTTGGACAGCCCCCCTGCCAGTGTGCTGTGTTGCTGGGTTGGCCTACAGTGGTGTCTTCAGTGCCAAGGAGAGGAGAAGGAACTTTCAAAGGACTTTCATCATCTTGCAGAATATTACTCCAAGGGCTTGATTTGAGCTTGCCTCCTGACCGAAGTCTCAGGGATACCAGACTTCACCCCCTTCTGTTTGCCTGCATCTGGAACTTGCTGTTCTAGCTGCTACAGAAGGAATTCTGCAATACCGACGCCGGTGAGTGACGCCGTCATCTGCATCGAAGCCGTGAGCGCTGCTCCGACTTGCAACGTAGACCCGATGCCGGCCGCCTGCCACATCGACGCCAGCGAACGACATCGTAAGCCTGCCATAGCCGTGAGCGCTGCTCCGACTTGCGACGCCGGCCTGACGCCTGCTGCTGTGCCGCATCGACTCCGAAGCCGACATCATCGCGGAGCCGATCCTCGACGTGGGTGGTCAAGAATCCATCGACATTGTGACATCGTACGGAACCGTGGTTTCAGCGCCATCGTGACGTCACCTCCTCTCCGGTCAGGAACCGACGCCTCCCCTGTCTGCGCAAGCATCCAGGTCCCGACGCCTCATCTCCCCCGAAGCAAGGAACCGACGCCGCAACGCGCCAACGACGCCGCATCTCCCCGATGCCGTGAGCTGTCTTTGTTTTCGCTTTTCCAAGGTACTGTTCTTTGTGGGTCTGCTTTGACTCCGGTCCCGACGCCGCGCACCTCGCGGTCGGCGCCGTACTTTGGGATTTCTTTGACCTTGATGTCGTGATAACTCTAGTTGGGGTTATCTGTTGCTAAAGACTGTTTTTAAGTGAATAACCTATTTTTGAACTATTTCTACCATCTTGAAGAATTATTCTTGATTACAGTATTGTGGATTTTTGTCGTTTATGGTCTTGTGATAAGTCTATATAAAGAATACTTATTTTTATAATACAACCTGTGTGGTGTCCATCTGTAGTGTTGTCACTGTATTACTGTATGTGTTCACAAATGCTTTACACACTGCCTCTGAGATAAGCCTGTCTGCTCGTGCCAAGCTACCAAGGGGGTGAGCAGGGGTTATCCAGTAGTGTAACTCCCTTGCCTTGACGTAGAAGCAAGGGTCCCTATTTGGTCAAAGGTACCTACCTCTGCCAACTAGAGACCCCCAGTTCTCACAATTGCTATATGATTTTTATATTTCACACTGTTTGGTTAGTTTGTCTTTGTTTTCCAGTACATTCTTTTCACAAGGGAGCCTGTGTAAAGGAATAGGGGTTGCTAGACTCCAGTTTGATTTTTAATTTCCCCCACTTGTTTTCTTATCTGGGTGGAGGACAAGTTTAGGACAGATTCTAAAGATAAGGACAATTCTTGCCCTGTAGAAACATTAAAGGAAGGTAAAATAATTGACACACTTATCAATGCGAGATCCTTAGTTAAAAACAAAAGTGAATTTGCGGAATTCATTGAAAACCATACACCTGAAATAGCAGGTTTGAGGCATATGAGCTGCAGATTGTACACTGTGCATAGATCGCCATCTGGTGTTGGGCTCGGATGCTTGCACTTTGTTGTTGTCTTGGAAGAGTCTTTTGTAGTCACGAGATAGGTGACTCCTCCTTTGGACGATAGTGCGCATGGGCATCGACTCCATCCTCAGATTGTTTTTTCCGCCATTGGGTTCAGATGTAACTTTTGAGCTCCGGTTCGGTACCTGATTTTCCAAACCCTTTCGACGCGCAAACTATCTACAACTCAACGGTATTGTCTTCCATCGCGTGATCTTCGACGCGCATCTCCCCTACTCGATTCCAGTCGTCGACGCGGGCCGTTGGGCCTCTCGACGCCGTTCGGGCCTACAGCTCATGGAAACGAATTTACACAATTGTGGAGTGCACCACCAAAGAGGTCGAAATAATTATGTCCATCCAATAGTGAGAGTGATTCCTTTATTCCTTCAATACAAAAAAGGGACAGCCGACGCGTTTCGTCCAAACAATATGGACTTCATCAGGGCTGTAAGGTACACAAAACATACAATATGTAATATAACATAGAATACATCACAAATGGACAATTATAACATAAAAAAACACTCAAAACTTCACATACATATATACATAAAAACATATTCCGATTATTCTAAAAACGTACCAAAAGAGTTGTAAAAAAATATATAGAATATATGTAAGAAATATGTATAAAAAAGTGATTAAAAAGTTAATCAGACCTTTCTCCCTCCAATCCTCCAATGTGACTGAGGATCTTCATAAACTATTAAATGGACGCAGATGTGTTGATAGAGGCCCCCAAAATCTTACCAAAAATGAAAGAATTGCCCTCAATAACTTGAAACAAAATGAGCAGTTAGTTATTCGAGAAACAGACAAAGGGGGCAATATTGTCCTTATGAATAAAGAAGATTATATGGGTGAAATTGAAAGACAACTGGGGGACAATAATTGTTATGAAAGAAGTCCCACTAACCCTATGCGAGAATTATCACAGCATATTAGATTAAAATTGGAGGATTGGAGGGAGAAAGGTCTGATCACTAATGACGAATGTAAATATCTAGATGTCCAGAATCCCAGTTATCCTTGTATATATATACTCCCTAAAGTCCATAAAGGGGAATATTTCCCCAGGCAGGCCCATAATTGCTGGGATTGACTCACCGACGGAACGCCTCTCAGAGTATGTAGATACATTCTTACAACCATTGGTAAAGAACTTACCTGCGTTCATTCAAGATAGTAAAGATATCTTGATCAAATTTGAGGACTTACCATGGACGGAGGGGATGATATTTGTCACGTTTGATGTCACAAGTTTATATACATGCATCAAAAAACAATTTGGACTACATGCCCTCACTCATTTTTTAAGAAATAGGACTTCTGATTGGTATGAACATAATGAGATGTTATTGGAGATGACAGATCTCATCTTATCAAAGAACTATTTCCTACATAATGGACTCTGGTACCACCAACTCCAAGGGACCGCGATGGGTTCAAAATTTGCCCCATCGTACGCGGGACTCTTCATGGGGTGGTGGGAAAGCGTACATGCCTGGGGTCGATATGCCTCCCCCTGGCTAGAAAACATCATTTTTTGGGGGAGGTATATAGATGACGTATTGGTCATTTGGAAGGGTTCCGTTGAGCAACTAAGGGACTACTTTGCCTTTTTGAACAACAATCCCCATAATGTTACCCTCACAATGACCTATGATCAAGACAGGATTGATTTTTTAGATATCACCTTTTATGCAAAGGAAGGACATATCCATAGTACCCTCCATCGTAAACACACCAACAGCAACAGTACACTACACGCGACTAGCGCACATCCGAAAGCCACAATTAAAAATATTCCATATGGCGAGATGGTGCGCGCACGTAGAAATTGTAGTGAGACAGAAACATATATGACAAATTTAGCGAATATTAAAGATCGTTTCAGGAAGAGAGGGTATACCGATAGGGTTCTTCACAATGCAGAGCAGAGGATCAAGCAAAAATCCAGAACAGAAATACTAATACTACACAGGCAGAAAAATACAGAAACGGCTGAGACATCTAAAACACGCTTTATCACTAAATACAGTAAACACAGTCAGGGGATATACAAAATCCTTGCCAAACATTGGCCTTTACTACATGAAGTACCAGGTCTGAAGGATACGATTTCACTCAAACCAAACATCACATATCGGCGTGGTACTACTTTAAGGGACATGTTATGCCCTAGTTACATTACCCCCCAGCGCCAAACTAAAAATTGGCTGACCAATCAGACACCTGGCTTTTATACGTGTACAGAATGTAACATTTGTAGTTACGGTAAAAACAGGCTAAAACAGTTCCAATACAACACTGACAAAATCTATACAATCCGCCATACCATTACATGCAAATCAACCTTTGTAGTATATATAATTGGTTGCAGCTGTAATATCATTTATGTAGGGAGTACGGTCCGGGCTCTCAAGATTCGGATACAAGAACATGTGAGAGCGATTAAATCAGGTGATGTTAGATATCCCATGACCGGACACATGACTACACATCATGCAGGTAAACCAGATATATGGTTTCACGCAATAGATCATGTACCCCAAAAAGTAAGGGGGGGGGACAGGGAACTGGCCCTCCGACGAAATGAAGCTGCTTGGATTTGTCGTTTGTGTAGTGTTAGGTCTGGTCATAATACGGATGATGAACTACATTACTTTTTATAAATATGAATTCTGACTCTTATAGAAAACATAACAATTATTAAACCGAAATGTATTATTTGAGCCATGTATAGGACAGCCCTGATGTATATAATGCTGTTTTTGGCTTAAAATGCATACCTATGGTTTGAAATGTACCATTTTAGGCAATCTATTCGATATGGTTGTATTTTGACTGTTTATTATTCTAATCTTTTTCCCATAATTGCGGTAACTATTATACATCATAGAATTGCCAACACTGACTTATGTTGGGCTTAAGAGAATTATATTTAGAGATATTAAATTAGAGATCACCTGTCTTATTCTTTACTCTCACTCCTCTCTAACCTATTGATTTAAATATAGCCTATATTCTCTCAGTTCTTTTCAACATATATGGTGTGGGTTAATATTTGTATCATCTTTTAATCAGGTATTGCCAAATCTATTTAAAATGCCGGTTTACTTACATTACAAATGGATAGGGTAAAATTACATCTAATTTTTGGGGGATATAATATAAACCTTTTGAGATACCCATTTGTTGTGTTTTACCCAATAAAAGGGATGCCGATATTTTTAATGTTCGGCGTTACCTCTGAGTGACTCCCTTGGATGCACTTCCAAGCGTGACCCACGTGGTTACGCTCGACGTCACGTATTATTTCCCGTGATTCCTTGCACCCGCAATACTATTCTGAAGTGAACGCCGACATGTACGGACGTTTTCACCTGGATTAGAATGGTAAATTGGAATGCCGCTTTGCGTCCGTATAGCTGGGAAGTTATAATAGGATTCCCTTGGTCCTTACACGGGCTGTCAGTAATGACAGATAGATAGCTCCCCTGTTAATGCGTAATACGGACATCAGGATTCCTCGTGCTTTGCTTTGGATTAGGGTGACATATTTCCGCTTCCATTCTTGTTAAGCGGGTCAATACTATAAGGTTATATTTTCTGCATCAAAACTAAGGTTATTTCTTGTGTTTCATATTGGTGGGGAATATTTAATTGTATATGCTGTAGCAGGTACGCGCTTAGTGGGGCGATACTGCCAGACATTATGTCATTTCCTGGATTACGTGATTTCCTACTGACACATCATTGTCGTGCCTGGCGGTCGTAAATTGTTTCTTCTAGGCTAACTGTGCAAAGTAATAGTTACTGCCTGAAAATGTAAAAATGTAAAATTGTATGCCTTTTTTAATTATATACTGAGGGCAACATATATGACACGTGCGAATTGGGCCAAGCATATTGGCAATTGGGAAACAATGATTTCCCAATACTTGTATATTGTGCAATTATATATGGCCCGTTTGGAAAGAACCAGTGTTCTTTTTAAATGCATTTTTCTTTTTTTTCAGGCGCATGAGCCTGTATATTATAACTGACCCTGGATTCAGGAGGGTGCAGTTTACCGGTATAAAAGTACAGATCTTATGTACTATTTCTTTGACCTTTGACATTGGTCTAAGGGTCTACAGCTACATTATTAAAGCTTGAATAGCTAAGGTATGTGATTATTGCTCTCCTTTTAACCAGGTACTAGGATTCTCAAGATAAATAAATAAATAATTTTAAAATAAATAGGAAATACTAATATTTATTTTCTTATGACTCAAATTAACCTTAACACAGGTGATGGTCCTCTATTCTTACTACTCCTCTCATGACTTGTTGAGTTCTAATTTTATTTATCTCTATTATATTGATTAGATCTATTATGGTGTTGTATCTTGTATTTCCTATCTGCTGTGGTCTTAAACCTTCCTTTTTAAGCTTTCTTCTTAAACAAAATCTTTACTACCACCGCTATATTCGGTGAAGACACATAACCAATATCACCCAATCTTGGGTTGTGTCTTCCCTCTTCTCTCCTTTTTTATACTCTTTTTATACACTTCTCTATACTCCTTCTATACACTTTTTAATCACTTTTTTATACATATTTCTTACATATATTCTATATATTTTTTTACAACTCTTTTGGTACGTTTTTAGAATAATCGTAATATGTTTTTATGTATATATGTATGTGAAGTTTTGAGTGTTTTTTTATGTTATAATTGTCCATTTGTGATGTATTCTATGTTATATTACATATTGTATGTTTTGTGTACCTTACAGCCCTGATGAAGTCCATATTGTTTGGACGAAACGCGTCGGCTGTCCCTTTTTTGTATTGAAGGAATAAAGGAATCACTCTCACTATTGGATGGACATAATTATTTCGACCTCTTTGGTGGCACTCCACAATTGTGTAAATTACGAACATTGGTCTTGGAGACTGCTCCCTATGAACGGCAGGAGCGGTGGATGTGCACACTTTTTGGAGCAAAGAAAAGGCTCATAATTAATCGGGACTCTTGTTTGGGGTATTTACAGGGTGAGGACGTGCGTCACAAGTATACTTTGGTATACTCGTTATGGTTTGCTGTTCTGAGTTTTTGATAAACCTCATGGAAAGGACTCCATTTAAAAAATGCCCCCAGTGTGGAGCAAAATTCCCACACAGTGACCATCACAAGGTCTGTAACCTGTGTCTCTCACCCGAACACAACGAGAACACTTGCCAGGCCTGCGCCTCTTTTCGATCTAAGAAAACCATCCGTGATCGCCGGGCCCGACGACACATAATGGCGCAGAGATCAGCTCCGGCACCAGTGGACATCTTCGATGAAGGCCCCGATGTTCCGGAGGACGATTCTGAAGACCTGCAGATTGTGTCCGAAGCAGACGACTCAGACTCAGACGACCACATCACTCCTGGTCAACGAGTGAGTACTACTGCCCCTACCCCAACTCCACCCGAAAAAACCAAGGCCCTGGTCAACACTTCGCCTGCTGGCCCCAGTCGCGACCGGGCGAAAACAAGCTTCAGAAGCTCCACCCTCGGGCTCGGCTCCAAAGACAAAGAACAGGCCTTCCGGTAGCTCGGAACCGAGCAAACCACATATCACTGTCCCGCAGGCGCCTTCGGCACCGAAAACGGGAGACCAACCTACTCCCAAAAACAAGTCGGCACCGACCACCCCGACGCCGAAACCATCGGCTCCGAAGCCAAAACCTTCAGAACCAAAAAACATTTCCGGCTCCATAACCAAGCCGAAGGACCCTAGACCAATTCCTAAGGCTTCCGAGCGGAAATCAAAACCTCGTTCGGACCCGAAGAAGTCGGCGCCGAAAGCGGTTACCAAGCAGGACGAACTTTTCCGACCGGATCCCGTCGATCCCAAGCAGAAAAAGCTGCATATAGACCCTAAAACAAGACATGTGGCTACTGTTCCACACAAGAAGAGGAAGCTGAACTCATCAGATACTCCTGCAGTGCCTGTAAAGAAAAAAGACTGTGCCACTTCACCTATAAGACCCTCTTCTCCTGTTTCTCCTTGTCAGCCTGTTCTTCCTCCTAAGCCTGTCCTTCCTCCTGAGCCAGTTCTTCCTCCTAAGCCTGTCTCTCCTCCACAGCCTCTAACACTTCCACCACATTCACCACCACCACAGGATGATGTTGATGATGATTTAGGGGGGGGAGGCACCAATGACCCTTTCACTGATCCTGACAACGATGCAGACGCACCACAGGACGATTGGGACGATTATGATGACCCAATAGGTCCCCCAGACCTCCCTGCTCCCCAGCCATATCCAACAAAACCATCTCCCCCAGATGACAACATTGGTTTTGGACAACTCGTAAATAGAGCTGCTGTGTACCATGGTGTCCCCATACATTCAGACCCTGCAGACGAGGACTTCCTTCTAGACACCTTTGAACAGTCCCAGAAGACTGTCCAAACCCTGCCTATGTTACAAGGGGTCATTAAACATGCCCCAGACATATTCAGAGACCCAGTCAGGACTAGAATTCTCAATGCTAGGATTGACAAAAAGTATAAACCCGCCCCTGACGATCCCACCTACATCAAGGGGCAGCTACCCTTAGACTCACTAGTGGTATCTAACGCTAGGAAACGCGCCAACTCTCAAACCTCCGGTGACACACCACCTCTGGATAAGGAATCTAAGTTGCTAGATGCCTCTGGCAAGAGAGTCGCTGCTCAAGCAGCTAATCACTGGCGCATAGCAAACACCCAAGCATTACTTGCTAGGTATGATAGGGCTCACTATGACCGACTAGAGACCCTATTACAACATTTGCCTGATCGATACAAAACCCAGGCAAATGATTTCATTCAGGAGGGCAAACTCATAACCAACGCATCAATTAAGTGTGCCCTAGATGCAGCTGACACAGCCTCTAGATCTGTTAACACTAGTGTGCTACTCAGACGACATGCCTGGTTACGCATTTCAGGTTTTAAACAAACAGCTATCCTTAACCAACCGTTCAATCAGGAGCACCACTTTGGACCGGCTGTAGACACCATTCTAGAGAAGATGAAAAAGGACACGGAGACTGCTAAGTCCATGGGAGCATTGCAGTCTCCATCCACACGCGGTTCCTTTCGTCGCTCCTTCTATAGGGGAGCATCCAAAAACACTGGAACATACACCGCCTCCTCTTCATATAAAAACACCACTCACACATCCCCCAATAGAGGATATTTTAGAGGCGGATACAGGGGACATAACAACAAGGGGAGAGGCCGAGGTAGTAACAACACTTGTGCCTCCCCCGCTCCTAAACAGTGACTTCCCTCCACTCCCTCCAGACCATCCCACTCCGGTCGGGGGGAGACTTTCACAGTTCCTACCTGTCTGGGATTCCATCACAACAGACAAGTGGGTAAGACAAATTATCCAGTATGGTTACTGCCTGGAACGTACAGCAACCCCGTCCAACATTCCACCCAAACACCGTCCAATGTCCATAGAACACATTACGCTCTTAAAACAAGAGGTTCTCTCACTGCTTCAAAAGCATGCAATAGAACCAGTTCCCTTACAGCATCAAGGAACAGGGGTTTACTCACTGTATTTCCTAATCCCCAAAAAGGACGGGACCCTAAGGCCAATCCTCGACCTCAGACCCCTCAATCTCTACATACAGTCCGATCACTTCCATATGATCACTCTGCAACAGGTTCTTCCACTGCTGCAAGAAGGCGACTTCCTTGCCACACTAGATCTCAAAGACGCCTACTTCCACATTCCCATGCACACTGCTCACAGGAAGTATCTAAGGTTCATAGTGAACGGACAACACTATCAGTTCAAAGTCCTACCATTCGGGGTCACCACCGCACCCAGAGTGTTCACAAAGTGCCTTGCAGTAGTAGCAGCACACTTGAGAAGACAACAAATCCATGTCTTTCCATACCTCGACGACTGGCTAATAAAAGCCAAGTCATTCAACCAGTGTGTTCATCACACTCATCAAACTATCCAGCTGCTACACGACTTAGGATTCACAGTAAATTACCCCAAGTCAAATCTCCAGCCCTCCCACATACATCAGTATCTAGGGGCCACAGTAGACACTTCCAAAGCTCTGGCATATCCCAGTCCAGCCAGGATAGCCAGTATACAAGCCCTAAGCAGCAAATTTCAACCGCAGCACTCCCTCCCAGCAAGGGTATTCATGCAACTCATAGGAATGATGGCCTCTTGCATCTTTATCGTACCTCATGCAAGGCTTCAAATGCGCCCCTTACAGGAATGCCTAGCACAACTGTGGAACCAAGCTCAAGGACAACTTACAGATCTGGTGTTGGTAGACAGCCGCACACATCGCTCTCTGCAGTGGTGGAACACACAACACCTGTCCAAAGGGCGGCCGTTCCTCGAGCCGGTTCCACAGATAGTACTTACAGCAGACGCATCACTCACCGGTTGGGGAGCCCATCTCCTAAACCATACAATTCAAGGCAAATGGACCACTCAACAGAAAGTGCTCCATATCAACCACCTAGAATTACTAGCAATATTCCTACCATTAAAATCATTCCAAGAACATCTACAACACAAGACTGTCCTAATCCGCACGGACAACATGACAGCCATGTACTACATACAGAAACAAGGAGGCACACATTCTCTGCAGCTGTCCCAGCTCGCACAAAACATTTGGAGATGGGCCATTCCACAAAATATATACCTACTGGCAGAACATCTTCCAGGGATTCACAATCAGATTGCGGATCTACTAAGTCGACAGACACAGCAGATACACGAATGGGAACTTCATCCCCAAGTTCTCCAACCTTTTTTCCACATGTGGGGCCAACCAGACATAGATCTGTTCGCCACACACGCAAACGCAAAATGCCCAACCTTTGCCGCCAGGTTCCCACACCCATTGTCCAAAGGCAATGCGATATGGATGAACTGGTCAGGCAAATTTGCGTACGCTTTTCCGTCACTCCCACTGATTCCCCTAGTAGTACGCAAACTCAGACAACAGTCTCTCAAGATGATCCGGGTGGCTCCCACATGGGCACGCCAACCGTGGTTCACAACACTACTGGAGCTCTCAGTGGTTCCACACCAAAAACTACGCCTCTCCCCAACATTGCTAATGCAGAGCCATGGAGAGATAAAACACCCCGATCCAGGACAACTGAATCTAGTGATCTGGCTCCTGAAATCCTAGAGTTCGGATATCTTAACCTTCCGCCGGACTGTATGAACATCATTAAAGAAGCCAGACGCCCTACTACTAGGGCTTGCTATGCAGCAAAATGGAAAAGATTTGTCATCTACTGCAAAAATAATAAAATTGATCCACCGGATGCTTCCATCCAGCACATCATTTGCTATTTGCTACACTTACAAAGATGTAATCTAGCATTTTCATCCATACGATTACATCTAGCAGCGCTCGCCGCTTATTTACAAAACAGACAACATTTGTCATTATTTAGAGTACCTGCAATTAAAGCCTTTATGGAGGGACTTAAAAGAATAATTCCTCCCAGACTGCCACCCTCTCCAGTGTGGAATTTAAACATTGTTCTTACCAGGCTCATGGGTCCCCCATTTGAACCTCTACATAAATGTGAACTTCAGTTCCTCACATGGAAAGTTGCTTTCCTTGTCGCAATTACCTCTCTCAGAAGGGTAAGCAAGATCCAGGCTTTAACCATACAAGAACCATTCTTACAAATACATCATAACAAAGTGGTTCTCAGAACAAATCCAAAATTCCTTCCCAAAGTCATCTCTGCTTTTCATCTTAACCAATCAGTTGAATTACCGGTGTTTTTCCAAAACCCAGACTCTGTGGCACACAGAGCTCTTCATACACTAGACGTCAAAAGGGCACTACTTTACTACATTGACAGGACTAAGCCCTTTCGCAAAACAAAACAACTGTTTGTAGCCTTCTCCCCACCTCATAAAGGTAACCCCACTCCAAAGCTGGGATCGCAAGGTGGATAGTAAAATGCATTCAAATATGCTACCAAAAGGCTAAACGCACATTAACAATTCCCCCTAGAGCGCATTCAACACGCAAACTAGGGGCCTCCATGGCATTCTTAGGGAACATTCCCTTAGATGACATATGTAAAGCAGCAACATGGTCTACACCACACACCTTCACTAAACACTATTGTGTTGACGTGCAGGCAAAGCAACAAGCTTCTGTAGGCCAGGCTGTTCTTAAAACATTGTTTCAAACTACTGCAACAGATACAGGTGACCACCACTAAGGGAGACACTGCTGTACAGTCTATGCACAGTGTACAATCTGCAGCTCATATGCCTCGAACGGAAAATGCTACTTACCAGTATGCATCTGTTCTTGGCATGTAGAGCTGCAGAGTTGTACACGCCCACCCGCCTCCGCGGAACCTGTATCTGTTCCAGTATTATCTTAATTAGATATATTCACATGGACATCTCTTACTTCTTACTGACTCCATCATTTCCCATCATGGCGAAAAACAATCTGAGGATGGAGTCGATGCCCATGCGCACTATCGTCCAAAGGAGGAGTCACCTATCTCGTGACTACAAAAGACTCTTCCAAGACAACAACAAAGTGCAAGCATCTGAGCCCAACACCAGATGGCGATCTATGCACAGTGTACAACTCTGCAGCTCTACATGCCAAGAACAGATGCATACTGGTAAGTAGCATTTTCCTTTTTCACTGAAACCTGGGTGGACATGACCTCTGATCCAGATCTAGTTTCTGTCATTCCAATGGGCTACTCCTTATTCAGATTAAACTGAAGCAGGGAGGGGTTTAGGAAATATTTACCACAACCACAGGGCAGCTACATTTCTGCCTGTTTTCTACTGACTGCGAAGTTTGTTCCATTAAAATAGAGCTGTCTAAAAATCAGTCTTTTAACAGAAAGTGAATATACCATTCCCCTGCACTGAGGGGCTGCTTGGTACAATCATTGAGCTCTTTTTTATGTATTCCTGCCTACATCTATTTAATTTGACCCTAATAGGGGATTTAACTTTATTTAGAAGCCTTAGCGGATAGGGACACTAAATATTTAGTTGATCAATATGTCCAGTATGGTCCTTGGCCATTACGATATGCTTCTACACATTCAGCTGGTCACACTTTGGAAGGTATTTTTTTCTAACAACCCATTATTAACAGTCACGCCCACACGTGAGAACACCATATAAACTGCCCCCCATGAGCATACCACGTCAAACTTTGGAATTTAATGCTAGGCACAAAATTCAAGCAGTTAAGCTTAGCCAGATTCTATCAGAAACCCAACCAGACTGCATGAGCGATCTAGATTTAGCAACATCAAACTACACTAATTGGATTGGCTATGCGGTGGACCGGCTAGCCCCTTTAAAATCTCATAGATACCATAGAAGCAACCCTACAGCTCCCTGGTAATCCAATAAATTAAGAACTCAAAAACAGCTCTGTCGATGACAGGAACAAAAATTAAGGAAAAATTATAACATCAGCGAGAAAGATAAATACAAAAAATTAATCCGGGACTAAAAAGCCATGATCCAGTCTGAAAAATCGACATACTTTATTGATAACAATCAATTGGCAAAAAGTTCAGCCAAAACACTTTTTCAGACGATCAACTCGCATACTAACTTCAATAACAAAAACACCTCAGACAGTAAGCAATCCTTTTGTGATCATTTTGCTTATCACTTTTAAACAAAAGTCGAAGAGGTCTATAATGAATTTTCTTTTAACAAGCAAGCCCATCACTGTCACTAAAGACATATGATCCCCATAATAACTGAGGCATTAAACGAATTCAATCCTCTAATGGTTGAGCAAGTAAAAAAAACTGATGGATTCAATAAAATTGGGCTCTCCGTCTGCTCCCTGTCCTGAGGCAATAATGCATCTTGCCCTTAGAGACGGTAGCGCCACATCTTACTAACATCTTCAACAAGATGTTTAGATCTGGTTATTTTCCTAAATCCTGGAAGAAAGCTTTTGTTCTACCCTCAATAAAGAAACCTACGCTTAATCCTCAGGAACTCTGCAGCTAACACCCTATTGCTCGCCTCTCAATGCCATTCTCCTTGTTAAACAATAATCATCTGTTAGATTCTTCTCAGTTTGGTTTCAGAAGCAATCACAGTACCAAATAGGCACTGACCATGGCACTGGATGAATTCAGGATGATACTGGACAATGGTGGTAAAGTAGCACTTATTCTTCTAGCTCTGTTGGCTGCATTCGACACAGTCAACCACTCTGTGCTATTGGATCGTCTTAATAACATCTAGATCAAAGGCACTGGCCTTAGCATTGTAAACTCTTTTCTCTCCGACAGAAAACAGTCAGTCGCTGTAGGAATCTGGCTCTGTATATACTATGCCAAAGTAAGGTATAGTGTGCACAGAGTCCAGTGGATCCCCAAAGGTATATCAGAGGCTAAAATAGATAATCACTAACAGCTCTCTTTGTGGTAGTGTGGTCGAGCAGTTAGGCTTATCAGGAGGGTGTATTCTGCATTTATTGTATTCCCTCAATCAAGACTGATGGCATACACTCAGACACAGAATCCAGACCAATTGGGTAAGTATAAAAAAGTATACTTATGTTTTTATTTTGAGAAACAAGCAGGACTTAGTACAGGTAATTAGAATATACTTTCAAATGCAAAACTTTACAAGGAAATGCAATTGTGAATGGAAATGGAATCGTTATAGGTTTGCATTTGATTTTAAAACAGTTTAGAATACATAGGAATTACTTTGGATTACTGGTAGATTACTTTTTAGTTCCTTAACTACTTGGGGTGATATGCTGAGATATCCTACAATGGATCTTACAAAATACAGGTAAGTACTACAGTTTTTGATTCAAAGATAGTTACTTTGGTTTTCATACAAAAAGTCAGTTCAACACAGAATATTTTTGGGACAAAAATTACAACATTGATTCCTATGGGAGAAAAGAAGGTTACTGGTTTGCAAATAAGTAAACAACCTTCAAGAATATCTTTTGGGGGTTAGAACCAAGGTTCCGGTATGCACTCAAGTTGCCAGCAGTATTAGGGCGGCGGGGCAGAGTCCCAATGTTAGCCAGTGGGGCTAGGGGGCCTTCGGTCAGGGGCTGCTTATGAACAGGCCACTTGATTGTGAGAGCAAGGCTCCTGGGGTTAGGATCAGCACTGCAGGGGCCAACAATCAGCACATGAGCTGCACCACCAGCGGCACATAGGTGGCTGGATGCAGAGTGCCAAGAAGACGTCGGGAGCCCTGTGGTTTGCAATTGAGATCTCTGGTTTGAAAAAGAAGTTGCAGGCTCGTTCAAGGGGGCTTCCTGAGGGCGAACACTGGCAGGAGAGGTAAGTTGGGTTCTAGGGGATGCCTGGACACTGTCGGTTGGGCCATCCAAGGCCATGGAGTGTTGAGTGAAAGGGTGTCTTTAGGCATCAGATCTTCTTACCAGCTCTGATTACGGTCAGGGGATCCCTCAGTTTGAGGCTGCAGGCGTCAGCTTGAAGCTCGATGTAGGTTAGGGATCACCAGATCCAAGGTCAGGATCACTGGGGAGACCTCCTTGTGTGTTTGGGCCACTCGAACTTGGGCTGTGGGCGTCGGGTGCAGAACCATAGAGCCGCCTGGATCCAGGTTCTGTTTTTGAGTCTTGGGTTGAGCAAATCCAGTGCTCACGGGAGACAGAGTCCTTGAGATGAAGGCAGGGCTGGTCCTCCGGGTTCTGGGGGGCTGTTGGCTGCTGTGCATGACAGGGTTTCACTGTAGGCAGGTTGGAGTTTGGACAGGCCGGGAGGGCTCGGGCCAAAGCAGTTGGAGTCCTCTTCTTCCTGGGTCAGCATGGCTCTTCGGTCCTTCTTCTTTCTTCCTCGAATCTGAGGAGGCAAGGTTCTGGGTTGCCCCTAAATACTAAATTTAGGGCGTTTACAGGGGTGTGCAGGTAGGGACCAATAGGTCCCTTCCTTGGGGTGAGTGCACCCCCTATTATGCCACCTTCCAGTGGGAGGGGGGCATGAGCCTCTCTAATTGGCTGGGTCCCCTCATCTTTAAGACGGAGGGGACTGAGATGTGTGCTTCACCTCGCCTCCCCCCACCTGAGGGGTGGGGTTGGCAAAGGTGGGCACACCTTTCCTCCTAACTTGGTTTTCTCACCGGATCTCAAACCCAAAGTGGGGGTCAGAACCGGCGAGAGCCAGTTGCTGGGGGCAGCAAAAGGCAGGGACAGCTTACATAGTCGACCGACCTACGAAGCTTCCCCTTCATGGACCCAGTTCATCCTGGGGGAAGAGGCATGACACCTCTGCCAAGGATGGGCTTTGTTTCTGGACCGAGAGACTGGAGGCCCTCTACCCAGGGGTCCAGAAACCTGTCTTGTGTGGCAAATAGTGGGCAGCCATTCAGGAACCACTCCAAGGATGGCCATTTTTCAGGGGGCATCTCTAAGATGCCCTCTGAGTGCATTTTGCATTAAATACCACACTGGCATCAATGTGGGTTTAATGTGCTGAGAAGTTTGCTACCAAACTTCCCAGATTTCAGTAAAGTCATTATGGAGCTGTGGAGTTCGTAATGACCCAACTCCCAGACCATATACTCTTTATGTCTAAGAATGGACTTAGACACTGTAGGGGTACAGTGCTCATGCAACTGTCCCCCCACCTAGTGGGCTAGTGCACCATGCTAGAGGGGTGACTTAACTAGGCCCCAGCTAGTGGGTTGCAGGCATGGCACACAGGGATGTGTACAAGTGAATGTGTACAGATCCTGTCACATACAACAAGGGGCACTCCTCAAGCCCTTACGGTGCAATACTGTTTAAAGAAGATTTGTGTGCACAAATTAAAAAATTAAACCTTTTTAACAATTACTAAATAGCCTGTACATACATTATGCGACCATGTATTACATATTGCTAATCAACCACATGAAAAGAAAAGTGACAAAATCAACAATAATCTGTTTTCAAATCAACCTTTATTGATGTAACATTTATTTTTCATTTCGCACCTAGTGCATCACATTAAACAAATCACTTTTTATGCTGTGTTCCCAATGCATTTCGGAAATCCCTTCCTCAGGGGAACTCTACAATGACAAATAATACAAAGTTTACAATTGCCATGTAACTCCATTCAACAATTATATATCAGAGCTTCTAAGGTAAAAACCATTCACCAAACAAAGGTTGCATCAGACCATGCCTTGAATTCATGCTGTTGCTCACAAGCCAGTGCTTGTGTCTTAAAATCAAAATAGTTTAAAATAAAAAGAATCACCCCTTAATCTCATGCATCGTGCTCAGAAGTATGACTGGATCATGTGCCTCTTAGTTAAACTGTTTGCCAGAAAAAAGTGCAAAAAACCATGCACCCTACAATTGTGTGTTACCGTAACCAACTAAAGAAACATCAGGATAACTGGCACCTACCCAGTCCTCAGTCAACCTCGACAACCAATGTGGGAGGTATTGCTATGAATGTAAACAAATGTGCAAATTGAATTACTGTCCTATTTAACGACCAGTGCAGTCAAGAAACGTGCATGTTTCCCACTTTCAGACACTTACTGCAAATGTCTTTAAGAAACGTGAAGCCGCCAGTAATATCAAAGTAAAAAACTAGCGGAAGATGAGAGCTTAACATTCCAGTCAGCGGATAAGGGAGGAGCCCTGGTGATTATGAATTCATCGTACTATGAGAAAAAGGTACAGGACCACGTATTTGACAAAGACACTTACATTCCCTTGGAATCGGATCCCACGATTACTTTCCAGAATACTTTGAACAACATTCTCGCAAAAGCCATGGAATTAGGTTGGATTGATGACAATACAAAAAAATTCTTGATTTCAGACCATCCACAACGCCCTCACACATACATGCTACCGAAGATGCATAAAGATCGGTATGACTCGCCTTTCAGACCGATTGTAGCAGGATGCGGATCTATACATGAGCCAGTAGGCAGGTATTTAGATCACTTTTTGCAACCATTAGTACAATCATGGGCATCATACATCCAAGACACGACAGACTGTTTAAACAAATTGGCTAACATACAAGAGGCAATAGATGAGAATACCTGGTTGTGTACGATTGATGTAGTGGCACTTTATACATCGTTTCCCCACTCAGAAGGTTTGGAAGCAGTAGAGTGGATGCTACTAAAGAGCAACCATGAGGATTCCCAGAACATCTTTATACTGGAGTTATTACATTTCAGTTTGTATCATAGTTATTTATCTTGGAAAGATTGTTTCTTTTTGCAACGCACAGGGACTTCGATGGGTTTTTCGGGGGCACCCACGTATGCGAATATTTTTATGGCCAAGTATGAAGATACTTATATTCCCACAGAGAAGGAGTGGCAAGACAATCTGTTAGTATACATGAGGTACATTGATGACATCCTTCTCTTATGAAAGGGCCCTAGACAACAATTGGAAACCCGCATCGAAATCTTGAACAGACACAACCCTCGCATTAAATTCACACACCAGATGAGTCAGGAATCGATTAACTTCTTGGATATTCTAATTGAATTAAAACAAGGATGTCTACACGCTAAAGTGTATAAAAAGAAACGGATAGGAATAATGCTTTGCATTTCCAGAGTTTCCATCCACCATCTTTAAAGAATCACCTACTACTATCACAGTTCATCAGGATCAAGAGAATTACATCCGATGCGAACATATGTGATCATACTATTGAAGAAGTATCACGACAATATCAACAGTGAGGCTACCTGCTTGAAGTTCTGGAAAGGGCAAAATAGAAGGTTCAACACATGCAGCGTGAGGAGTTGTTAAAAAAATCATTGAAGCATAATGAGAAAAGAGAAGTTTTTGTCATAAAATTTTCCACAGCAACTCCAGCAATTAAACGGAGTATATTACGAAGATGGGAGATAATTGAACAGGAAACAGACTTCAAGGAAGTGTTTACTTCAAAACCCATGTTCGCACACTCGCGATCAAAAAACCTAAAGGAATTTTTGAAAAAAAGACCATTAAGCGCAACTGTAACTCAAGCTATGGGCATGCGTAAATGTTTTAACTGCAGTCACTGTGGCAATGTGATTACAGGCAAGACATTCACCCACCCACATACTGGTAAAAAAATCTAACTGAATCATACATCAGATTGTAATTCCGAAATGGTCATTTACGCTATTAAATGTCCGTGTGGATTAGTGTATGTTGGCAGAACATCCAGAAAAGTAAAAATAAGACTCACTGAACATAAAAGTATGATTAGAACAGCCAACACAAATTCATGCTTAGCTGCACTTTGCACAGAAAAAAAACATACCGTACCCCAAATTAGGTTCACTATTTTGGAAAAAATAATTGTAGCACCACACAGAGACACCAACCAACAGCTAGTGCAAAGGGAAACATACTGGATAAGGCATTTAAACACTCTGACACCATTTGGTTTAAATGATAAAATTGAAATGGTTTGCTTCTTATAAATTCGTATATTGTATCTGTTATCCATGCTTGATGTGTTTGCACATATTACATCAGGATTAGACATATGTTTTTGTATAAATATATCTCATGTATAATATAATTACTGTAGGAAGCAGGTACCACTAAATGTTCTCACGCTGTTGCACCACAAGACAAACTACTTGTTTGATGCTCGGTACACCTGACATTTATTTCTTTTTTGTTTATTCGTTTTCACATATTTTTTAGAAAAACAAGGGAGGATATCATCTTTTTGATCTACTATGTCTCGTATTATGTTGAACAATCCGTGGTATGAGCCATTTACATTAAGGAGGGGCACGCGCAACTCATATGCATTTTACGGTAATTTTTTTCTGTGTTGAATCGGTAGGGCGGAGACTCCATACACGTAGTACAAGAGTTTATGGTGAGCGCACTCGCGTCGTCTCACGGCACATCTAAATTATTGTTAATGAATTAAGCATGTTTCTTTTCAACACGATATAAGTGGTCTGAACACAAAGGTCACCATCCATCTCATTCAATGTCTAACATGCCGGGAAGTCTGTTTTCAGTGGTTGTGGCAGGACGCTACGTGCGCGTAACGCGCATACGACAATCTATAAACTATGACTCATCAGGTAGCGTGTTGAACAC